>NC_069445.1:23071792-23204292 GCF_026875155.1 Cherax quadricarinatus | reverse complement strand
TTCAATGACACCTAAAGAATGGTATTGCACACATGTCAGTACCTCCCTGATACTCAATCGGAAGGACCCATTGGAAATTTTCAGATCCTTATCGTAGTCAGCATCAACCTGAAAGGACCTCCGTAAAACTAACAGAATCGAAAATGCTGATTGGCAAGGCTCAGAGGATGCCTTCCAAGGAAGAGCTCTGGTTCCTCATTCTCTGCTTCACGAACTACCAAGAGTGGAGCGTACACAAGACAAAATCAGAATATAATATACCATTGTCATATGTATTATGCAGATCCTCCACTGTAAATGTCTTCAACTAAAGAAGGTTGTCTTTATGGAATTACCGTCCCACGCATGAAGGTGGCAGGAGACACCCCTTCACTCGTGTAGGAGAAAGGAGACACCTCGTACGTGTCAGAGACTTCCCACGCGTATAGGTCGTAAGAGACATCTTCCACGCGTATACTGTAGGTTAGAAGGAACACTTCACCGAGTGTGTATATGAGACGAGACACCTCACTACGAGTGTTGGTGAAAGGGGACGCCTCTCGTATAACTCAGAGATGTAACATGTACTAACTCTACGTAGCATGTTGTTAGAAGACAAAACTTGGCCCCAGCGTCAACAATTGGGGAAAACACACACACACACACACACACACACACACACACACACACACACACACACACACACACACCAAAAAAAAAATAAAAAAAATCCTGATATTCCAGGCTCTTAATATTATCTAAGCAATGAAAAGAAACAATCAAATCGTGTGTCACTATGATACAAGCAGAACATTTTATTGGGGTTTTTCTTCCTTGAGGGTTGACAATTCCTGGTGAGAATATAATGAGGGTTGAGGCAGGTTAGATGTCTTACCTGAGTTAGGTTAATAAGGGGTGTTGTTAAGGCTGCTTGATACTTCTCCCTCTCTCTCAAACTTTATATATTGTATCTATTTCTTTACGAATGAGAAATATATATATGTCGTGCCGAATATGTAAAACTGGTCAATTAGCAAAAACTCATTTAAAATTAAATCCTTTCTAAAATTTTCTCTTATATTATAACGACATATTTTTTTTATTTACGTTAATGTAAAAATTAATATTCTTTTACCAAAATAACCTTAGAAAACTTACCTAACCTTATTAATTTAGCCTAATCCAACTAAATATATGTTAGATAAGTTTACAATAATTTAATAATAAACAAACACATTGAAATATACTTTTTCGTTAGGTTCAGAATGATTCTTACGAAATTATTGCATACACAAATCTGTATGCATTAATTTCGCAAAAATCATTCTGAACCTAACGGAAAAAATATATTTCATTGTGTTTGTTTATTATTAAATTATTGTAAACTTATCTAAAATATATTTAGTTGGATTAGGCTAAATTAAATTGCATTTGTTATTATAAGGTTAGGTAAATTTTCTAAGGTTCTTTTGGTACAAATATTATTTTTTGCATTAACATAAATGAAAAAAATATATCTTTAAACGTATAAGAGAAAATTTTAGAAAGGTTTTAATTTTAAGTGAGTTCTTGCTCATTGACCAGCGTTTCCTATTCGACACGACTATATATATTATACAGAGAATTCGTAGTGTGGAAATTAGGAGGTGTGTAGTTACTAAAAGTATTAGAGGGCTGAAGAGGGGTTGTTGAGGTGGTTTGGTCATTTAGAGAGAATGGAACAAAGTAGAATGAGTTGGAGAGCGTATTAATCTGTCGGGGAAGGATGGCGGGGAGGGGTCGTCCCTGAAATGGTTGGAGGGAGGGGGTAGAGGAGGTTTTGTGGGCGAGGGACTTGGACTTCCAGCAAGCGTGCGCGAGCGTGTTAGGAGTGAGTGAAGACGAATGGTTTTTGGGACCTGACAGGCTGTTGGAGAGTGAGCAGGGTAATATATTGTGAAGGGATTCAGGGTAACCACTTAGCCGGACTTGAGTCCTGGAAATGGAAGTACAATGCCTGCACTTTAAGGAGGGGTTTGGGATATTGGCAGTTTGGAGAGACATGTAAGATGTCGTATCTGAGCGCCTCTGCAAAGACAGTGATTATGTATCAGTGATGGTGAAAGTGTTGAATGCTGAAAGTTTTTCCTTTCTTTTTGGGTCACCTTGCCTCGGTGGGAAACGGGCGACGAGTTAAAATCCGTCATCCTGTCGACCACATTCATGGTAGTCCGTCATCCTGTCGACCACGTTCATGGTAGTCGTCTTCCCGTCGTGTTGGTGAGGACAACGAAAACTGGATGGATTAACAATCTCATGTTTGTAATTAAACTAGACACAAGTACTTAAAACCCCTTTTAAAAGCGCTCCGGGTAAAGCGTTTTCCAAGACTTGAATTTGAAAAAAAAATTATCTGTTTATAGAGAAACAGTTCCTCCCTCCATACCATCAACACGAAGCCAACTGCAATTCAAAGTTAGGGAAATGTGACACCGGCCTCTATTTTGTCTTTATTGCGTAATTTCGAGAGCAAGCAACTCAGTGTTACTACTGACGTTAATGGATTCGTGTCTTGAAGAACTTTCGCTTTCTAAGTTGTCTTCAAGAATTTCATCCGAAGAAGTTGTCTTGTCCTGAGGAATTTAGTCTGAGCAGATTGCCTTGTCTTGAAATATCTAAGTTGTTTTATCGTAAGATGAATTTCAGTGTTTTCTCGGAGGTTCTTGTATTGATGACCTTTTTCTGAACAAGCTGCTTGCATTGAAGACCTTTCGCTAAGCAGCATCATGTCCCGGCATGACAGTGGCTTTCTTTGTACTTAGCAAATCAAAATTGTAATTACACATTGTAAACTATGCAAAGAAATAAAATCCTTATTCCATATTTCTTATTTATCTGAGAAAGTTGCTTATCTTGAAAAATTTTCTCTGAGCAAGTTGCTTGAAGCTCACAGAAAGTTCGGTTTTAATGCTTTTCACTGAGGCTACTTCATCAATAGCCCCAAGGAGCATCCTCAGGCTACTTCATCAACATCTCGCAAGGAGCATCCTCAGGATACTTCATCAACAGCCCGCAAGGAGAGGCCTCTGAGATGGTCCAGATCCACAAATTCCACTCATTCTGAGCCATCTTTATATTTCCGTCGCTCTTACCTTTGATCTGAGCTGGAGGATGCATTAGGTGTTCATGAAACGTGAGCAAGAGTTAGGTTACCTCAGAGCCGGTCTGGTGATGGATGGGGAAGAGGGAGAGACCACTGCTTTCGTGCGAGTCGAGTCTAAGTCAACCAGAGATGCTATAAATGGCCCCAAAACCACATGAACACATTAGCTCCACGCATCATGTTGTGGTTCATGTGCAGCATCGCTCACTGTGTATACCCATAAACACCAGCTGATGTGGTTCGTGTAGAGAATGTCTCACCCTGTGACACCGTCCCTTATCCAAATTGCATCGTGTTGTAGTTAACATCTCTCATTCACCATCACTTTGCTCACATCTCTCATTTATCATCATTCTGTTTTCATCTCTCATTCAGCATCACTTTGCTCACATCTTTCATTTACCATCATTCTGTTTGCATCTCTCATTCAGCATCACTGTTCACCACTCTCTCATTCAGCATCACTCTGTTCACATCTCTCATTCAGCATCTCTCTGTTCACGTTCACGTCCTTCAATAGTTTTATATACAGTATCTCTCCCTCGGCACCAACGTGTCCTCATCGTCAAATAAACACGATTATGAATCGATTTCGTTTCTAGAATTTTGTAGTCTCTTTAGCCATCCTTCAGGTGCTAGGCAGCTCACTTACATGCAACAAACAACATATGCTTCAACAAAGCACAATTGCAAAGCTTACAGTGAAACCTGTAGAACTTCTATAAACACCTGTATGTTCATAGTAGCTTCTCGCAGGCTTCACTATCCAATAAACCCCTACATATCAAATATCACAATTGTTTTTTAATATAATACCTACACGTCATAATAGTGGTGAGCCGCCTGCAGCACCAGTAACACCTGTTTGCTGCCACTGACGAGACGACTTTAACAGTAAGTTATTATGCTGGGAGTGAGAGGCGGACACTTAAGGGCTCAGCTGGACGTGAGCTGTAAGTTTATCATTGTTCTCCTTTAAGACATTCAAAGGCCATATATTATCTGAGACATTTATGTGTCTTCTGCTTTACTAGATAACGCAAGTGAGCCTGGAATTACTTCTTTTCTAGGCAAACCAATCAGCCAGAAGGTGTATTAATACCAACAGTCTGGGTGTAAAGGACTCAAGCGAATACACCGGCCTTAAATGAGTACCTTCACTCCAAATGGTAAGACGCAAGTCCCATGAGCGAAACGTACTCCATAATGATGTCCTAAGTGTCCGTATTTATGTGAGATCATCCCTATCAGCTAGTGTCACATAGCTCCTGAAACTCAAAGTATAATACATCGTGAAATCATTTTCAGTGTTCTGCCTCTGTGCTCCCAAATGCTTCAGACTGGGAAACAATTCACAATTTAGTGTCCTGTGATGCTGGAAGACCGACAAGGTGGGTGGGAATTTATTAAGCAGTAACTACACTGAGGCGCTCAGAATCCCCACGTGCCGAGAATTGGGAAATTCTCGTGCCTTTGATTCCCCCACCACTCAGCAAGACCAACATTTGAGCTGGGAATTTAGTGCCTGCTCCAGCCATGTCCCGTAGTATAAGACCAACACCAGTTGATTTGGGAATTTATTGTGTGCATATACACTGGCCTGGGGAGTAATATCAAATTTTTTGTGGACGATATTTTATTATTAAAAATATCAGCCTATAGAAGACCACACACCACACACACACACACACACACACACACACACACACACACACACACACACACACACACACACACATACATTCACTCACAAACCCCAACACCTTCAAAACAATAAGCACTATACCTGCATCCCACTACACACATCTGCAGCCCACTACGCACAGCACCTACAGTTTACTACACACAACACCTGCAGTCACCCACACACAACACATGACACATTATACCATCTTGAAGACTTTCGTGTCAGGAACGAGTCAATAAGTCGCGTTTATAGTCTCGCTGCCTATAATCACGACAGTAATTGTTCCACTCTGTATATTGCCACGAGAACACCTGGTATCGTTAGCCATATTAAGTGACGTTTTGTCATGACAAATAATGTAGTTTGGGAGAAAAGGCTTTTATAAATGACACACTGAAACATGCATCATGTTCATTTGAGTTTATGTGACACAGAGTGTCGTACATCATACATGCTTGTGTACACGTGAAGCAGAATGTCGTAAATCATACTCTTGCGTGTAGGTAACGCAGAGTGTCGTAAATCATACACACTAGCATATAAGTGACGCAGAGTGTCGTGCGTCATACAGCTCTAAGTTTCTGTTCATGGTATGAATCCAAGAAAGGATGTGACCCCAACCTCACCCCCCTACTCTTTCCCAGCTGACCTTAATCTCTTCCCTATTCTTTCGCAACGAAACTCAATTCTTCCCCATTTTTTTCCAACTGACCTTAATCTCTTCCCTACTTTTTTGCAACTGACCTTAATGTCACCCCCTGCTAATCAGCTATCGGTACCCCTGCTGAGACTATACTGACCCACATTTAACCTCTACTGATCTCAGTGTGACCACAATGTCACACCTAGTCTAAAGTTCACAGATTTCAGAGATATCCTCTCCCTCCTCCTCTCAGTTAACAACAAAATAATTAAATGTAGCCAAAATGTATTTTTAAGTGTGTCGTAAACATATCTAAATTTAACTTTAAAAGTATATGTAAAGTGTGTCATTTATATAGAAGCTTTCTGTGTACTTGCTCATATTCCTTTACATTTCTTCCTTTCTCTCCTTTTAAGTTCATTACGTATTTGCTTTCTCAGTAGAGCTAATAATAAAACAATATTTGTCTCTATTGGCGAGTCTGTTATTCATGTTTTATCATTTTTATATTATTCATTTTTTATTTTTATTTTTAATTTTAATTTCGCTATTTTACTAATGCTTCATTCATTTTGGCCACAGAGTCATTCCTTCACGTTTTGTACCATTCCTATAATTGTTGTTTTTGTCTGTCTCTCTTGTGTATCCATTGTTGTTGTCTCTCTCTCTCTTGTGTATCCATTACTATTGTCTGTCTCTCTTGTGTATCCATTGTTGTTGTCTCTCTTGTGTATCCATTATTGTTGTCTGTCTCTCTTGTGTATCCATTATTGTTGTCTGTCTCTCTTGTGTATCCATTGTTGTTGTCTCTCTCTCTCTCTTGTGTATCCATTATTGTTGTCTGTCTCTCTTGTGTATCCATTTTCATTGGTTTTTGTTGTCCAAAACTAGATTTCACATTCTAGCTGAACTTTTGCAGTTTTAATCAGGTTTCAAGTCCTGAAGCGTTTATTCTGGTGCCATTAAATTATTCTCTTGTGCCTCATGATTTCAATCTTAGTATTAAGACACACGTGCAACACTTGTTCAGTATTCACAGTCTTGTTCAGTATTCATAGCCTCTGTGCACAGTATTCGCGGTTAAAATGTTACCAGCTCCACAGTTTAACATTCACCACCACAACATTTATAACATTCACTACCACAACATTTATAACACCACCACAACATTTATAACATTCACCACTACAACGTTTATAACATTCACCACTACAACGTTTATAACATTCACCACTACAACGTTTATAACATTCACCACTACAACGTTTATAACATTCACCACTACAACGTTTATAACATTCACCACCACAACGTTTATAACATTCACCACCACAACGTTTATAACATTCACCACCACAACATTTATAACATTCACCACCACAACATTTATAACATTCACCACCACAACGTTTATAACATTCACCACCACAACATTTATAACATTCACACCACACGTTTATAACATTCACCACCACAACATTTATAACATTCACCACCACAACGTTTATAACATTCACCACCACAACATTTATAACATTCACCACCACAACATTTATAACATTCACCACCACAACTTTATAACATTCACCACCACAACTTTATAACATTCACCACCACAACATTTATAACATTCACCACCACAACATTTATAACATTCACCACCACAACTTTTATAACATTCACCACCACAACATTTATAACACCACCACAACATTTATAACATTCACCACCACAACATTTATAACATTCACCACCACAACATTTATAACATTCACCACCACAACGTTTATAACATTCACCACCACAACATTTATAAACATTCACCACCACAACATTTATAACATTCACCACCACAACATTTATAACATTCACCACCACAACGTTTATAACATTCACCACCACAACATTTATAACATTCACCACCACAACATTTATAACATTCACCACCACAACGTTTATAACATTCACCACCACAACATTTATAACATTCACCACCACAACATTTATAACATTCACCACCACAACATTTATAACATTCACCACCACAACGTTTATAACATTCACCACTACAACGTTTATAACATTCACCACCACAACATTTATAACACTACCACAACATAACATTCACCACCACAACATTTATAACATTCACCACCACAACGTTTATAACATACACCATAACAACATTTATAACACCACAACATTTATAACATTCACCACCACAACATTTATAACATTCACCACCACAACATTTATAACATTCACCCCACCACAACATTTATAACATTCACCACCACAACATTTATAACATTCACACCACAACATTTATAACATTCACCACCACAACATTACCACCACAACATTTATAACACCCACACATTTCAACATTCACCACCACAACATTTATAACATTCACCACCACAACATTTATAACATTCACCACCACAACGTTTATAACATTCACCCCCAACTTTTATAACATTCACCACCACAACATTTATAACATTCACCACCACAACATTTATAACACCACCACAACATTTATAACATTCACCACCACAACATTTATAACACCACCACAACATTTATAACATTCACCACCACAACATTTATAACATTCACCACCACAACATTTATAACACCACCACACATTTATAACATTCACCACCACAGTTATAAAAAAAATTCCAACATACATGTTTGAAAAACATATAATCTCTGCACAGAGGGAAAAATGAAATACTTTATCTTGTGTTTGACAATAAAGGGAAACCGGTTAGGGGAAAATAGAATTCTGTTTAAAATTCCCCACCAGTTAGGGAATAGGCAACAGGGGAGTGTTAGAAAGGGAAAAGAGAAGGAAAAGGGGGTTTGAATAAGTGTGAAAGGGGGAGATGCTGAAGGCCAAAGGGAGGGAGTAGAACAAGCTTGGAGAAGAACAGGAAAAGAGATAAATAACATAGCGTAGGAGTTTTGTTAGAATGAATTTAAGAAAGTTCCCTCGTTAAGTAATTGTAAAGTTCAGATGGACTTTTATTTTTTATAGTGAGGCTCAGATGGACTTTTATTTTTTTATCGTGAAGCTCAGATGGACTTTTGTTAAATTATAATAAATCTCAGGTGGGCTTTAATTATTATATAGCTCAAGAGGACTTTTATTAAGTTATAAATCTCTAGCTGACTTTTATTAAGTTCTTATATAGTTCAGGTGGACTTTTATTAAGTTAATAAAAGTCCACCTGAGCTGCATAATAATCTAATACAACTAAAAGTGAACTTCATAGCAACTTATTTTAAAGTTCAGGTAGACTTTTATTAAGTTATTATGAAGCCGAAGTAGATCTTTATCAAGATGTAATGAAGATCGTGGAAACCTTTATTAAGTTAGTATAAAGCAAATGTTGACTTTTATTAATTTATTATAAAGCTCAAGTAGGCCTTTATTAAGTTATAATGAAGTTCGGGCAGACCTGGTCAAGTTATGAGGAAGTTCAGGGGAACTTAAGAGACTTGAGAGTTACAATATTTATCGAGATCAGTGCAGTCGTAACGCCTCACAACTTAAGAATGACGACTTTATACGACGTTTCGACCTTATACGAGGCTTCGATCGGTTCTGGTCCATTTATCAGGTCTAACAGTTATGACTCGATAATGGTCTGGGACCGAATTGTCGCCTCCCTGGGATTGCCTGTCTAAAATGTTTACCTGGAGAGGGTTTCAGGGGTCAACGCCCCCGCGGCTCGGTTTGAGACCAGGCCTCACGGTGGATCAGGATCTGATCAACCAAGCTGTTACTGTTGGCCGCACGCAGGCCAGCCGGTGGGGTCAGCCGTTGAACTGTTCCAGCCAGGACACTGTAACATGTGCCTCATCACCGTCGTCGTTCACGAAATCGTCGTCGTCTTTGTTGTTGCCGTTGTCATCACCGTAATCATCAAAGTCACCCCAGTTTATCAAATCAATTTATTGTAATCATTAGTAATCAAATAATCATCTTGTGTTCTTTTTATGAACAAAATCAGGTAAATGAGAACACGCCACTCAGTGTTATACTCAGTGTTGACTACGGGAGTTAAGCTCTAGCTCTGGGCCCCTCCCCTGCCTCGCCTATTAGCTGGCCGTGTCTTACTCCCATCCCGTTTTGGCTTCGCTATATCCACCTTAAATTTCATTTACGACGTTATCCCCCCAAACTCCACCTCTTCCTAATTCATTCTACCCCCCTCCTCTCTCTCTCTCTCTCTCTCTCTCTCTCTCTCTCTCTCCTCCCCCATAGTGGTTCATCTGACCTTCCAGGGTACATGTGCGTCCCCTCGTTGTGTTCCAACCTACGTCAAACACTCTGTGTTGACTTGTCTCGCTCGAGTTGCTGCTTTGTTGTGTTGTATAGAAAAAAAATCTGCCCTCACACTGGGGAATTCTGTTGAACTTGTGTTTACGATTTTTACCTCAAAACCCATTGAATCTCTTTCTATGTAATTAAAATTCTCTTCGATGTTAGACGGCTACTTCTGACTTTTAATTATTAATCTGTCATAACATTATGTTTGTAGAACATAAAGCGAGAGAAAAAAAATATGTAGTTATGGAGACATCGAAAATTTCAGAGATGTGATGGTGGTGTCAGGTATTTCGTCTATCACAGCTGCACAACTCTGGGAAGGTGGGTTAATGGCTCTTAAAGTCTATCGACTACACGAGGATCGTTAAGGCTACTTGTAACCATAAACGTGAATGAGGCCTATAATTTTTAGTTATTAAAACCAGTTATATATGTGATTTATTTAGCTCTTGTTTTCTCTGGCTGTCATTGTTATCAGTTTGTTTTAGTATTTTCTCTTTAATAGCCAACTATTTGTTTTGATGTGCATTAGTTATCTGTCAAAAGGTTCGTGTGTGTGTGTGTGTGTGTGTGTGTGTGTGTGTGTGTGTGTGTGTGTGTGTGTGTGTGTACTCACCTATTTGTACTCACTATTTTGGTTGCAAGGGGTCGAGTCCTAGCTCCTGGCCCCGTCCTCTTCACGGTTGCTACTAGGCCCTCTCTCTCCCCCTATGACTTTATCAAACTCGTCTTAAAACTGTGGTATAGTTCCTGCCTCCACTACTCATTTTCTAGGCTATTCCACTGCCCTTACACTCTATGACTGAAGAAATACTTCCTACTATCTCTCTGACCATTTGTGTCTTCACTTCCAATTGTGGCCTCTTCTTCTGTGTCCCCTCTGGAACATCCTGTCTTTGTCCACCTTGTCTATTCGTGTGTGTTGTGTGTGTGTGTGTAGTGTGTTGTGTGTGTTGTGTGTGGTGGTGTGTGTGTTGTGTGTGATCTGTGTGGTAGGTTTAGCACAACATAAAACAACAACTTCATTCTCAAGTCGTTCCTCCGCCTTCCAATTACTCTAAACTACGATGGAAAATTCAGCGGAGAAACAACGCTCCACTTCCCTTGAAATTTTTGTGCAATTGGCAGGAGGCGCCGGGACTTCTCTCTCTCTCTCTCTCTCTCTCTCTCTCTCTCTCTCTCTCTCTCTCTCTCTCTCTCTCTCTCAAAGAAAAAGAGAGTGAAAGAGAGAGAGGGGTAATGCATGTGAGGAATTACAATGTGCGAGACATACTTTCCTACTTGCCCTCATCTTCCCTTTATTACGTTTGAATCACTAGTTCATCTTCTCTTCACAAAACTTGAATCACTAGAACATCTTCAGAATAATTTTTTTTTTTACAAATGTTTGAACTTCCAGACATTCTTCGATTCAGAAAGTTTGATCTACTAGCACAACATCTCTTTGTTAGTTTGAACACATGAAGTTCACTGTTTTCTAGTTCTCATAGTCTTTGTAGAACGTTTAAACTCCTAGTTCACAGACTGAAGAATTTCAAAATGTTAGATTACAATACTGATAGCTCACAATCTCTCAAATTATATTCTTCTAGCACACAATCTTGTGAGAACATTCAGGATGCTAGATTATAGTGAGAAATGGTCGGGTGCTACCGACAAGATGTGGAGAAACACACTTATGTACAGTTCAGGATATTTATTATAGGAAACGTTTCGTCACGACTTGCTTCTTCACTCCTATTTCATTAGGACTGAAGAAGCCACTCGTGGCGAAACGTTTCTATAATAAATGTCCTAAACTGTACATAAGTGTCTTTTTCTACTATATCATAGTCCCTTTTTTAGCGTTTAAACTGCTAGTTCATCTGGTTTCCACCACTGATTATTCGAAATGAAACGAATTGTCTTATTTCTTATCAAACAAAAATGTCATCGTCAAATATTTAATTGAAGCTAAGTTTAGAGAAGGTCCTGGAGACCTCACCTTCCCCGTCTGTGTGAAGATTTGTTTTCCTCTTTGCCGTATAAAGCAGACACATAATCGCAGTCACTCAGTGCGTGGAAGAATGAACCTCCTCCGCTGAGTGAGTTTGGTGAAGAGTTTCAAGACCTCACCTTCAACGTTTCGATGAAGAGTTGTTACCCCCACCTCTGGTGAGCAGGGTAGTTCCCGCAGCCGTTGAATGTGTTGACGATCGGAGTTCCACTGACTCTTGTAAAGGGTGTATACACCTAGAGTTGTGGGTAAGATATGGTATAATGTACTGACAAATGTGAAATAAATAACACATGCACAGTATCAGTATATAGTAATGAAGATTGGGTTATTGAGCCCTACAGAGATAACCGCCGTTGACTCTCTCTGCGACTGAAAAAAGTAATTTCTGGTAATACGTTTCATTAAAATGTCCTAATACTGAGCATGTGGCTTATTTCACTTCACACCAAGAGTTGTGTTTTAGTCAGTACATACAGTGAGATTCCACTTTCATTCTTATTTTAGGAAAGTGAGAATCCTTGAGTGTGGGTGTTAAGGTTACAAGCAGCCTTAATGACACTCGTGTAGTCGACAGATTTCTAACCCAAACAAAGCAATAAACTACTGCCATGCCTCTCTGGCACTACTGTAAATAAACACTGCCCTCGGAATCTATCGAGAATATGCGTCTTCATCAAGAAGACAAACCACATTTTCGCTTCCCGAGGGACGACGTAGAATGCACGTTGGTTTTGTTTCGGGAGTTCAGTTACGTTCTTCACTTTACTGTGTCTTATACTGAATGACTCGTGTTTCTTCACCAGTATCTTCCGAGTCTGCATGACGACACGCATGCTGGGAGAAAGTTTTCGGTGTATACAAAAGCGAAATGACGAAAGGATGGGGTAAAAGTTATACATGCAGATCAAGTTTTGTGTGGACAATGTTTCGCTCTGTGTAAAGATTTATCAAAATATTATGATTTGATAAAGCTCGACACAGTTTGCTTTGGCGTTGCAGTGGGATGTGATTAATTTTGTCAAACATTACATAACCTTGGATGACCTAACCTGTTCAAACCCTTTTACCATTTTAGACTTCTGGCTTATTTCTTCTTTTTTCTCAGTCGGGACTCGATAATGGCCCAGGACGGACCGAAATCTCTTACAGTTTCCATTTTCTATTTGTGAGTTGCTTTAAAATTTTTCAGTCAACATTACTGTGACTTTTATTCTTCCCATTACTTATTGGTGATATTGACAGGATTACTGAATTAATCTGGAGCGATTTTAACGTTGGTAATTATAAGAGATCATCTCGCTACATCTCTGTTGTTATTATTATTATTTTTATTTATAATTCGTGTGAATTGGTACAGGCGTTTGGTTATTCAGGGCAGGGATTGGTCGAGGCTCGATCTTCCGTCCAATAAGCGCCAAACAGACAAGATAGCAGATATTTCTGGTGCTATGAAGTTGTCGCGCTTGATCACCCATTACTGAGCCTTTCATGAGAGAGAGACTTCGGTAGTTCACAGAGGAAACTGAAACCTTTCGCCAGATAACCTCTACACAGCTCACACAGCAAACTTAAGTGTCTCTCATCACAGAGCTTCTGCAGTAGTTCACACAAAGATGTGACTTGTCTTGCATTATATTAGTATAGTCCACAATAATACAATTTCCCTAGCAGTTCCAGCACGTAAGAGAAATGTACAATAACCAGGCGTGAATAAATTTACTGGAGAGAGTAGATGAAATAACCAAATAAAAATAAATCCAAATGAGATAGAAAAAAATCATGTGTGGATAAATCAAGATGAGAAACAAAAAATCAGATTCATAAATTCACTTCGAGAGAAAAACATTTTCATTTACTGATAAATCCACTTGGAGAAAGAAAATACAGTTATCACTTACTGACAAATCCACTTGAAGAGGGAAAATACAGTTATCACTTACTGACAAATCCACTTGAAGAGGGAAAATACAGTTATCACTTACTGACAAATCCACTTGAAGAGGGAAAATAAAATAACCAAACACAGACGAATCTCCGGAAGCGACTGGCATGTTTCGGGGACAAGATGTCACTGGTGAAAAGTTTGCAAATAATGTCGACTGAGAATGACTTGACGTCCATAACTTGGTTCTGGGAACATCAGTGTTCTCACAGACCGCTAGATATAACGGAAAATAATGTGTGCTACGCCTCAGTGATGGAATACGTTATGATTTTCTATTCACAGTTCATGCGCTCTTTGGTGAGGAACTTTCAGACGACTTTGTGACTTGATAATTGTTTAGGTCGAGCCGAAACGTCGTCTGGAGTTTTCTCCTCTCCACTGTATTAGCCGTATATGAATTGTTCAAGCCATTTATTGTGGCATTTATTTTTCATGATTGCATTTAAAGACCATTTTCAGCCTTTTATTAAACTATATATAGTTTATACAATATTTTAAAGGATTTTAAGAATATTTTGCATAATTTTATGATTAAATTGTAGCATTTAAAGAATATTTTTCTCGTCTCTTGGAAGTAACTTAATTTCTACACCAGCTTGTAAAGGAGAAAAAAAAACTAAGGTTCATGGGGCATAAAAATACGAAAGGGATTCACTTTTGTCCCAGTTTATCCTATGTTGTTGATTCTTGAGGTGTTGAAGTCAAAACTCTGTGTTTGTATTTCACGTAGTTTTTGTGTACCACAAAAATGTTCACCAATCATGCCTCTTTTGCCTGAAGAAAATGAACTTTATGGATATTTTTCATTTATCCCATAAATCGTAACACAGTCAAAGTTCTCGCTGCTGAGGTTATAAATATAAATAGTCTTATTATCACTTAAAAACTAAATCCCACAATATCTTGGTAATTTCAACATGCTTTGCGCAGACGCCTGTTTTTTAAATGACCACTACTGCAATATTTTCCAAATGAAGAGCTGTGCGCGCGTCTGTGTATATACACCGAGAGGCGTGTATCACCCAGTGTATATACACCGAGAGGCGTGTATCACCCAGTGTATATACACCGAGAGGCGTGTATCACTCAGTGTATATACACCGAGAGGCGTTTATCACCCAGTGTATATACACCGAGAGGCGTGTATCACCCAGTGTATATACACCGAGAGGCGTGTATCACCCAGTGTATATACACCGAGAGGCGTGTACCACCCAGTGTATATACACCGAGAGGCGTGTATCACCCAGTGTATATACACCGAGAGGCGTGTATCACTCAGTGTATATACACCGAGAGGCGTTATCACCCAGTGTATATACACCGAGAGGCGTGTATCACCCAGTGTATATACACCGAGAGGCGTGTATCACCCAGTGTATATACACCGAGAGGCGTGTATCACCCAGTGTATATACACCGAGAGGCGTGTATCACCCAGTGTATATACACCGAGAGGCGTGTATCACCCAGTGTATATACACCGAGAGGCGTGTATCACTCAGTGTATATACACCGAGAGGCGTGTATCACCCAGTGTATATACACCGAGAGCTTATATTAATCTCTATTTGAGGTATTAATCTTTACGGAACTTGCAGTCTTAGTAAGCGGCATGTAGTAGATAGTCTTTACAGCTAACAAAACAAACTAATAGGCCCACTAATTTAAGCCGCTGGTCCACTCCAGTAGCTGGTGTATTTTCCTGATGTGACTTAGCTAGATCATATAATAACAGATGTTCATTACTGTTGTTATATTCACAAAAATTCGTCCAAACTCGAATCAGCTGTGTAATGTTCACTCACCCTTTCATTTACATATAAAAGTACATAAATTACTCTGTTTTTCTCAAACAATAGTTGAGCATCTCTGCTGGGAACCGGGAATCCTCACAAGATTGTTGCTTTATCAGATCACCGCCTCGCCCCAAGGGGATTGGCTGGAGCACCATTGTCGCCTCGCAATTTCCACAGCAGGTGATGGCGACCCGCAAGAATGGCGAAGCTAAGATTACCTCTGTCGTATTAGGCTAGGCAATGTTATTTATGGTAGCTGTACCTACTGTTCCAGCAGCAGCAGCAGCTGCTGCTTCTGCACCTGCTGTTGCAACAGAATCTGCTGCTGTTCCAACAGCTGATTACATTAGTACAGCCTGCACGAAAACTTAACGTTGATTTTGTCTACGGTAGCGACGCCCAAGCTTTCTTAATGGTGGAACATGTAACTAGAAATCCTTCTGTGCCCAGACCTATTGTCTTTTTCCACTGATAATAGGTTATCAAATGCGGATTTTTGTTTCAGTCGTAATAACGCTAGTGGCGGAATGTTGGTTAGGCATTACTGGCCTAGTAATTTGTGTGCGCTAGCAAATGGGTAAAAATATATTTGATAAAAATGTCAGGTACGCCGCACTTTGTAGTCAAGTAGGCTGCATCTGACCCGCTGGTCCCATGTCGTACGTACCAGGTTTAGGAATTTGGGTTCCCAGGAAGTGTCAGTCGTGGTGATCATTCGTTGGTGAACACCCTGAAAATCCTACTATGGCTGTGGTACTCTAGTATATGAAATATTAAAAGGGTATACAGTACCAACGGGTTGATAAGTAAGACATATGTGCAACACTTGGGTATCCTTTTTACGAAACGTTTCGCCTACACAGTAGGCTTCTTCAGTCGAGTAAAGAGTGAGCAGAAGCGGTAGAGATGTAAAGACGATGTCATTAGTCCATCACCCTTGAAGACGCAATTTTGAGGTGGTCAGTTCATCAGCCTGGAGACGAGTTTTGCTCCATAGTCTGGAACAATGTTCCAGATGGTAACAGAGGGGGATACATCACTCAGGTATCACGCAAGTGAGGGAATACATCACCCAGGAATCACGCAAGTGAGGGGATACATCACCCAGGAATCACGCAAGTGAGGGGATACATCACCCAGGAATCACGCAAGTGAGGGGATACATCACCCAGGAATCACGCAAGTGAGGGGATACATCACCCAGGAATCACGCAAGTGAGGGGATACATAACCCAGGAATCACGCAATTGAGGGGATACATCACCCAGGTATCAAGCAACTGAGAGGGTACATCACCCAGGTTATCAAGCAAGTGAGGGAATACGTCAACCAGGAATCACGCAAGTGAGAAGATACATCACCCAGGTATCACGCAAGTGAGGGGGGATACCTCGGAATTTCAAGTCTGCGATATATGAGGCCTACTGGTCCAGGCTAACTTAATGATGACATACGAACACTGCAGGATGTATATTGATCCACTCTGATGGACCAGGAATTTATTAAATTAAACTATATTGTTAACCATAATGGAAAAAGTGTTTGAACACACAATCTATAAGAAAGCAGTAAATTTAATATTTGAGAAATAAATGTAATAATTTAGATAATTTTGTCCGCAAGTAAAATGTATAGGTAACTTGAAATTAAATGGATTAAGACATTGCCTTTGAAAACCCAAGAATGGAGGATCACTGCAGCAGGACTACTGGCCCACCCTATTCATGATCCTTAAAAATCTAACTCGCTACATATAAATTTGTCCAGTATATTTATATATATATAATGTCGTGTCGAATAGGTAAAACTGGTCAATTAGTCCTTTCTATTTTTTTCTTATACGTTTAAAGATATATTTTTTCATATATGTTAATGTAAAAATTAATAATTTTGCACCAAAAGAACCTTAGAACACTTACCTTATTATAACAAGCGCAGTTTAATATAGCCTAACCCAACTAAATATATTTTAGATAAGTTTACAATAATTTAATAATAAACATAATGAAACATTTTTTTCATTACGTTCAGAATGTTTTTTGCGAAATTATTGCATACACAAATTTTCACTTGTCTTGTACGGCAAGAAGAGCGTTGCTATATAAGCCAAAATCGCAAGTTTTACCTACATGGCAAGACATATTTATGTATATATATGAGAAAAACAACCACTGTGAAAGAATAAATTCCAAGCGCTTTCGTGACTACTCACATTATCAAGGAACAATAAAAGTAATGCATCAAAGGAAGGCATATAAAGGGTCTAGACCACACCTCACTATCACATCCCACAACAAAGCAACACCTGACGCGCGACTCATAAGAAAGGGAACACTACAGCAGGCCCGCTGGCCTAAATAGACAGGTCCTTCACACAATCCACAAACAAACTATTCTACCCAAGAATTAAAAATTTTAAAATTTATTATTTGTCCAATGTATTATTTAATTCTTCCCAAATTCTATTAATTATCAATGGATCTATTTTATATAAACCAAAGGAAATATTCATATTATTGTCAAAACTGCTTTTTATGAAACAAGATTCAATTATATTCCTGTCGACCATGCACTTGCTTGATACAGCTTTCTCAACTTTTTGAAAATCAATTGGATGGTTAAAATCTCTCACATAAATAAATAGAGCATTGGAATCTTGTCCAGTTCTAATGCTATATTTATATTGTTTTAATCTTAGTTCGAGATTTTACAAGTTTGACCGTAATAAACTTTATCGCAAATTTTACAAGGAATCTTATAGACACATCCGTCAGCATTTTTGGGGGAATTCTTTATCAAAAGTTTTTTTTACTGTATCAAGATTTTTAAATACAACTTTGATATTAAAAGTCTTAAGAAGAGAAGGCATATCAACCAAGTTTTCATGGTAAGGGAGAACCGACATATTTTTACTTGAATAAGGCTGGTTGTCCCTTTTTGGATTGTTAAAAGTATTTCTAGCAATTTTTGTGGATTGTGTGAAGGACCTTCTATGTGGGCCAGTGGGCCTGCTGCAGTGTTCTCTTTCTTATGAGTCGCGCGTCAGGTGTTGCTTTGTTGTGGGATGTGATGGAGAGGTGTGGTCTAGACCCTTTATATGCCTTCCTTTGATGCATTACTTTTATTCATTGTTCCTTGATAATGTGAGTAGTCACGAAAGCGCTTGGAATTTCTCTAATCTTTCACAGTGGTTGTTTTGCATATTCTGAAATCACCTGTTTACTGTGATCTTATTGCATATATATTATAAGTGTGTGTGTGTGTGTGTGTGTGTGTGTGTGTGTGTGTGTGTGTGTGTGTGTGTGTGTGTGTGTAAAAAATCGTGAACAAGCTATGCAAAATAACCATGGCGGGAGTTGAAAGATAGAAAGATAACTCTAGGCCTTTCGTGTTGCAGTCAGCAGCACCTGATGATGTGTTGACTGCACCACGAAAGGCCTAGAGCTATCTTTCAACTTCCCCCCGCCCCTCAGTACTTGAGGTTCCCGTTCAGCTGGGCAATGGGCTGTGGCGAGACTCCTCTTGATGTTACTGACCTCCTCATGTCTGTCATACTTCCCTACTGATGCATGACAGACGAGACAATGCAGTCCAAACTGATCAGCAGACGCCTTGCCACAAATGCGCCTTTGCTCGGTAAGTATGGGGACGTCTAAGCGAACAGCTACACCAATCCGAATGGCCAGAGAGAAATTGGGAACAGCTAAAAGAAAATCTCTTGAGTACGCCTTCACCGCTATGAGATGAGCTTTGTCCTATTCAGATGAGTTGTTGAGCACTGTGTGAGCGATTTTTCCCACAATCTGTTTGTCCCAGTAGGACTGTTTGTGCCCTCTACGAGAAGCTGGTCTGCGTGAAGAGTCTGAAAGGCTGTCTCACTGCTTGGATGCTTCCACGAACTTTGAGTCGTGAGCTCCTACCGCACCTCTCAAGTGTTCGGAGACAATATCCTTTACTGGAAGCCATACACAAAGACAGAAATGCAGGTAATGCTGCCTGCGTTGCCTTGCGCACTTCCTGTACCTCCCAGTCGCACTGGAATAGTTGTTTATTCCCATTAATTTTCCAGTGACAGATTCAATGCCCTCCTAAAGATAGATCTCAGGAGTGCGTCATTTTTAATGTGGGGTTGTCAAAGGAGGGTGTGTGTGCGTGTTTATTATATATATATATATATATATATATATATATATATATATATTTATATATATATATATATATATATATATATATATTATATATATATATATATATATAAACACGCACACACACCCTCCTTTGACAACCCCACACTTAATAAATATGACGCACTCCTGAGATCTATCTTTAGGAGGGCATTGAATCTGTCACTGGAAAATTAATGGGAATAAACAACTATTCCAGTGCGACTGGGAGGTACAGGAGTGCGCAAGGCAACGCAGGCAGCATTACCTGCATTTCTGTCTTTGTGTATGGCTTCCAGTAAAGGATATTGTCTCCGAACACTTGAGAGGTGCGGTAGGAGCTCACGACTCAAAGTTCGTGGAAGCATCCAAGCAGTGAGACAGCCTTTCAGACTCTTCACGCAGACCAGCTTCTCGTAGAGGGCACAAACAGTCCCACTGGGACAAACAGATTGTGGGAAAAATCGCTCACACAGTGCTCAACAACTCATCTGAATAGGACAAAGCTCATCTCATAGCGGTGAAGGCGTACTCAAGAGATTTTCTTTTAGCTGTTCCCAATTTCTCTCTGGCCATTCGGATTGGTGTAGCTGTTCGCTTAGACGTCCCCATACTTACCGAGCAAAGGCGCATTTGTGGCAAGGCGTCTGCTGATCAGTTTGGACTGTATTGTCTCGTCTGTCATGCATCAGTAGGGAAGTATGACAGACATGAGGAGGTCAGTAACATCAAGAGAAGTCTCGCCACAGCCATTGCCCAGCTGAACGGGAACCTCAAGTGCTGAGGGGCGGGGGGAAGTTGAAGATAGCTCTAGGACTTTCTTGGTGCAGTCAACACATCATCAGGTGCTGCTGACTGCAACACGAAAGGCCTAGAGTTATCTTTTTTATCTTTCAACTCCCGCCATGGTTAAATTTTGCATAGCTTGTTCACGATTTTTTACACACACACACACACACACACACTTTTATATTATTTATATATTATATATATATATATATATATATATATATATATATATATATATGCAATAAGATCACAGTAAACAGGTGATTTCAGAATATGCAAAACAACCACTCTGAAAGAATAGAGAAATTCCAAGCGCTTTCGTGACTACTCACATTATCAAGGAACTATGAAAGTAAAGCATCCAAGGAAGGTATATAAGGGGTCTGGCCAACACCTCACTATCAGATCCATAACGGTTAAACACCTGACCGCGCCGGCCCAACTGGACAGGTCCTTTGCACAACCCACCAACAAACTATTCTACCCAAGAAAACTTTTAAAATTGTTATCTGTCCAGTGTATTATTAAATTCTTCCCAAATTCTATTAATTATAAATGGATCTAATTTATATAAACCAAAGGAAATATTCATATTATTGTCAAAACTGCTTTTTATGAAACAAGATTCAATTATATTCCTGTCGACCATGGACTTGATTGATACTACTTTCTCAACTTTTTGAAAATCAATTGGATGGTTAAAATCTCTTACATGAATAAATAGATGCTCTATTTATTCATGTAAGAGATTTTAACCATCCAATTGATTTTCAAAAAGTTGAGAAAGTAGTATCAAGCAAGTCCATGGTCGACAGGAATATAATTGAATCTTGTTTCATAAAAAGCAGTTTTGACAATAATATGAATATTTCCTTTGGTTTATATAAATTAGATACATTTATAATTAATAGAATTTGGGAAGAATTTAATAATACACTGGACAAATAATAATTTTAAAAAATTTCTTGGGTAGAATAGTTTGTTGGTGGGTTGTGCAAAGGACCTGTCCAGTTGGGCCGGCGCGCGTCAGGTGTTTAACCGTTGTGGGATCTGATACTGAGGTGTTGGCCAGACCCCTTATATACATTCCTTGGATGCTTTACTTTCATAGATCCTTGATAATGTGAGTAGTCACGAAAGCGCTTGGAATTTCTCTATTCTTTCAGAGTGGTTGTTTTGCATATATATATATATATATATATATATATATATATATATATATATATATATATATATATATATATAATATATATATATATATATATAATAGAAGACTTTTTTATGGTTGATCACGAATTTATTAAGTATTGGTAATTTCCTGTCAGGAAAGGAAGGTTCACAAAAGTTATGATGCAAAATATATTGCCCGGTAGTAAAGTTTGTTATGGTTGCAGACATCATTTAAAAGCTACTAACATTGCAATAAAACTAATATGGTCGGTAGGAAAGTCGTAAAGGCAAAGTTCCTGCACGAAGTAACCTGTAGTATGCTATACAATTCATGGGCAAAAAGATGTTATATCAGATTGTTTCAAACCTCAGCCCTGTCTTAAGTTTACTACCCTCTTTCCTCCTCTCCAAACTCCAGGATGCAACTCACAGTAGGCGACTAACAGAGGCTGCAGGTGTAAGGCAGAACTGAAATAATTACATGATTCAAGTCTATCAGTTATAATTACCTGAACAAAAAATAACAAATAACAATTAGTTATTTAATTGTAGTAAATTATTTTCTTAAATTCAAATTTTCTAGAGTGGAAATCTATGCTCATTGTTCCAAATAAAAGCAAGCATTTTGTTACATAATTGTAAGTACGTGAACAACGTCCAAGAATACCATTAATTACATTTTCAGAATCAAACAGATTTAGAACATGTGCATAATATTTGTTAGGCTAACTCAGCTTAAGATCCAGCAAAGATTACGAATAGCTTAATCAGCTTAGACTCGCATAACGTATTTTACTGTGTTAGTTTAATAATATTTTTTTCATTACCACAATATAAATAATGAAACTGCATAAAATTAGAAGAATTATTGCAATGAATGATTGCAGAAAGCTGCAAATGAGTTATCTCAAGTGTAAAATAATGAAAATAATATTGATTGTGATGTAGCACAATAACTTGCATAAGTTACAAACATTTTGACATATTACAATTCATTAAGATATAATTATGGAAGATATTTATAAATTTCTTGGTTGTACTAAATCAAATCCGCACTACTGGGAGTGCAAAGAAAATTTCCTGCTCTGCTAAATACTTTCTCTTGCAGTATTGAAGTGAAGCCCATCATTCTGTTGCTTGTTCGTCAGGAGGAGCATCTTTGGAGAAGAATCACTCTAATAAGCCGTGGGATCTACGTCTAATGGAGCACAATCCTCTTATCTGGAGTATACCTGGAGGGTGATTCTCGTGGCCCGGTCCATGACCAGATATTGCGGTGGATCAGGCCCTAATCAACCAGGCTATTACTGCCGGCCGCACGCAAAACTTGTTTTAGTTCTTCATTGGGTGATTTCTCTATCTCCAGCTGAAGAGAGCACGAGGTGGAGCCTCTTAGGAGGATTTGACCTAGACACGGTTGATTCATCTTTTCTGACCATTTCACATCATGTTCTCTCATTCTCAGATTCGCTTGCAACATGGATTCTCATCTCTTGAAGCGTCTTTGTTCGTCTTCTGATAAAAGCAAATCCAACTTGAAGCGAAGATCAGAAACTACAGCTATGTAACTCTTCTCAAAAAGTTAATTAGTCTCCGTTTTACTGTTTCATGCAATTCTTTCATCAAAGTTTTACAGTAGGACAGGTCAGACTCCAGTAACTACTGCATGGAGTCCTATAGATCAAGAATCACTGTTCCAGTTGTTGAGATGGCGACCATTTTCTCTCCTTCCATTTGTTATATTGCCTCTTGAAATGAATTAAGACCTGTCACAACCTCCATTGTTGCTACGATCTCCATTAAAGATAATTTCTTGTTTTCTTCCTACCACTCGGCAAATCTTCAGCATTGTTCTCGTGTTAAGATTTACAAAAAGGACTTTATCATCTTTAATTATGGATCCCATCTTGTTACATTTGTAGACGGAAATCAATACAATTATCTTAGATGAATGGTGCAGCAGAAGTTGATCTTCGGATTTAATTTACAAGAGAAGTTTTTTGGATTGCTGAAGATAGAAAAAAGTTATTAACCTCTGGATTAGTGAGAGCATTTTTTATTCAAAGTTGCTGAGTGTCAGCAAAGCAGCTTATACATTCTGACAAGAATTTGAGAACATTTTCACTGTTCATTTCCTCCTCGATGACATCTGCCTTTTGCGATCCTGATATTTTACATCTTCAGGATCAGCGACGTGAATCCCACGGAGAGACATATCAAAAGTCTTATTGATAAGGCATTGTCTACTGCAACTTTCTTCATTTTATCTCGTGAATATTTGATAACTTAAGGGCACTACGTCTTTCTTCAAATATATCACAGAAATAACACCTAACTTCAGTTCCCATTTTTTTTTTTTTTTTTTTTGTAAAATGAATGTTGCCAAGGAATGACATTTTGAGAATGGTCCAAAGATCTAATGTTAGATAAACTCGGCTGAGATCTTGGAATTCTTTCCTTGCAGCCTCCATCTTGCCTGTACTGAAGAAATATATTTCTAATTCTTGAGAATACAGGAATTATAAATCTCGGTACATCTTCCAGAAGATGATCCCGGAAAGTATAACTCTCTTCAGAGTTCAGTGACAGCTGAATTTCGCTTAAACTTCACTAGCTTCTCTGTTTTACTCTTGAAATATGACAACATAGATGATTACTTGTGTACCGCTGTCACTTCCAGTAGCTCTGTCATTTCCTTCTGTGCATCTTCTTGCTTCTCTTTTAAATACTCAGCACGCTTCTTTTCATTACAACATTTTAAGTTTGTGATGCGGTTTGACGTCGCCTTCACAGAAGCCTTAATCTTCTTTCCGCAGCTCCTGTACTCAGCTACATTACTCTCACTACCTGACTCTTCTTGCCAGAGACTAAAATACTTCAGAAGGTGCTGTCATAAACATACTACCACCAAAGTTTCCATTCTTGTTACCTTAAATACAATGTTACTCCAAGCTCCAACCGGCAATAAACAAAGACGCTACGATATGAATTTAGAAGCAAACGTTTCTTAACAGCACAGTCCAGGTGACTAGGAAAAGACTCACGAAATCATAATGACACGATTGCAAACAAACCATACCCCGGCTGGGATTGAACCTGCGGTCAGAGAGTCTCAAAACTCCAGCCCGTCGTGTTAGCCACTAGACCAGCTAGCCACAATAAGATTCGTCCAACTAGGTATATTTCTACACCATAGGAAGGTTAGCACAGGCACCACTGTGACCACAAATGCAAGTTTTTACAGACGAATCTCCAGCTAGCGTGGCCGTGACGAACTCTAGCTCAAGTCCCTTCACTGCCGTCAACATGACTCACGAAATCGTAATGACACGAGTGCAAACAAACCATACCCCGGCTGGGATTGAACCCGCGGTCAGAGAGTCTCAAAACTCCAGCCCGTCGCGTTAGCCACTAGACCAGCTAGCCACAATAAGATTCGTCCAACTAGGTATATTTCTACACCAACTGGGTATATTTCTGGATTTGTGGCCACAGTGGTGCCTGTGCTAACCTTCCTATGGTGTAGAAATATACCTAGTTGGACGACTCTTATTGTGGCTAGCTGGTCTAGTGGCTAACGCGACGGGCTGGAGTTTTGAGACTCTCTGACCGCGGGTTCAATCCCAGCCGGGGTATGGTTTGACTGGGAAAACATTACTGGTCTTCCTCAGGAATCAAGCTGTGTTGTTAAGCAATATCACTCATACAACAGTATTGAAAAAGCGTAATATTAACGATGTAATTACACCATTTTCATTGCCCTCTTTCACTCTCCTTCCTTGCCCTTTGCTTTCACGAAACTGAATAAAATATTAAAAAATAACTTAGAGCCAGCTAAATTTTAAAACTCACCAACACGATATCCCTTTTACCAAAATTATGAAATGTAAAAAGAAATGGTTTCTCCTCATTTATTTTATAACTCATACAAACACGTTATTAAGTCAGAATTGTTCATGAAATCTATAAACTCTTCCATTCACAAATTCATAATCAGTGGCTTCCTGTTTTAAGGAACAGTGTTTTTAACGTCCCTCTCCGCTTTCAAAACATTACTCACTTAAATCATACAAAAATTCACACAAAATCAGTATAATTTGCCTTATTTTTTCACGAAATGCGTCCATTCGTCAAATGTGTGACTGAGGGAGGAGCCCAGTCACACACAACCCACATAAATGTCACTCTCGGCAGCACAAGTACTGGACGTGACCCAAACAACGAGAACCGCATCAGTGGGTGTAGTTACGTACCATTTGACATTTACCTTCTTTCATTTTGTCATAATCTCATTATAGTTCCTTAGATTTATAATGTAATTTAAGAAAGTATAAGCCTGACGAGAGGCAATTGCAATTACTTTTTAAACTAAAAGTTCAATTACAGATACTAAAACACGTAGTTAATTACTGTGCATTCAGCTTCAATTACAATTAAAATTATTCCAAGCCTGGTAATCAATCCCGGGTCGTTTCGTATGTTAGCTGGACGACGCTCTACTGAGCTCCTTGTCACCTATATAATCAAATTATCGTGATATGCCAGCTTTCAGTCAGGTTGCGGAAGAACATTGATTCCCCTTTTTAAGTGAGCTTCATATTTTTTTTAAGTACACTGAATCTAACTTTAGAACAAATTCACATAAACGTTTATTCTCCGCCCGGGGAATGAGCTTTCAGGCAACGGTATTAGGCACTGAGTAATTCAGTAATGATTTTCTCCTTTTGATCTACGTAAATGCGTTGTTGTGAGCGAAATAGTTTCAAGTGAAGGAAAATGACGAGATAAATGGCGAGGAAAGTGTTAAACCTTAGTTGAAGCTCAACGAGCTAGTCAAAGTGCATATTTTATTTAGTGCCGAGCCCGAGTGAGTCATCTAAGAGTGGTGAAGGCTCGATTCTCAGTCTGCTAATCACGGACCTGACTATGATCAGCCAGGTTGCATTGCAATAATGCCATGCAGTACTGATATGTACGTAGCTCGATTGCTAGCACATTCGGCTCACACAGTGAGGTCCGTGGATCGATCCCGGGTACGGGTGGAAGCATTAGGACGTGTTTCCTTAAGATGCCTGCTGCCCATGTTCACTTAGCAGTAAAATAGGTAACTGTGTGTTAGGCGACTAGTGCGAGTCGCATCCCGGGGACAAAAATGACCTAATTTGCCCGAAATGCTCTGCATAACAAGGGGCTTTCTGTGTAGTACATGTACTTTCAGAAATAAAGATTATTATTATTATTATTATTATTATTATTATTATTATTATTATGAGTATGATACATGTGCTGTGTAGCCCAAAGTCTGGGTATTTCGTGGTTTATCCCAGATTAACGGAAAATAACGAATGTCCTCGACTGTGCTGTTCATCGTCAGAGATGCGTACAAGGAAGACACTTCTGAGTTACACACACACACACACACACACACACACACACACACCACACACACACACACACACACACACACACACACACACCACACACACACACACACACACACACACACACACACACACACACACACACAGTAAACCTGCCTTCAACCCTTCCTCATCTAGCTCCGGGTAAAAGAGCCAATGGTTATTATCCAGGGGCTACAAATCATCATGCCTGGCGTTACATCGTAAGAGCGAATATAGTATACAAAACACCAAAAAATTACCAAAGGTCACCAACGGTCACCAACAGTCAGCAACAGTCAGCAATAGTACACACATTGTTTATTTGACTGGAAAATGGAGACAAAACTAAAGAATATAGAAAATAAATTCTAACACAGAGCAAATGGATACACTGAGAGAACACACAAGGACATTAAAAGAACAAATACAAAAATCGACAGAAGAGATAAGAACAAATAGGAAACATATGCAGAGATCGAACAAATATAAACAGAGGAACAGACACACAGAGAGAAAACACAATGACACAGAAAACATAAAACCACATTAGAAAAATTACAAGTGCATTGAGATAACAGATAAATACACAGAAAGAGAACAGGAAAAATAACAGATAAAAGCACAGATATTGCAGATAAATGCACAAATAGAGAAAGCTGGAAAGAATACTTGGAGAACAGATAGTACACTGGAAGAACAAAACGGAATATTTACGGAAAAAATATGCACACTGAGAGAACGAACAAATACACTGAAGAAACAGAAGAACAAGACGAACAAATATTCACATGGAAATGAATAATAAATGGAAAAAATTAGAGAAATAAATTTAACGTGAAATGAATAATAAACAATAGAAATCATGTAAATAAAGAAACAGAGATGAAAATCTGATGTGGCATCTATTGTGATGAAGTCTGCAGCAGCAGCTGTTGTATGCAGCAGCATCTGTTGTGTTAAAGTCTGCAGCAGCAGCTGTTGTATGCAGAAGTATCTGTTGTGTTGAAGTCTGCAGCAGCGGCTGTTGTATTGTATGCAGCAGTATCTGTTGTGTTAAAGTCTGCAGCAGCAGCTGTTGTGCTGAAGACAAAAGCGAGGTTTTTTTGAGAGGAATCAAAAGATTAACAGCTCTCTATATAATTTGAGCGGGATTATGTTCCATAAAACACATTACAAGTTTTATCGCGGCCAGAATCCCTCCTCACTGCTTTTTCTGATTTTTTTTTCTTGCCTTTAAAAATTGCGATTTTGGCTTAAATAGCAACGCTCTTCTTGCCGAATAAAGCAAGCAAAAATTTGTGTGTGTGCAATAATTTCGCAAAAATCATTCTGAACCTAAAGAAAAAAAAATTCAATGTGTTTGTGTTTATCGTAAGATATAAAATATACTTAGTTGGATTAGGCTAAATTAAATTGCGCTTCTTACAATAAGATTAGATAAGTTTTTTAAGGTTCTTTTGGTACAAAATTATTAATTTTTACATCAACACAAATGAAAGAAAATGATCTTTAAACGTATAGGAGAAAATTTTAGAAAGGACTTAATTTTAAATGAATTCTTGATAAATGACCAATTTTATCTATCTATATTATATTATATATATATATATATATATATATATATATATATATATATATTATAAAACGCCATTATTAATTATGACTTGAGCACAAAGAGGATCTAGATACCACAGGCTAATGTGATAATGGTGTCGTTACCAGCCAAAAGCAGTCATCAGGTGGAGAGATATTACAGGAAACTGGTTATAATGCAACGAGGGGAAATTGCAGATATTTGATCAGTTGCAACATTAATGAACACGCTCTTTGTGTAAACTCGCAACCAACATCCGCTTGTACAATAAATTCCATAACAAGATTTACTGTATTAAAATAAAAAACGTGTAAAAAAATGTTTTTTATTTGGCAGACTGCGCTAGACAATTCCTACAGGCCATTGGAAAAAATAAAAGACATTCATTTAATAGTTTAATCAATGAATAGCGGTGTTGGTGATGGAACAACAAACTAACAAATAATACAGATCAAAGTTTTATTTAAAGCTCCGTTTCATTTCAGAATTTTGTTTTATTAAATTTCCGTTAAGTTCAGTTCTGTGTGGAACACCTTTTTTTTTTTTTAATAAAATGGTTGCTGCAGAGGCTCGTGTAAATAATAATAGGTCGCTGGTGAAAATAACTTGTTCCTAAAAAAAAACATACAGCGTCAACAGGGAGGTGGTACCAGTACATCACACGCTCAGTAATTGAAATGAATGTACCGCGTTGTTTCATGCTCGCGTCAACAAACTATTTGTCGTTAATTATATAAAGAGACAGAGGCTATTTCTCTGCGTTGAAATGATGATATTACGGGTGTTGGAAGTGTGGTTGACGGTGGTTCAGGAGAGAGAGATAGAAATACATAGAAAATAATGGAGGTAGAAAGGTGGCCATAAAGTTTTTATCTCGATGTTCCTGTAGGTACCAAATTAAAGTTCATATTTTATAAAATCCCTTTTTAAGTAAACCATCTCTAGGAACCTTGATCCATTTTTTTTTTTGGAGGAAGTAACTATGTTTTGATAATGAGAGAGGTCAAAGAAAAATGCACAGCCTGGTTCAAGCTGACAGAAAGATGACAGTAACTCAAATAACCATGCGTTACAACGGAGGTATGCAGAAGAGCATCTCTGAACGCTCAACATGCCGAACCTTGAAGAGGATAGGCTGCAGCAGCTCTAGAATTTCTTTTACAAAAATCAGTAAGCCTTTATATTCATTAACTGTCATAGGTACTAAGATTAATAATTAATAAAGTTTACTTCTGAAAGTACTAATAACTAACATAGTGGGTCTTATAATACTATTTTTCTTATGCACTTTAGGGAAACCATATAACATACCGGTTATCTATCCTAATGTTAATAGACGATAATAAATTGACTTGCCCAACTGCATTTTCAGATTTCAACTTTCTTAAAATTTAAATGGCCAGGAATTGAACTCGAGGCAAACTGTGTGTTAGTCCGGCTGTCTACCACTGTACTGTGATGGCCATTATAAGTTTTGCAATACGGTTAACTACAAAAATCGTTTAATTATAGAACCAGACAAGGGTATCTGCAGACATCACTTGACATAGAGAGTAAGTAACGTAGTTTGTCCTACATATTTCTTACCCATTCCTCTTAACAATCCATGCATCGTACATATTGCCCTCACCTCTCTCCCATCCCCACAAACAAACTCACATAGCTATTTTCTACAGGTCACATGGTATTAATTACACCAAATCTTCTCTCCCATCCCAATTCACCAAAAAAAAAAATTATGATTTTCTTGGTCCTGTGTGAGAAGCATTTCCAGCTCCTACTCCGCTTGTCTCTGGCTTGCAAACCAGTAACTACTACTACAAAATTCTGTGGACTTTAAGGCACTGAAAGTGGGATTAGAATGCAAATGGAAGTCCTGAATGTATTTCACAAGACGAGTGAACTTGCGGAGAGAAGTCTTATAGTGGAATTTTGTTCGGTAAGAGAGAGAGCAGTATTCAGGATTTTTTTTAATTCACATTTGTAAATTACCTTCAAAGAAAAAGGGGAGAAATAAGAAACTATGTGGGTGAATATGCAAGTTGAAATCAAGTGAGAAAAATGGAAATATATTAAAGTGTTGATAAGAAAATATTCATCAAGGCCACAATAATGACCATAAGAAGGCACAGATAAGCGTAAATCTCAAGCAGAGCTCAAGAAACTCTCAATAGGTTCTGAGTATTTTAAGTCGCAGATAAAATCATTAAGTTAAAAAAATAACAAAACCAATGTTGGCAGTAGCTGTTCTCGCCTCAATCGTAACGTCAACAATGTCGTAGAGTTAGTGTGCTTGCCAAACATGACTCGCATATTGATGTTTGTCCTCTATATTGCTGCTTGTTCTCTATATTGTTGTTTGTCAGCACAATCAGTGCTTGCAGGCACTTTTCCTGGAGCTCCTGTGTCTCACCTTGCACTGTTTCCTTGTGTGACAGGCTTTGTGAATCGCTGTGTATTGATGTTGCTGTAATCAGTGCTTGCAATGAGCTTTCCTCCGACGCTGGTTGCTCACTCAGCAAACATCACGGTGTGTGTGGGACGCCAGTTACTAGAATTAACACGGGTCTTGTCAAGCCGACGTCACCACCAACTCTTGTTGACCGATATTACCCGCTTCCAACAGCAAACACCCAAGTGCAATGGCATATTCCCGACAAAGACTGCATAACAAGCTTTTATTTTGACAACGCTTCATTCTATGTAGGACTTATAAAACTCTACGAAGAGCGATACTTTAGCCCTAAAAAGCTTGTTCTTTAACTTGCTTCTTTGTCTTCGTGTAAATCCTTTTTGTGAAATAAGACTTGCATATTTTTATTCAAACTAAGACTAAATAAATACACATACACACGAATATAAGAATAGCCTTCAGAAATGTGAATAATGAGGCATTCAGAGCTAAGTATACACCACACTCCAGACCAGCCATGGAGTACGCAACGCCAGCATGGAACCAGCATCATATTAATCCATCATATTAATCATATTAATACAAGGCTTGTCCTGAAGCCACGATGGCAGGACTGAAAAGACACGGAATGAGACTTAAGAGTATGCATCACTAGAAACCAAAGGAGATATGTACGATACTAAGACAGTTAAATCAGATAAACAGAGTATATATGATGGAAGGAGAGACAACGCGGGTCATAACTGGAAGAAAGAATTCCTTCAATGTTAGGAAAGGGAGGTAATGGAAAGTAACTCAATACATGGAATCAAACAGTAGACAGTAGACCAGGAGAATACTATATAAGACAAATTATTTAATTCAAGTGCAGCAATAAAGAGAATAAATAAGTAAATATAAGAGAGAGAGAGAAAGAAATGGGGGAGAGAAAAACGGAAGAAGGGGAGCAGAAGAAGAAAAGAACAGACATCCAAAGTGGGACCAAGAAAAGCTCTCAGAATCTTCTCGGAGATTCTACTTTTCAAGTAACTGAGACGACAGCCCAGGTGAAGTGTACTGGTGCACACGACTCGCTTCAGCCCAGGTGAAGTGTGCTGGCTGGTGCTTCAGCCCAGGTGAAGTGTGCTGGCTGGTGCTTCAACCCAGGTGAAGTGTGCTGGTGCTTCAGCCCAGGTGAAGTGTGCTGGTGTTTCAGCCCAGGTGAAGTGTGCTGGTGTTTCAGCCCAGGTGAAGTGTGCTGGTGCTTCAGCCCAGGTGAAGTGTATTGGTGCACTCGAGTCGCCTCAACCTTGCATTATTGCTCCCAGGTCAAGCACAAAATACAGGTCAACACACGGAGGCTCTCACCAACAACACGTGCATTTTAACGGCGGCGCTTAGTGTATGCTCAGTGTAAGAAAGTGAGAGAGAAAGTTAATAAAACTTTCCCAGGAGAGGTGCTAGGAGCATTGTCCCAGGAGAGGTGCTAGGATCATTGTCCCAGGAGAGGTGCTAGGATCATTGTCCCAGGAGAGGTGCTAAGATCGTTGTCCCAGGAGAGGTGCTAGGATCATTGTCCCAGGAGAGGTGCTAGGATCATTGTCCCAGGGGAGGTGCTAGGATCATTGTCCCAGGAGAGGTGCTAGAATCATTGTCCCAGGAGAGGTACTAGGATCGTTGTTCCAGGAGAGGTACTAGGATCAGTCTCCCAGGAGAGGTGCTAGGATTATTGTGCCAGTAAAGGTGCTAGGATCATTCTCCCAGCAGAGGTGCTAGGATCATTCTCCCAGCAGAGGTGCTAGGATCATTGTTCCAGCAGAGGTGCTAGGATCTTTCTTCCAGTAGAGATGAGAAGAATGATTTTCCCAGAAAGAAGTGCCAGGATAATTCTCCCGGAATAGGTGCCAAGAAAATTCTCCCGGAATAGATGCCAGGAAAATTCTCCCGGAATAGATGCCAGGAAAATTCTCCCGGAATGGATGCCAGGATACAGCAGTGTGCTGCAGAGTGGATACAGCAGTGTGCTGCAGAGTGGATACAGCAGTGTGCTGCAGAGTGGATACAGCAGTGTGCTGCAGAGGGGAAACTCAGCAGTGTGCTGCAGAGTGGATACAGCAGTGTGCTGCAGAGTGGATACAGCAGTGTGCTGCAGAGTGGATACAGCAGTGTGCTGCAGAGTGGATACAGCAGTGTGCTGCAGAGTGGAAAACAGCAGTGTGCTGCAGAGTGGATACAGCAGTGTGCTGCAGAGTGGATACAGCAGTGTACTGCAGAGTGGATACAGCAGTGTACTGCAGAGTGGATACAGCAGTGTACTGCAGAGTGGATACAGCAGTGTACTGCAGAGTGGATACAGCAGTGTACTGCAGAGTGGATACAGCAGTGTGCTGCAGAGTGGATACAGCAGTGTGCTGCAGAGTGGATACAGCAGTGTGCTGCAGAGTGGATACAGCAGTGTGCTGCAGAGTGGATACAGCAGTGTGCTGCAGAGTGGATACAGCAGTGTGCTGCAGAGTGGATACAGCAGTGTGCTGCAGAGTGGATACAGCAGTGTGCTGCAGAGTGATACAGCAGTGTGCTGCAGAGTGGATACAGCATGTGGCTGCAGAGTGGATACAGCAGTGTGCTGCAGAGTGGATACAGCAGTGTAATGCAGAGTGGATACAGCAGTGTACTGCAGAGTGGATACAGCAGTGTACTGCAGAGTGGATACAGCAGTGTGCTGCAGAGTGGATACAGCAGTGTGCTGCAGAGTGGATACTGCAGTGTGCTGCAGAGTGGATACAGCAGTGTGCTGCAGAGTGGATACAGCAGTGTACTGCAGAGTGGATACAGAAAGTGTGCTGCAGAGTGATACAGCAGTGTACTGCAGAGTGGATACAGCAGTGTACTGCAGAGTGGACACAGCAGTGTACTGCAGAGTGGACACAGCAGTGTACTGCAGAGTGGACACAGCAGTGTACTGCAGAGGACACAGCAGTGTACTGCAGAGTGGACACAGCATGTACTGCAGAGTGGACACAGCAGTGTGCTGCAGAGTGGACACAGCAGTGGCTGCAGGGGTGGACACAGCAGTGTGCTGCAGAGTGGACACAGCAGTGTGCTGCAGAGTGGACTCAGCAGTGTGCTGCAGAGTGGACTCAGCAGTGTGCTGCAGAGTGGACACAGCAGTGTGCTGCAGAGTGGACACAGCAGTGTGCTGCAGAGTGGACACAGCAGTGGGGCTGCAGAGTGGACACAGCAGTGTGCTGCAGAGTGACACAGCAGTGTGCTGCAGAGTGGACACAGCAGTGTGCTGCAGAGTGGACACAGCAGTGTGCTGCAGAGTGGACACAGCAGTGTGCTGCAGAGTGGACACAGCAGTGTGCTCGCAGAGTGGACACAGCAGTGTGCTGCAGAGTGGACACAGCAGTGTGCTGCAGAGTGGACACAGCAGTGTGCTGCAGAGTGGACACGGCAGTGTGCTGCAGAGTGGACACAGCATGTGTGCTGCAGAGTGGACACGGCAGTGTGCTGCAGAGATGGACACGGCAGTGTGCTGCAGAGTGCACACGGCAGTGTGCTGCAGAGTGGACACGGCAGTGTGCTGCAGAGTGGACACGGCAGTGTGCTGCAGAGTGGACACGGCAGTGTGCTGCAGAGTGGACACGGCAGTGTGCTGCAGAGTGGACACGGCAGTGTGCTGCAGAGTGGACACGGCAGTGTGCTGCAGAGTGGACACGGCAGTGTGCTGCAGAGTGGACACGCATGGGGCTGCAGAGTGGACACGGCAGTGTGCTGCAGAGTGGACACGGCAGGGGTGCTGCAGAGTGGACACGGCAGTGTACTGCAGATGGGGACACGGCAGTGTGCTGCAGAGTGGACACGGCAGTGTACTGCAGAGTGGACACGGCAGTGTGCTGCAGAGTGGACACGGCAGTGTACTGCAGAGTGGACACGGCAGTGTGCTGCAGAGTGGACACGGCAGTGTACTGCAGAGTGGACACGGCAGTGTGCTGCAGAGTGGACACGGCAGTGTGCTGCAGAGTGACACGGCAGTGTGCAGCAGAGTGGACACGGCAGTGTACTGCAGAGTGGACACGGCAGTGTACTGCAGAGTGGACACGGCAGTGTGCTGCAGAGTGGACACCGAAAGTGTACTGCAGAGTGGACAGGGCAGTGTGCTGCAGAGTGGACACGGCAGTGTGCTGCAGAGTGGACACGGCAGTGTACTGCAGATTGGACACGGCAGTGTACTGCAGATTGGACACGGCAGTGTACTACAGAGTGGACACGGCAGTGTGCTGCAGAGTGGACACGGCAGTGTACTGCAGAGTGGACACGGCAGTGTGCTGCAGAGTGGACACGGCAGTGTGCTGCAGAGTGGACACGGCAGTGTGCTGCAGAGTGGACACGGCAGTGTGCTGCAGAGTGGACACGGCAGTGTGCTGCAGAGTGGACACGGCAGTGTGCTGCAGAGTGGACACGGCAGTGTGCTGCAGAGTGGACACGGCAGGTGCCTGCAGAGTGGACACGGCAGTGTGCTGCAGAGTGGACACGGCAGTGTGCTGCAGAGTGGACACGGCAGTGTGCTGCAGAGTGGACACGGCAGTGTGCTGCAGAGTGGACACGGCAGTGTGCCGCAGAGTGGACACGGCAGTGTGCCGCAGAGTGGACACGCAGTGTGCCGCAAGGGTGGACACGGCAGTGTGCCGCAGATGGACACGCAGTGTGCCGCAGAGTGGGACACGGCAGTGTGCCGCAGAGTGGACACGGCAGTGTACCGCATTGTGGATACTGCAGTGTACCGCATTGTGGATACAGCAGTGTACCGCATGTGGATACAGCAGTGTACCGCATTGTGGATACAGCAGTGTACCGCATTGTGGATACAGCAGTGTACCGCATTGTGGATACAGCAGTGTACCGCATTGTGGATACAGCAGTGTACCGCATTGTGGATACAACAGTGTACTTCAGTGTGAATACAGCAGTGTACTGCATTGTGGATACAGCAGTGTACTGCATTGTGGATACAGCAGTGTACTGCATTGTGGATACAGCAGTGTACCGCATTGTGGATACAACAGTGTACTTCAGTGTGATTACAGCAGTGTACTGCATTGTGGATACAGCAGTGTTCTGCATTGTGGATACAACAGTGTACTTCAGTGTGAATACAGCAGTGTACTGCAGTCTGGATACTGTATGTACCACAATCTTATACGGCTCAGCAACTCACGAGATACATTTCACTGCCAGCCTGTGTGCTGTCATGTCTCACTAATGTATGAGAGATACATACCCCTGGCCAGCCTGTGTGCTGTCATGTGTCTCACCATCAGGATGATTTTTTTTTCTGGGGAACTAAATTCTGAGAACTCTGAGGTGCTGAGTGGATGTCGCTTTTTACTGCCTCATCCACCTGATTGCTCTACTTCCTCTCATCTTCATCTCTTTCTCTTCTAATATACACCTTTTTCTCCTCTTGTCTCCTCTTTCTCCTCTCATCTCCATTTTTTTCCTATTTTTAATCTCCATCTTTATATTATTTTTTCTTTTCTATGCATATATTTCTCCTCTTACCTCCGTCTTTATCGTCTTTGTTTCCAACTCTTTCTCCTCTTTTCTCCATCTCATTTTATTTTATTGTTGTCTTTCTCATTTTATTGTTCGCTTTCTCCTCTCTTCGTATTATTTACTCTTTTTTCCCATCATCTTTTCCTTCTCTCTTTTCTTTACCTCCTCCTGCTCCGTTTGTTGTATTTTACTGCCTTTCATTATCCTGCAAAACATCTTATTCCGTTCCCTTTCTTCGTTTACATTCTTTCTCTCCCCTTGTATCTTCCTCTTGTTCTCCAGCTCCCTGCTTCTCTCCTCTCTCCCCCTCTCTCTTCACTATCTCCCTGCTTCTCTTCTAGGTCTCAGTCTTGCACTACTTCTTTCCTGTCTGAATAAAGTCTGATAATGTATATTATATACATTTTGCAGTTGAGATCGCTGGTGAGGGACTTGTGATCTAAGCAACTGGTCGACCTGTGCTTCAAGGACTTGGATAGTCTCTCAATGCCTTCAAATCCCCTGTATCAACTTTAAGGTTTAATAAAAAGTAGCAATAATAATTAATAATAATAGTAATAATAAAGATGACAATATACGTGATGGTGTTAGGAGCGAGTAGAGGCAAATGGCTTTTATGGTTTGACGTGCTGTTGGAGTGTGAGCAAAGTAACATTTATAAAGGGATTCAGGTAAACTAGTTAGCTGGACTTGAGTCCTGGAGGTGGGAAGTACAGTCTTTGTACTCTGAAGGAGGGATGTTAATGTTGCAGTTTCTGAACTGTAGTATCGGCGCGCCTCTGGCAAGACGGTGATTTAGTGAATGATGATGAAAGTGTTTTTTCTTTTTCGGGTCACCCTACCTCGATGGCAAAGGGCTGATATTTAATAATAATAATAATAATAATAATAATAATAATAATAATAATAATAATAATAATAATCTAATAATGGTGATAAAATTTCACATAAAAATCAGAAACAATTTTAAACTGCTCTGAGAAGTCGAAATAAGTGTATAAGAGAATAAATTTTACACATGTGCAAACTGAAACAATTAGAATTTGTATTAAGAATGAGGCAGAAAGATGTGTGTGTGTTGTAAGGTCGACTGCGATCAGTGTGTCTCAGTTCAAAAAGGCATTAGTGCCAGTGAACGGAAATTGGTTCTAGTCTATATTTCCCTTGGGTCTTACGTGATTACCTTCCATTCTAAAGGGGATGTGTAGCCCTTTTGTGTTTAACGCTTTCCCTTAAAGATTAAGGAAGAGGGAGTCACTCTGTATCAGGAATGTATATGGTCTTGTTGTATTGTTACTAATATCGGTTTTCCGTGTGTGATTGTATGGAATTTCCTGTATACATGGCACTGTTCACTATGTGGCACAGAAACCACTCTCTTGAAACTCACTTAGCTTTCTGTACCTCAATTTTCCTGGCTACCCACAACTTTCCTTACACTTCTTTTCCTCTCTACTCACAATCTTTTGTGCTTTATCCTTCATCAGTCCTCCTCCCTATTCTTACCATCCTTCTTTTGATCTAAGCAAAAAATGTTTTTCCGTGAATATTTTAGTTCGTTGGTATGGGTGTATATCCTTGTGTTTGTATACATTAATACACACACACACACACACCACACACACACACACCACATACACATACACACACATACACACACACACACACACACACACACACACATACACACAAACACACACACACACACACACACACACACACACACACACACACACACACACACACACACATACACACACACACACATACACACACACACACACACCCCACATACACACACACATACACACACACATACACACACACACAACACACACACACACACACACACACACACACACACACACACACACACACACACACACACGCCATCTTCACATAGATAATAACCAAACTTTAAGTGAATCGTTCCTCGTCGCCAGAAAAGTTTAAGAGAAGCTTTTAGCTTGATTGTTCTTCCTGAGTCTTGACTCACTGCCAACTTTATCAGGCAAAGTTGGAGGTTTTTATTCAGGAAGAAGACTAAGGTTGGAAGTTGTCACCAGCTGCTGCTGAAGTGTCATGTGTCAGTGGAAGTCGTCACCATGTGCTGCTGAAGTGTCATGTGTCAGTGGAAGTCGTCACCATGTGCTGCTGAAGTGTCATGTGTCAGTGGAAGTTGTCACCAGGTGCTGCTGAAGTGTCATGTGGCAATGGAAGTCGTCACCAGGTGCTGCTGAAGTGTCATGTGTCAGTGGAAGTCACCACGTGATGCTGAAGTGTCATGTGTCAGTGGAAGTCACCACGTGATGCTGAAGTGTCATGTGTCAGTGGAAGTTGTCACCAGGTGCTGCTGAAGTGCCATGTGTCAGTGGAAGTCGTCACCATGTGCTGCTGAAGTGTCATGTGTCAGTGGAAGTCGTCACCAGGTGCTGCTGAAGTGTCATGTGTCAGTGGAAGTCACCACGTGATGCTGAAGTGTCATGTGTCAGTGGAAGTTTTCACCAGGTGCTGCTGAAGTGCCATGTGTCAGTGGAAGTTGTCACCAGGTGCTGCTGAAGTGTCATGTGTCAGTGGAAGTTGTCACCAGGTGCTGCTGAAGTGTCATGTGTCAGTGGAAGTCACCACGTGATGCTGAAGTGTCATGTGTCATTTGGAAGTCACCACGTGATGCTGAAGTGTCTTTGTGTCAGTGGAAGTTGTCACCAGGTGCTGCTGAAGTGCCATGTGTCAGTGGAAGTCACCACGTGCTGCTGAAGTGTCATGTGTCAGTGGACGTTGTCACCAGGTGCTGCTGAAGTGTCATGTGTCAGTGGAAGTCGTCACCAGGTGCTGCTGAAGTGTCATGTGTCAGTGGAAGTCGTCACCAGGTGCTGCTGAAGTGTCATGTGTCAGTGGAAGTCGTCACCAGGTGCTGCTGAAGTGTCATGTGTCAGTGGAAGTCGTCACCAGGTGCTGCTGAAGTGTTGTGTGTCAGTGGAAGTCGTCACCAGGTGCTGCTGAAGTGTTGTGTGTCAGTGGAAGTCGCCACCATGTGCTGCTGAAGTGTTGTGTGTCAGTGGAAGTTGTCACCAGGTGCTGCTGAAGTGTCAGTGGAAGTTGTCACCAGGTGCTGCTGAAATGTCATGTGTCAGTGGAAGTTGTCACCAGGTGCTGCTCAAGTGTCGTGTCAGTGGAAGTTGTCACCAGATGCTGCTGGAGTGTCATGTGTCAGTGGAAGCTGTCACCAGGTGCTGCTGAAGTGTCATGTGTCAGTGGAAGCTGTCACCAGGTGCTGCTGAAGTGTCATGTGTCAGTGGAAGTCACCAGGTGCTGCTGAAGTGTCATGTGTCAGTGAAAGTTGTCACCAGGTGCTGAAGTGTCATGTGTCAGTGGAAGTCACCAGGTGCTGAAGTGTCATGTGTCAGTGGAAGTTGTCACCAGGTGCTGCTGAAGTGTCATGTGTCAGTGGAAGTTGTCACCAGGTGCTGCTGAAGTGTCATGTGTCAGTGGAAGTTGTCACCAGGTGCTGCTGAAGTGTCATGTGTCAGTGGAAGTTGTCATCAGGTGCTGCTGAAGTGTCATGTGTCATTGGATGTCATCACGTGCTGCTGAAGTGTCATGTGTCAGTGGAAGTTGTCACCAGGTGCTGCTGAAGTGTCATGTGTCAGTGGAAGTTGTCACCAGGTGCTGCTGAAGTGTCATGTGTCAGTGGAAGTCGTCACCAGGTGCTGCTGAAGTGTTGTGTGTCAGTGGAAGTCGTCACCAGGTGCTGCTGAAGTGTCATGTGTCAGTGGAAGTTGTCACCAGGTGCTGCTGAAGTGTTATGTCAGTGGAAGTCACCACGTGCTGCTGAAGTGTCATGTGTCAGTGGAAGTCGTCACCATGTGCTGCTGAAGTGTTATGTGTCAGTGAAAGTCGTCACCACGTGCTGCTGAAGTGTCATGTGTCAGTGGAAGTTGTCACCAGGTGCTGCTGAAGTGTCATGTGTCAGTGGAAGTTGTCATCAGGTGCTGCTGAAGTGTCATGTGTCAGTGGAAGTCGTCACCAGGTGCTGAAGTGTCATGTGTCAGTGGAAGTCGTCACCATGTGCTGCTGAAGTGTTGTGTCAGTGAAAGTCGTCACCACGTGCTGCTGAAGTGTCATGTGTCAGTGGAAGTCGTCACCATGTGCTGCTGAAGTGTCATGTGTCAATGGAAGTCGTAACCATGTGCTGCTCAAGTGTCATGTGTCAGTGGAAGTCGTCACCAGGTGAAGTGTCATGTGTCAGTGGAAGTCGTCACCAGGTGCTGAAGGTTCATGTGTCAGTGGAAGTCGTCACCATGTGCTGCTGAAATGTCATGTGTCAGTGGAAGTCGTCACCAGGTGCTGCTGAAGTGTCATGTGTCAGTGGAAGTCGTCACCAGGTGCTGAAGTGTCATGTGTCAGTGGAAGTTGTCACCAGGTGCTGCTGAAGTGTCATGTGTCAGTGGAAGTCGTCACCAGGTGCTGAAGTGTCATGTGTCAGTGGAAGTCGTCACCAGGTGCTGAAGTGTCATGTGTCAGTGGAAGTTGTCACCAGGTGCTGCTGAAGTGTCATGTGTCAGTGGAAGTCGTCACCAGGTGCTGAAGTGTCATGTGTCAGTGGAAGTCGTCACCATGTGCTGCTGAAGTGTTGTCAGTGAAAGTCGTCACCACGTGCTGCTGAAGTGTCATGTGTCAGTGGAAGTCGTCACCATGTGCTGCTGAAGTGTCATGTGTCAATGGAAGTCGTAACCATGTGCTGCTCAAGTGTCATGTGTCAGTGGAAGTCGTCACCAGGTGAAGTGTCATGTGTCAGTGGAAGTCGTCACCAGGTGCTGAAGGTTCATGTGTCAGTGGAAGTCGTCACCATGTGCTGCTGAAATGTCATGTGTCAGTGGAAGTCGTCACCAGGTGCTGCTGAAGTGTCATGTGTCAGTGGAAGTCGTCACCAGGTGCTGAAGTGTCATGTGTCAGTGGAAGTCGTCACCATGTGCTGCTAAAGTGTCATGTGTCAGTGGAAGTCGTCACCATGTGCTGCTGAAATGTCATGTGTCAGTGGAAGTCGTCACCAGGTGTTGCTGAAATGTCATGTGTCAGTGGAATTGTACACTGACAAGTATGATAAATGAGACACTTGTGCAACATTTGGGTATCTTTATTCTGGGAACGTTTCGCCAGTGGCTTCTTCCAGAATAAAGATACCGAAATGTTGCACATTTATCAACCTCTGTCGGTTTTCTATACCATTTATTCAGTGACAAATATGTTAAAACACACTATATGTTATTGCACTGTACTGAGAAAACGTTTCACCCACCAACTTGAAGCTTCTCTTGGGCGAAACGTCTTCTCAATCAGATGGCATAAACCGCATAGCCTTATTAACAAGGTAATTTTTTTTTCACTATGTTTAATTAAGCATCGCATATGAATCTTAAACATAAATTTTGCGAGAATGTGAGTGGAGGAGCACTAAAGGAGGTCTACTGAAATATGTTAGGATAAACTGGAGAATCGCAGGTCTACTGGCACATGCTAGGCTAGGCAAGAACACTGCAACATGTCTACTGGACTGTGCAAGGCCAGAGAGGAGCACTGCAATAGGTCTATTGGACCATGCTAGGCTATGAAGGAGCACTGCTAGGCAGGTCCAATTTATGACTGAACCAAGAGTTCACAAGCCCATGAAAAGTGACCCTGAAGACCGTCAGAAGGAACCACGAGACCATCAGAAACGACATACAAATCCACCAGAGGAGACCAGAAAAATCCACCAGTGAGAACCCATAAATTTCCGTAGATAGTGTTCTCATGTCGGGACGCGATTCACACTGGAAAATATCAATATCTAAAATTTCCTAGTACAGCGGCGAGTGAATCTCAGTGTGTCTTCACCCATTGTTGTCCGGGACACTTTTAAAGGCTGAAGAAAATGGCTAGGCTTTATGTCATAGGTTGGTAACCATTGTCTTGCGGTTTTGTTCTATAGATTTAAAGAAAAGACTCGGGGTGTGCTGAGTAAGCTTTTGTTGTGGGTCCTTTTCTTTTCCTCTGTGTAGAGCTCCATCTACTCAGTTGACACTGTTCTCTCTGTATGGCTTACTCAGTCATATACTTATGATTGAATCACGTTTTTCAGGGAATATTTTTTTTTAAATATATTGAAGTCCTGATGTTATGACTGGTGTCCCGCAGCTCGGTTGGCGGTGCATTCTGCTCACTCAGTGTCTAAAGTTCGATCCCCGGTGTAGGTGAAAACATTGAGTGTTTCCTTAAATTTGCTGTCCCTATTCACCTAGCAGCAAGTAGGCACCTGGGTGTTATTTGACTGGTGTGGGTCGCATGCTGGGATGGGGGGGGGGTAGTATACCGTAGATAGAGCTGGGGTTTGAAATAAGCTGAGGTAGGATACAGCTCTTAGCCTGTAAAACTGATTTGTGTAAAAAAGAGTTCAGGTGTTCACCTTGCTAACACAAGAGTGCGCTCAGTGTTCAATGGGTTTCGACCCACAGGTGTTGAACACCATTGTCAGGTGTTCAGCTGTCGTCGACTCGCAGCTGTTGAGACCACAACTCACATGGAAAGTGCTGAGTCGACGGTCACCTCCTCCAATATACTGGCAGGAAAGGAAACTCCAGGAAAATTGGATGGTCAGAGAAGAGTTTTCCAGAGTGATGGATGAGGGAGCACTGAGGGGAATGCGCTTACCTGCAGGGTATGTGCCAGGAAGGGCAGGGCAAGGCCCGGAAAGATTAGGGCAGAGAGGAGCAAGGCAAGGCCTTGGTCAGAGAGGGCTAGGGATAGAACAGGGTCAGGGAGGGCTAAGGAAAGACAAAGCCAGAAAGTTTTAGTCGAGGAAAGATCAAGACTGGGTCTTGGCTAGGGAAGACTAGTCAAAACAACACCAGGACAGGAAAGACTGGGTAGGAGCGAATAATGGAAGGGTCTGGTTCAAGGATAACAGGGAAAGAGAATACCTGGATAGCGTCTACCTGATTTGATGAGGTGCAAGGGAGGCGATGTACGAGGAGGCACACCTACATTATATTTGCCTACTGGGATCTGGCCCAGGAAGGGAGAGGAGGAGGTAGAAAAGGCCAGAAAGCAGGAAGAGAAAAGGTGGAAGCCAGAAAGGAGGATAAAGCCACATTCATCTTCTTTCAAACATCAAAGGGGTAACATACACACGATACAGCAAGCACAATAACATCCTGACACTATATGCCAATGGATACAGCAGTGTACTGCAGAGTGGATACAGCAGTGTAATCTTAGAGCCGAGGAAGGAAAAGGTTGTTTTAATTACCTTGTATCAAGGGCCCATCGGCATATAATCGGATGAACCACTTAGTTGAAGCCAGGGTTCATAAAGCTGTCACTAGATATAGAAGGAATTGCAGAAACTTGCATAAGTTTTAGTGTATATTAGTAGCGAATGAGATGTTAATTGAGAATTCTCAGTGAACATTTGTAACTACTCTCGTGATGCTGAGTAAGCTTAGCGGACATGAGTACCATATGTAAACAAATATTGAACATGAGCGCATGTAGTGAATGAGAGTAGCGCATGTCGAACAATTAGTAATCATTATTAGCGCATTTAGAACAATCAGTGATCATTATTAGTGCATGTAGAACAATCAGTGATTATTATTAGCGCATGTAGAACACTTTGATGTGAGTAGCATATGTAGAGTACTTAGTGAACATGATTAACATATGTGTAACACGTAATGAGCATGTTGAAGCGCCAGCACGTTGGTAAAATTGTCAGAAAGTGCTAAAAATATTCCATAAAACGGAATAACCATTATCAGTAGACTTACACAATCTTTCGATATCATGTAGTGAACTTTCTCAAAAGAAATTTTCATCATATCTAATCGGATATTACCGTAATTTCACTATTTGGAGTCTACCTGGAGGTCGTTCTGAGGGTCAAAGCCCCCGCCGCTCAGTTCTTGACAAGGCCTCCTGGTGGATCAGGGCCCGATCGACTGGGCTGTTACTGCTAGCCGCACACAATCCAACGCACGTACCACAGCCCGGATGTTCAGGCAATTTATATATATATATATATATATATATATATATATATATATATATATATATATATATTTATATATATATATATATATATATATATATATATATATATATATGTAAATTCCTTGGGTAAGGGTACCCCAGTTACTCCTCAGGTAGGCAATATGGAATTTGTAAAGAAAAGTGAACGCTGAGAGAGAGAGATGCCAACGCAAGAATCAGTGGAGAATGTTAAAAGATATTGTCGGTAATGGAAGGCTAAACCACAAAGCCATTTGAGCTGCAGAGACTTTTTATCTTCAAAAAGGAACAACAAACTAGAAAGGTGTGTGAATGGCAGATGCATTAACACCAGGAGAAGCAACGGTAGCAGCAGCAGGAGTAACAGCACCAAGAACAGCAGAAGCAAGCAACAACAGCAGTAACAGCAGCAGCAAGCAACAACAGCAGTAACAGCAGCAGCAACACAGAGCTCAACAACAGCAGTAGCTACATCACCAGAACCATAATTGTTTTAATTCAAATACAGCTTTATGTTAATGACTCTAAATGTTAAGAGTTCTTACTAACACTTTTCTTGTTTTATTGCTAACAAAATAAGGACGGTATTTCCGACATCTTGCTGTAACAGAAGTGAGATTATCACTTGACAGTATATAGATAAGGTGTTAACTCTGAGAATATAACCTCCGTGATATGTCTGTGAGCATAATCTTCATAATATGCCTGAGAATTTAACTTTCCTGATATGTCTGAGAGTTTACCTTCCATGATATCTTTATATCATTGGAATACAGTACCGACAAGTTGACGTAATACACATGCAACACCTCAATCAGTGGCTTTATCAACACAGTTTAGAGAGGTTGGTAGGTAAGACACACAGGCAACAGTTAGGCAACTTTATTCCGAAACGTTTCGCCTACACACCCCTCAAGGAAGGTTCCTTGATGTTGGTGAGGGGCTCTTGATTTAGGGAATTGGATCTGTGCTCCAGTTCCTCGAATTAAGCCTGAATGCCTTCTACATCCCCCCCCCCCAGGCGCTGTATAATCCTCCGGGTTTAGCGCTTCCCCCTTGATTATAATAATGATAATTCGCCTACACAGTAGGCTTCTTCAGTCGAATACAGAAAGTAGGCCTACTTTCTGTATTCGACTGAAGAAGCCTACTGTGCAGGCGAAACGTTTTGGAATAAAGTTGCCTAACTGTTGCCTGTGTGTCTTACCTACCAACCTGTCGGTATTGTATACCATTTTGATGTTCACAGTTTAGAGACATTTACGGAAGACAGTCGAAGATAAGGTAAATCGTCCCCTCAGTCTTGCAGAATTATGTACAAAAGACAGTTGAAGATGGGGTAATCAGTCCCTCGGTCTAGAATCAGGTGTTCAGCACTTTAGTCTTCATGAATCTGAGGCACAGACAGGAAGATGGAGTATACCTGCGAGTATAACCACCATTAAAACCATTAAATTTAGTCATCATGGTAGTACAGATAACACAATACACATCACACCACAACATCTGTTGATACAGCTCAGCTGAGGCAGTTTCTTTTCCGAAAATAAGAAATACTATTTCAATAATTTTCCTTGAAGTATTTGATAAAGTTTTTAGGTCTGGGCGCAACTTTCGTGGCAATAAAGGTTTCTTCTGTATGACAGGCAGGCAGCGAGCATGTAAGAAAATCACGGATTCATACACAGACGTTCTGCTCTGTGGGAGCTTTACCAAAATACTGGTAGCTTGATAAAACTCTTAGTGGGCGAAACGTTGTTGCTCTCTCTTTCTACGTGTCTTTGATTCAAAGGGTCGCTCTCTATAAGTATCTGTGATCCAAAGGCTTTCTCTCTCCCTCTACATGCCTTTGATTCAAAGGCTTTCTCTACGTGCCTTTGATTCAAAGGCTTGCTTTCCCTTTCTAGCCTTTGATCAAAAGGGCTCTGCATACCTATGTCTGTCCTCACACGTAGTAAACCACACTGCCGCCTCCCCCACTACTACTACCTAAACTTAGCATAGAAAGTACATACGTAAATATTTCAGCCTTTCTGTTCAACGTTCGTGACTGTTCTGAAAGACTGGCCCTTACTCAACACCCTCATGCGTGTGTTTTGGAACCCCTACAGCACATTCACAAAGGATCCTACTCTATTTTGCAAGAGAATGTCTTTTTCTACGCCACCCTCAGAGTGGATGGAATTTTCCAATATTCTCCTGAATGAGACTTCACAATTCTTTTAATACGGAAGACAGGCAGAAGAGAGGATCTAAAGTCGTCCTATAGATGTATTATATCACCATACAAAGAGTATTTCAGTATGGTAACACCATACAAGTAGTATCCAGTATTGTAACACCATACAAGTAGTATCCAGTATTGTAACACCATACCAGGAGTACCCAGTACTGTAACACCATACCAGGAGTATCCAGTATTGTAATACCATACCAGGAGTATCCAGTATTGTACCACCCAGGAGTCAGTGCTTTTGTACCACCATACCAGGAGTCCCTAGTACTGGTGAATGGTAGGACTGACAACTAGTACAATGTATGCTAGAAAAGAACTTGGTGCCGTGATAAAAAAAAATTACAGACAAAATTTCATTCAGAGTAGAGTTTTCCCAAGTTAAGTTTCTTTCTATGAGCCACTAGTGTTGCTGGAACACACTACCACCCATCAGTGTTGCTGGAACACACTACCACCCACCAGTGTTGCTGGAACACACTACCACCCACCAGTGTTGCTGGAACACACTACCACCCACCAGTGATTCTGGAACACGCTACCAGCCGCCAATGTTGCTGGAATACACTACTAGCCACCAGTGTTGCTGGAACACGCTACCACCCAAAACTGTTCCTAGAACACATTACCACTCACCAGTGTTGCTCTAACACAATACCAGTCAACAGTGTGTTGGAACATACGCCGCCATCACAGCACCTTGATCGAACCTGGCAACTCTGCCACACTTCTTGGCTTTATTGGCCAATTTCAACTCCAAATTGAAAGCAACAGCTTCATGACGGAGAAAGAACGAGGTCAATTGGCCTCTTAAGAACTTAAATTTTGGATTCTTCTCTGCGGATGAGAGAGCAATTCAACGGCCAGTCTGAGCTTGTCTTCCAGGGTGGGAAGAAAGAGGACGTGAAGACAATTACTGTAAGGAGCACTGATGGAGTGAAGCGATAGAGAGTAAATTCAGATTACTGTTTCGTGGGTAGGTAGCCCTCAAACACACACACACACACACACACACACACCCACACTCACACACCCACACCTACACCCACACTCACACACCCACACCTACACCCACACTCACACACCCACACCTACACCCACACTCACACACCTACACCCACACTCACACACCTACACCCACACTCACACACACACACACCTACACCCACACTCACACACACACACACACACACACACACACACACACACACACACACACACACACACACACACACCCACACGCACGCACGCACGCAGATGACGTGAGGTTGATGAGATAAATTCATTCGATCGAAGACCAGGCAGAACTACAAAGGGGTCTGGACAGGCTGCAGACCTGGTCCAGCAGTTGGCTGCTGGAGTTCAACCCCACCAAGTGCAAAGTCATGAAGATTGGCGAAGGGCAAAGAAGACCGCAGAAGAAGTACAGTCTAGGGGGCCAGAGACTACTAACCTCACTCAAGGAAAAAGATCTTGGGGTGAGTATGACACCAGGCACATCTCCTGAAGCGCACATCAACCAACTAACTGCTGCAGCATATGGGCGCCTAGCAAACCTCAGAACAGCAATCCGGCATCTTAATAAGGAATCGTTCAGGACCCTGTACACCGTGTACGTTAGGCCCATATTGGAGTATGCGGCACCAGTTTGGAACCCACACCTCGCCAAGCACGTAAAGAAACTAGAGAAAGTGCAAAGGTTTGCAACAACACTAGTTCCATAGCTAAGAGGTATGCCCTACGAGGAGAGGTTAAGGGAAATCATCCTGACGACACTGGAGGACAGGAGAGATAGGGGGAACATGATAACGACATACAAAATACTGAGAGGAATTGACAAGGTAGACAAAGACAGGATGTTCCAGAGTTGGGATACAGCAACAAGGGGACACAGTAGGAAGTTGAAGACACAGATGAATCACACGGATGTTAGCAAGTATTTTTCAGCCACAGTCAGAAAGTGGAATAGTTTGGGAAGCGATATAGTGGAGGCAGGATCCATACATAGCTTTAAGCAGAGGTATGACAAAGCTCACGGTTCAGGGAGAGTGACCTAGTAGCGACCAGTGAAGAGGCGGGGCCAGGAGCTTGGACTCGACCCCTGCAACCTCAACTAGGTGAGCACATCTAGGAGAGTACACACACACACACACACACACACACACACACACACACACACACACACACACACACACACACACACACACACACACACACACACACACACACACACACACACACACACACACGACTAATGTGAGGGTGAGGGAACTAATGAAACGCAACACTTTAAAAGCATCTCGTGCTAAAAGATGACCACACATCTAATGGAGTTACGTAGTATCAGAACCATTCACTCAGATATTTAGCCGTAAGTGACTGCTGAAGAGCCATAATAGTGGATGATGGGAACGCTTTACCAATTTTCGAAAAAGGAAATTTGCAAGAACCCTGCAAAACGCTAGAAAAAAATTAAGAAAAACAAATTCCTCAGAGAAGTCCAAAATGCATTCAGAAATGAAGCCTTGTTTTATATAAAGCTAAAAGAGGTCTATGACTGTCAGGAGAGAGGCGGGTAGAATGCGTATTCCTAGGTTAGTAGGAAGCTCTGACGTTTAGTCACTAAACAGGCTATAAAAAATACTGAGGAAGAATCCTACGTAACTGGAAAAGTTTTAGTTTTTAGAACGAAAATCCTAAAACAAGAAAGTTATTAGATACCCTCAATCTTTTGTCTTTAAGTAGTTGCTAGAATTTTACTTAAACTTTTCAGTTTTATTTCATTCATAACACGAAAAGTCCTTCAAAATTTTATCGCTGGTGTACGGTAACTAGGTCAAGTTTCACTCAACAATAGACATGTGCAAGTTCCTATAACCAAACTTAAAGAACTCATTCCAAGATTTCTAGAACAGATCCGATAAGTTTCAAAAATCTTTGTTGCTTAACTGTAAACGTTCAGAACAGTGAATACTAATAAAAGGTAAAATAAGGTGATCGGAACAATACACAAATAGGAAAATCAAACTTACGACGACATTTCGGTGTGATTTAGACCATTAGCTAATTAAACCATAAACTATTTAATGGTCCATATCGGACCGAAATATCGTCACAAGTTTCATTCTATGGACGGGATGTTTATGTAAGGTGTAAACTAATTCATCAATGTCAAAAAGAAACGTAAAATTCAGTAAATGTTTAGTTTCACATTTATCAATTTTGAGTTTAAAATAGTGTGAACTTTTTATTCTCGTTAAATCACGTTACACGTGTTTGTTGCTCCCTATGGAGAGGATAGTACACATTAAGTTTAAATTGTGTGCCCACAAATTTGTTATTATATTTAGTTAAGCAAAATCTGGAATAGCCGGAATCCGTGTGATAAATGGAGAATACCTCCTTAAATACGTAACTTAAAATTTTCAAGCCTTTGGTATATTCATGAACACAATATTTGCATGTTACTGGGTTGCATAAATTAAAATTTGCTTATTTTATTAAGTTGTGATATTGATTTGTATTCATTAAGTAAGGAAACATTCTTCTGGTCGGCCTCAGTATATTAACTTGGATGCATATCACGGAACGGATGGGATTTGAATCCATGGAAAAGTGAATCCTGAAACACACTGGCATGTGATTTTTAGAACTTACTCGTTATGGATTCAAATTCCACCCGCTCAGTTTCTTTTGCTTATTTTTTTTTTCAATCTGTGCGTGTGTGTGTGTGTGTGTGTGTGTGTGCGCGCGGAGCACAAAGGCTTGATCCTCCGTCAGTGACTTAACCTTCTGACTTCTCAGACGACACTGGAGTGTCGGTACAGACAGGTTAAGTAAAATGTCTACGGTAACTTTGGTGCAAAAATTTAAAATTATATATATAAATATAATATATATATATATATATATATATATATATATATATATATATATATATATATATATATATATATGCGCTATTTTGGCTTAAATAGCAACGTAATTCTTGCCGAATAAGGCAAGCCAAAATTTGTGTATGCAATAACTCGCAAAAATCATTTTGAACTTAACGATAAAATATATATTTCATCTTGTCTTTATTATTAATTATTGTAAACTTATCTAAAATATATTTAGTTGGATTAGGCTAAATTAAATTGCGCTTTTTATAATAAGGTTAGGTAAATTTTTTAATGATCTTCTGGTAGAAAATTATTAATTTTAATATTAAATGAAAAAAATATTTATATATATATATATATATATATATATATATATATATATATATATATATATATATATATATATTAATTAAAGGGACAAAAGAGTGCAAAAATTATAGGGGGATAAGTCTGTTGAGTATACCTGGTAAAGTGTATGGTAGAGTTATTATTGAAAGAATTAAGAGTAAGACGGAGAATAGGATAACAGATGAACAAGGAGGTTTTAGGAAAGGTAGGGGGTGTGTGGACCAGGTGTTTACAGTGAAACATATAAGTGAACAGTATTTAGATAAGGCTAAAGAGGTCTTTGTGGCATTTATGGATTTGGAAAAGGCGTATGACAGGGTGGATAGGGGGGCAATGTGGCAGATGTTGCAAGTGTATGGTGTAGGAGGTAGGTTACTGAAAGCAGTGAAGAGTTTTTACGAGGATAGTGAGGCTCAAGTTAGAGTATGTAGGAAAGAGGGAAATTATTTCCCAGTAAAAGTAGGCCTTAGACAAGGATGTGTGATGTCACCGTGGTTGTTTAATATATTTATAGATGGGGTTGTAAGAGAAGTAAATGCGAGGGTCTTGGCAAGAGGCGTGAAGTTAAAAGATAAAGAATCACACATAAATTGGGAGTTGTCACAGTTACTCTTTGCTGATGACACTGTGCTCTTGGGAGATTCTGAAGAGAAGTTGCAGAGATTGGTGGATGAATTTGGTAGGGTGTGCAAAAGAAGAAAATTAAAAGTGAATACAGAAAAGAGTAAGGTTATGAGGATAACAAAAAGATTAGGTGATGAAAGATTGGATATCACATTGGAGGGAGAGAGTATGGAGGAGGTGAATGTATTCAGATATTTGGGAGTGGACGTGTCAGCGGATGGGTCTATGAAAGATGAGGTGAATCATAGAATTGATGAGGGGAAAAGGGTGAGTGGTGCACTTAGGAGTCTGTGGAGACAAAGAACTTTGTCCCTTGAGGCAAAGAGGGGAATGTATGAGAGTATAGTTTTACCAACGCTCTTATATGGGTGTGAAGCATGGGTGATGAATGTTGCAGCGAGGAGAAGGCTGGAGGCAGTGGAGATGTCATGTCTGAGGGCAATGTGTGGTGTGAATATAATGCAGAGAATTCGTAGTTTGGAAGTTAGGAGGAGGTGCAGGATTACCAAAACTGTTGTCCAGAGGGCTGAGGAAGGGTTGTTGAGGTGGTTTGGACATGTAGAGAGAATGGAGCGAAACAGAATGACTTCAAGAGTGTATCAGTCTGTAGTGGAAGGAAGGCGGGGTAGAGGTCGGCCTAGGAAAGGTTGGAGGGAGGGGGTAATGGAGGTTTTGTGTGCGAGGGGCTTGGACTTCCAGCAGGCATGCGTGAGCGTGTTTGATAGGAGTGAATGGAGACAAATGGTTTTTAATACTTGACGTGCTGTTGGAGTGTGAGCAAAGTAAAATTTATGAAGGGATTCAGGGAAACCGGCAAGCCGGACTTGAGTCCTGGAGATGGGAAGTACAGTGCCTGCACTCTGAAGGAGGGGTGTTAATGTTGCAGTTTAAAAACTGTAGCGTAAAGCACCCTTCTGGCAAGACAGTGATGGAGTGAATAATGGTGAAAGTTTTTCTTTTTCTGGCCACCCTGCCTTGGTGGGAATCGGCCAGTGTGATAATAAAAATAATATATATATATATATATATATATATATATATATATATATATATATATATATATATATATATATATATATATAAATCTTACAAAGAAATATAATTTGTATTGACAGTTGGTACAATTTCTGAGGTGAGCTCCCGAACGAATATGGATTTGCGAGATGTTTTGTCGCGTCTCGAAGTATCTGCAAAAATTTTCTCTGTCAGGAAAGTGGTGAGTTGTGTAGGTTCGTTAGTGGGGACAGTTGTGGTGATTTATGACAAATTGGACACCGTCCTGCCGCAGTTCAACGAAATATGATGGTCACAGAACTGACGCATTTATTGTTGTGGGAAGAAGAGATAGTTGTTTGTGGCGATGGTTTGTAATATGGTGGTGTGTGGGAGTGGTTGTGGGTTTGTGGTTTGGGTTCCAGGTTTACTTTGGTAGTGTGGGTTTGTGAGTGGTTCGAATATATGGAATGGGTTCCAGATTTGTGTTAGTTGGTCTGGGTTCAGTGTGCAGGATGATTATGGAAAGTTGTTAGTGTGGTATTGTTATTTAGGTGAAGCTGTGTGTGTACTCGCCTATTTGTGGTTGCAGGAGTTCATTCACAGCTCCTGGTCCCGCCTCTTCGCTGATCGCTACTAGGTCCACTGTCTTCCTGCTTCATGAACTATATCATATCTCTTCTTGAAGCTATGTATGGATCCTGCTTCCTCTACATCACACTCTAGATTGTTCCACTTCCTGACAACTGTGTGTGCGTGTGCGTGTGCGTGTGCGTGTGTGTGTGTGTACTCACCTAGTTGAGGTTGCGGGGGTCGAGTCCGAGCTCCTGGCCCCGCCTCTTCACTGATCGCTACTAGGTCACACTCCCTGAGCTGTGAGCTTTATCATACCTCTGCTTAAAGCTATGTATGGATCCTGCCTCCACTACATCGCTTCCCAAGCTATTCCACTTACTGACTACTCTGTGGCTGAAGAAATACTTCCTAACATCCCTGTGATTCATCTGTGTCTTCAGCTTCCAACTGTGTCCCCTTGTTACTGTGTCCAATCTCTGGAACATCCTGTCTTTGTCCACCTTGTCAATTCCTCTCAGTATTTTGTATGTCGTTATCATGTCCCCCCCTATCTCTCCTGTCCTCCAGTGTCGTCAGGTTGATTTCCCTTAACCTCTCTTCGTAGGACATACCTCTTAGCTCTGGGACTAGTCTTGTTGCAAACCTTTGCACTTTCTCTAGTTTCTTTACGTGCTTGGCTAGGTGTGGGTTCCAAACTGGTGCTGCATACTCCAATATGGGCCTAACGTACACGGTGTACAGGGTCCTGAATGATTCCTTATTAAGATGTCGGAATGCTGTTCTGAGGTTTGCTAGGCGCCCATATGCTGCAGCAGTTATTTGGTTGATGTGCGCTTCAGGAGATGTGCCTGGTGTGTGTGTGTGTGTGTGTGTGTGTGTGTGTGTCTGTCTGTCTGTCTGTCTGTCTGTCTATGGGGATAAAGCCCTTTATATAAAAAATAACGCCTAACTTTCCGAACCATATACTCTTAATTACATGAAATAAAATATTCACACTGAAAAGAGAAAATATAAAAACCAGCAGTGTTATAGCTCCTCCCCCTACACACTTCCACATGTCCACCCTTATTTCCAGAGTAAATATGTTTTTGATATTCCAGTCATTGGTAAGGTCTCTAAGAGCATTGACCGGAAGCTATTTTACGAATAAACTTTCTTCTAGACTCGAAACCGCCGCCAAAGACCGAGTAAGATGAAGTATTTGTCCATCTTTTAATTGACATTTGTTGACCATTTGGAGCTTTCCTCAGCTTAGTTGGGAATTTTTTTTCTCAGGAAACACAGTTTAAGTAAAGAAAAATTAGTATTGCAATCCAGTCTTGTTTTCTACACCGTCGTTCCATCTTCATTTCCTTACCCTCTGCTCTCCAAGCCATCATCTTTATCCTCCTCCTTCCCCATATACCCTTCCCTTCTATGGAAGATTGCCTAATCAACATATTTCTTATTTTTTCTTCACTTGACAGTAGTTTGATCTTAATTAAGCGGGTACTATTATGACCATCTTTAGGATATACCTGGAGTATATCTGGAGAGGGTTTCGGGGGTCAACGCTCCCGGGGCAAGCTCTGTGACCATGCCATTCCATGTATTCACTATGTTTTTCAGATTTATTTATAAAAGAAATATACACTTAAGAAGGAAGAACACAAGAAAAACTTTTTCCCTAGTGAAATGCGGCGTGTGTTGTGGTGCAAAACTTAGCGTTGCAACTCCCTTGAGACTCATTAATCTTTGTAGCGACGAGTCTCACACAGATGTCCTCTGCTACTCGCTAATGATCTCGTATTTATCTCTTCTGTGTCCTGGTCTCGTCTTAATGTCGTCGGCAACGTTTAAGTCTCGGCTTTACCACGTTCTATTGATCTTGCTTATCTATTTATATGACTTTTCTTCTATCTCTAGTTCACGTCGTCTGTGCCTCATTTTTATTTCGCAGAATACACGAAAATCATTCAAAATAATATAAACACTTGGTCAACTCCAACATAATTTTTACAGACACTGATCCAAGTAAATTATTGTTCAAAGGGATATTTAAGTACTTAAAAACAATCCCACGTTACAAGTGAATACAAAAAAATCTTCAGTTTGGATGTGTTTGAATTATTAATATCTTAATAGTCCTGGAATGACCTTCATTATCTCCATAATTGAACACCGCCCACCTGTGACGCCACCTCCAACTGCCTCCTCTTTCCTGTCTCCAATACATGTCTCCATCCTTGTGTTTCTACTTCAGATTTAGCACGATTGATTGATCACCTCTATTCCTTCATGTCTTCAACAGTCTCCCCAATAAAAATACCCAAGTGTTGCATACGTGTCTTATTCAGCTATAAGTCGCTTTTGTAAACCATTAGCATATTAAGTTGTGTATAGTTTTGATTACAATTATATATATTATTAGGGCAGTCAAGCTGGACGCACTCGTGAGGAAATTAGAGTAAGGAAGCTAAAGATGGAGCGACCAAACAAGCTGGCGGAGAGGTCGAGGTGTATTGACACAAGTGTGTGACTAGTCGCTGACATGTTTGGCTAACATCTGAAGAATGCAATAGCAAACACAGACACAAAGAGTTTCAGCAAGGTTAAATACAGACCATGGAAGGAGAAAGGAATGACATAAATGAGAGAAAGTTGGAGAAAAAAGTGGTTGAACGAGGAGGATCAACATGAAGGTTAACCTTCTCACAAGGCTTTGGGGAAGAGCTGGAATTATCACAAAACTGTAAGAGAAACTTGGCACTTCACATGGCTGTTGGAGTAGGATGGACGTGGTGGGTAGATGATTGACGTCTCACAAGGCTGTAGTAGGAGTAGGATTGACGTCTCATAAGGCTGTGGGAGGAGTAAGATTGACGTCTCACAAGGGTGTAGGAGGAGTAAGACTGATGTCTCACAAGGGTGGTAAAGACAAAGCTGAAGGAAAGGCTGGAGAGATAAAGCGAAACGATATTGGTCGTGAAAAAATATATGTGTAAAACTAAAATGAGGGAAATAAATGGATTGGAATGGACTGGAAATAGTACATGGAGAACGACCCAAGTTTGTGGTAAAAATTAGAATGTAGATACTGCATATTCACGCTACAACACCACACACACACACACACACACACACACACACACACACACACACACACACACACACACACACACACACACACACACACACACACACACATACATCCACACATCTAAACATACACCCACACACCCCCACATGCTTCCCATACCCCCACCTCCACAAACAGCACTCACTCCATACACACCACACTTAAATACCTACATACAAAATGAACCCCAACACACACACACACACACACACACACACACACACACACACACACACACACACACACACACACACACACACACACACACACACAGTTCTTCCTAATATACGTGAGTGACCTACTAAGGGAATTGAGTCCCACGTGTGATTGTTTCCTGTTGATGTAAAACCAATGAAAAGAGTAAGAACATGTGAGGATAGCGATTTACTCCAGAAAGACCTCAAAATACGACAGATACGGTCAAAAAAGTGGCATCTAGAGTTCAATCTAAACAAATGCATGACAATGCGTTTTTGAGAACGACAAGGCAGACCAGACACTGAGTACAACATGGACGATGAATAAATAAATATAATTTTCAGTAACTGGCTACCTGAGTGCAACCCCGGGTACATACAAGTGATATCGCAGGGGAAAATATTGAAAGGCAAGTGATATTGCAGGGGAAAATATTGAAAGGCAAGTGATATTGCAGGGGAAAATATTGAAAGGCAAGTGATATTGCAGGGGAAAATATTGAAAGCCAATATCACCGGACACCCTGAAGACGATGCAGCTGCTAGCATAGAATAAGTTAAAAAAGAAATCTGACGATGATCATAACACCCACTTTGTCGCCAGAACGCTGCTAAAAAACAGAATATCAGCCGTGTATACATCACTGGTAAGTACATGAACACCCTTCAGGAGTCTCAGTAAGGTTTCTTTAAGAACAAAACTCACCAATGAAGCTTCAGACTCGAACCTCAGCAAGAAAAAACTCGAAAATCTTATTTGTAATGACGTTGCAGTGTTTTTTCACCAGTTTTGTTTTTCAGATAAATGACCTGAGTTGTTAGCACTGACTGAAGGAGATAAATTTTACAGAACATGGAGAAAAAAAGAAAATTCAGGTATGACATGACCACGACATACAATAAACTCAAAGATACGGGTAATGAAAATAAATAATTCGGCAAGTGAATAATAAACTTAAGTGTTTACTTGTGTTTTTGAAAGCTGGAATAAACATTTGTCAGTGATAATGTCTGTTTCAACCAGTTTCCATAATTTTTTAGCAATATTTTATATGTTGTAGTTTGTATAGTTTCTAAGAAATCTCTCTCGCTGTGTATGCACTGAGAGCGCCCGTGTATATACAGTAGGAGAGTGTATATCTTAACCTCCATACACTTACAGGTTACTTTAATTACTTTTTTAAGGTTTCAATTATCCTTGACTGGAGGTATACATATGCCAGGCAGCCGTAATGACCTTCATGTAGTCAAGAGGATTTAAACCTAATAAACCAAACTAACCAACTGTGCCTCTTGCTATCAGCTGGTATATACAAACCTATGAATATACTTCACTGTAAACTACTTATCTAAACGCTAATCTCAGCTCACATAATGGGTCTGATGCTGCCAAAATTATATAAGCGTATATGTTATCAACAACAGCAAGCGTAACTCAGTGTTAATGTCACTGGTGTTATTGTCAATAACACAAGCTGCCACGAGTACGCTGATGATCAACATGTATTTGTTAAAGACAAAATGTACGCATCAAGGCTGAAACCACTTTTGTCGACAGTGTCTGATATGAAATTAATCTAAACGTGTACTCACCTAATTGTGGTTGCAGGGGTCGAGACTCAGCTCCTGGCCCCGCCTCTTCACTGATCGCTACTAGGTCCTCTCTCTCTCTGCTTCCTGAGCTGTATCATATCTCTTCTTAAAACTATGTATGTTTCCTGCCTCCACTACTTCACTTGCTAGGCTATTCCACTTCCTGACAACTCTATGACTGAAGAAATACTTCCTAACGTCCCTGTGACTCGTCTGAGTCTTCAGCTTCCAGTTGTGACCCCTTGTCCCTGTGTCCCCTCTCTGGAACATCCTATCTCTGTCCACCTTCTCTATTCCCCGCAGTATCTTGTATGTCGTTATCATGTCTCCCCTGACCCTTCTGTCCTCCAGTGTCGTCAGTCCGATTTCCCTCAACCTTTCCTCGTACGACATTCCAATGAGATCTGGGACTAGCCTTGTTGCAAACCTTTGTACTTTCTCTAACTTCTTGACGTGCTTGACCAGGTATGGGTTCCAGACTGGTGCTGCATACTCAAGTATGGGCCTAACATACACAGTGTACAGTGTCTTGAACGATTCCTTATTAAGGTATCGGAACGCTATTCTCAGGTTTGCCAGGCGCCCGTATGCTGCAGCAGTTATTTGATTGATGTGTGCCTCTGGTGATGTGCTCGGTGTTATGGTCACCCCAAGGTCTTTCTCCCTGAGTGAGGTCTGTAGTCTTTGTCCACCTAGCCTATACTCTGTCTGCGGTCTTCTTTGCCCCTCCCCAATCTTCATGACTTTGCATTTGGCTGGATTGAATTCGAGAAGCCAGTTACTGGACCACATGTCCAGCCTGTCCAGGTCTCTCTGCAGTCCTGCCTCATCCTCATCCGATTTAATTCTTCTCATCAACTTCACATCATCTGCGAACAGGGACACTTCAGAGTCTATTCCTTCCATCATGTCGTTCACATATATCAAAAATAGCACTGGTCCTAGAACTGACTCCTGTGGGACCCCGCGCGTCACAAGCGCCCACTGTGATACCTCTTCACGTATCATGACTCGTTGCTGCCTCCCTGTCAGGTATTCTCTGAACCATTGCAGTGCCTTCCCTGTTACATGCGCCTGATCCTCCAGCTTCTGCACTAATCTCTTGTGGGGAACTGTGTCAAAGGCCTTCCTGCAATCTAGGAAAACGCAATCTACCCACCCCTCTCTCTCGTGTCTTACTTCTGTTACTTTGTCATAAAACTCCAGGAGGTTTGTGATACACGATTTGCCTTCCATGAACCCATGCTGGTTTTCATTTATAATCTTGTTTCTTTCCAGGTGCTCGACCACTCTCCTCCTGATAATCTTCTCCATGACTTTGCACACAATGCATGTCAGAGACACAGGTCTGTAGTTTAGCGCCTCGTTTCTGTTTCCTTTCTTAAATATGGGGACTACATTAGCTGTCTTCCATTTCTCAGGTAGTTGCCCAGTTTCAAGGGATGTGTTGAAGACTGTGGTTAGAGGCACGCACAGCATCTCTGCTCCTTCTCTATGGACCCATGGGGAGATGTCCGGTCCCATCGCCTTTGAGGTGTCAAGGTCACTTAGGAGCTTATTCACCTCCTCCTCAGTTGTTCGTATGTCATCCAACACTTGTTGGTATATTCCCTTTTGATGTTCCCTTCTGTGCTGTCTTCCCAAAGCCCTTCCTGTCTCTACTGTAAAAACTTCCTTAAATCTCCTGTTCAGCTCCTCACATACCTCCTGATCATTTCTTGTGAGTTCTCCACCTTCTGTCCATAATCTGATCACCTGGTCTTTGACTGTTGTCTTCCTCCTGATGTGGCTATACAACAGTTTCGGGTCAGTCTTGATTCTCGATGCTATGTCATTTTCATACTGTCGCTGGGCCTCCCTCCTTACCTGTGCATACTCATTCCTGGCTCTGCGACTGATCTCCTTATTTTCGTGTGTTCTCTGCCTTCTGTACTTTTTCCATTCTCTATTGCACTTTGTTTTTGCCTCCTTACACCGTCGGGTAAACCAGGGGCTGGTTCTGGTCTTCCCGTTGTTACTGTTGCCCTGTAGGAATAAACCTTTCCACTGCCTCCTTGCATTTTGTTGTTACATATTCCATCATTTCATTTACTGGTTTTCCTGCCAGTTCTCTGTCCCAATGGACCTCCCGCAGGAAGTTCTTCAACCCTATGTAGTCCCCTCTTTTATAGTCAGGCTTTTCCCATTCAACTCCTGTTATTCTCTCCACTTGCATTCTCTCCATTTGTATTCAAAGCACAGAACCACGTGGTCGCTAGCTCCATGGGGACTCTCATACTTGATGTCCTCAATGTCTGAGCTGCCCAGGGTGAACACAAGGTCCAATCTTGCTGGTTCATCCTCCCCTCTCACTCTGGTAGTGTCCTTAACATGTTGGTGCATGAGGTTTTCCAGCACCACGTCCAACATCCTGGCTCTCCATGTTTCGGGACCCCCATATGGCTCCAGGTTTTCCCAGTCAATCTCCCTGTTGTTGAAATCCCCCATAACCAGCAACTTTGCTCTGCTGGAGTGAGCTCTTGCCACCTCAGCAAGTGTGTCCACCATTGCTCTGTTGCTCTCTTCATATTCCTCTCTTGGCCTCCTGCAGTTCTGTGGTGGATTATACATCACTGCAATGACCACTTTGTGTTCCCCAGACTGAAGTGTACCTACTATGTAGTCTCTTCCTCCCGTCTCATCTATGCCTTCCATTTTCTCGAATTTCCATCTGTTTTTTTACGAGCAGAGCAACCCCACCTCCCCCTCTGCCCCTTCTATCTTTCCTCATGATCTGGTATCCTGGTGGGAAGATTGCATCTGTTATTGTCTCCGTGAGTTTTGTTTCTGTAACTGCTATGATGTCTGGAGACTTCTCATTGATTCTTTCTTGCCATTCTTCATGTTTATTCGTTAATCCATCTGCATTTGTGTACCAAACCTTCAACTTCTGTTCTAATACTGTAACTGTGGTGGCGGGGGGTGGGAACAGAGGGATCGGTGTGTGATGGTTGGTTTGGATTGTTCAGTTGCCTTGGGGGTGTCGTGGCTGGAGTCCTTCTGCAGGTGTTTCTGGGGGGGTGTGCTTGTCCTTCCATTTGATCCTGGGTTATTCTGCTCTCCTTTTTCATTTCCTCCCATTTCTCCTTTCGTTTTTGAACTCTCTCTTTCATCGTCTTTCTTTCGTCCTGTGTTCTGTCTCGATCGAGGTACACACTCCGGAACTCCTGCTTGCCTCTCAGCCATGCTTTCTCCTGCAGGATCATGGTTCGGGTTGATTCTGCCTTGAAAATTACTTTGAGAGGCCGATTCCTTTTCTTTGTGAACCACCCGATTCTCCGAAAATTTGCCACCTGGGTCATGTCCCCCTCGCCTATCACCTTCATGATGTCTTCAATCGCTTTTTTCTCCTCCTGCTTTCTTTCATCATAAGTTTCCCCTTTAGCTTCGTCTAGCCCATAGACAAACACGGCTCTCTCCCTTTCCACCTCCCAATGTGACTCCCATTGCATCCTCTGATGTGTTTTAGTTCCTTCCCGTGGAATGTTCCTTCCTTCAGTCCCTTCCCTAGTTATGGCCCCTATGCTTCTTGGTTTGTCCTTCCTGCTCACCTGTTCCTGGCCCCCACAGGTATCTGGTATGGTCCCTGCACATGTCCTAGTTCATTCAATGTCTTCCAACCTCTTATTCTGTCCTAGTGTGCTCCCTGTCTTTGTTTTGGCCCTATGTGGGTTTGACAGGACCTCTGCATACAGTTTAGTTCCCTTGCTCCCTTCAGACCTGTTGTCTGTGTCTGATGTAGCCATTGCCGATGCTACTTCTGTAATATCTGTGTCTCTATGCTGTTTCAGATGTCTCAGCTCCTCTTCTAATCTATCTATCGTGATTTCTGCTGCTGTGGCCTGTTGCTTCCACCTTCTGCATGCTGCTGCTAACCTCTCTTCCATCTTCCTTTCCAGCTCATCTAGTCTCCTTCCCCAGTCTTCCTCCCTTTTTTTGAGCTCTGCCTACCATTCCTCCCTCCCAGATTCGTCCTTGGAGCCCCTTGTCCTCATCCTGGTTCTAGGTTCCCCCGTTGCTCCATAGAAGGGGGGACGGGTGGTTAGGGGGAGGGGAACAGATGGTTAGGAGAGGGGATGGATGGTTATGGGGAGGGGGAGGATGGTTATTGGAGGGGTAGAGATAGTTGGGGAGGGGGTTAGATGGTTTGGGGGAGGGGTAGGTGGCTAGGGTTAGGTGGTTAGGGGAGGGGAGAGTACGTGTTTGAGAGATAGAGGGGATGGATGGTTATGGGGGAGAGGGAGGATGGTTAATTGGAGGGAGGGAGGGAGGTAGTTGGGGGTTAGGTGGTTTTGTGGGAGGGGTAGGTGGCTAAGGTGAGGTGGTTAGGGAAGGGGGAGAGGTGGTTAGGGGAGGGGGGGTACGTGTTTGTGTCAAGTGGTGGTGGGTGTGTGTATGTGCATGTGTGTTTGTGTGTGTGTATGTATTCGCCTAGTTAGTTACCATATTGTCCTAGTGCAGGTGTGTGTATGTGTGTGTATATGTGTGTGTTCGTGTGTGATGGGGAGATACTGCTAACACATACCAGTAATTCTGGGTTATAAAAAGCGGAACTTGCTACTAGGGTCTAGTAGCAAGTGTCTACCCTTGTGTGTGTGTGCTTGTGTGTGAGGGAGGGATGGTTAGGGGGGGGGGTAGGTGGTGTGGTTGAAAGATCCGTCGTGTAGGCACAAATTTAGTCTCATTTATCTTTCCCAATTATGCTACTCTCTCCACTTATTGCCCTTTCTGGATTTACGTATTAATTGTTGTTGGTTATTATCATATTCCTTGTTCACATTGAGAGAGGACTTCCTAGCTTCCTAAGTATTCTTACTGCTAATAACTACCGGTAGTAACACTGCCCTACCCCTGTGTGCGTGTGTGTGTGTGTGTGTGTGTGTGTGTGTGTGTGTGTGTGTGTGTGTGTGTGAGAGAGAGAGAGAGAGAGAGAGAGAGAGAGAGAGGTGTCTTGTGCGGTGTAATGACTGGCCGCAACTTCTTGTGACCTGACCACAACCCTCCTGGGACTTGACCCTCGCACCATCGTACAATGTTGCCCTTAAAAGCTTGTCCCCCCACCTAGCTTATAGCAAGTTACTCGCCTTGTGTGTGTGTGTGTGTGTGTGTCTGGATTTAAGTATCAATTATTGCTGGTTATTATCCTGTTCCATGTTCACATTGGGAGAGGACTTCATAGCTTCCTAAGTATTCTTACTGCTAATAACTACTGGAATTAATACTACTCTACTCCTCGCTGGACTCTACCTTCTCACACTCGTCAACAATATATACACTATGTCTATGCTATTTCTATTCTAATTCTGGTAATAGCTTGCAGGAGTGAGTGACCAGTATCAAACAGTATGCAAGGCTAGCCAGGGCCTTCAACATGCAAGCCACAAATAGGCGAATGAAACTTGCGCTCAATGTTGCCAGCTGCTGATGACGAAGCCGTCGTACGTAGGCCTTAAATCCCTATTTTGGAGATCCTTCACCCGTGATGTTTATAACCATATATTCTCATACATCCCGCTTCCTCACGCGATTTCACTCTTCACTGATGATAGTATACACTTCACATTATATACACTTCACTTTATATGTATAATGGCACACAACTTGTCGTGACGTCACTTCTTCAGGCCTACCGCTGCCAATGTGGCAACAGCGCCTAAGACCCCCCAACGGTTTGCGCTTTGAAATATTTTCATTTCAGCTTTCCTCTCACTTTTTTTAATTAATAACTTTAATTATCACTCGTAGTATTGTTCACTGACATTCCACTACCACTGATTACTGCTAGCTGTTATTGCACGCCTTACAACGCTAAGGTTCTCGGAGCCTTGTTACCGACGTCTGCACCCAACGGACCCACGTGTGTGTGTGTGTGTGTGTGTGTGTGTGTGTGTGTGTACTCACCTAGTTGTGGTTGCAGGGGTCGAGTCCAAGCTCCTGGCCCCGCCTCTTCACTGGTCGCTACTACGTCACTCTCCCTGAACCGTGACCTTTATCATACCTCTGCTTAAAGCGATGTATGGATCCTGCCTCCACTACATCGCTTCCAAAACTATTTCACTTCCTGACTACTCTGTGGCTGAAGAAATACTTCTTAACATCCCTGTGATTCATCTGTGTCTTCAACTTCCAAGTGTGTCCCCTTGTTGCTGTGTCCCATCTCTGGAACATCCTGTCTTTGTCCACCTTGTCAATTCCTCTCAGTATTTTGTATGTCGTTATCATGTCCCCCCTCTCTCTCCTGTCCTCCAGTGTCGTCAGGTTGATTTCCCTTAACCTCTCCTCGTAAGACATACCTCTTAGCTCTGGGACAAGTCTTGTTGCAAACCTTTGCACTTTCTCTAGTTTCTTTACGTGCTTGGCTAGGTGTGGGTTCCAGACTGGTGCCGCATACTCCAATATGGGCCTACTGTACACGGTGTACAGGGTCCTGAACGATTCCTTATTAAGATGTCGGAATGTTGTTCTGAGGTTCGCTAGGCGCCCATATGCTGCAGCAGTTATTTGGTTGATGTGCGCTTCAGGAGCTGTGCCTGGTGTTATACTCACCCCAAGATATTTTTCCTTGAGTGAGGTTTGTAGTCTCTGGCCTCCAAGACTGTATTCCGTCTGCAGTCTTCTTTGCCCTTCCCCAATCTTCATGACTTTGCACTTAGAGGGGTTGAACTCCAGGAGCCAATTGCTGGACCAGGTCTGCAGCCTGTCCAGATCCCTTTGTAGTTCTGCCTGGTCTTCGATCGAATGAATTCTCATCAACTTCACATTTGCCAACAGGGACACTTCGGAGTCTATTCCTTCCATCATGTCGTTCACAAATACCAGAAACATCACTGGTCCTAGGACTGACCCCTGTGGGACCCCGCTGGTCACAGGTGCCCACTCTGACACCTCGCCACGTACCATGACTCGCTGCTGTCTTCCTGACAAGTATTCCCTGATCCATTGTAGTGCCTTCCCTGTTATCCCTGCTTGGTCCTCCAGTTTTTGCACTAATCTCTTGTGTGGAACTGTGTCAAACGCCTTCTTGCAGTCCAAGAAAATGCAATCCACCCACCCCTCTCTCTCTTGTCTTACTGCTGTCACCACGTCGTAGAACTCCACTAGGTTTGTGACACAGGATTTCCCGTCCCTGAAATCATGTTGGCTGCTGCTGATGAGATCATTCCTTTCTAGGTGTTCCACCACTCTTCTCCTGATAATCTTCTCCATGATTGTGCATACTATACATGTCAGTGACACTGGTCTGTAGTTTAATGCTTCATGTCTGTCTCCTTTTTTAAAGATTGGGACTACATTTGCTGTCTTCCATGCCTCAGGCAATCTCCCTGTTTCGATAGATGTATTGAATATTGTTGTTAGGGGTACACATAGCACCTCTGCTCCCTCTCTCAGGACCCATGGAGAGATGTTATCCGGCCCCATTGCCTTTGAGGTATCTAGCTCACTCAGAAGCCTCTTCACTTCTTCCTCGGTTGTGTGTACTGTGTCCAGCACTTGGTGTATCCCACCTCTCGGTCTCTCTGGAGCCCCTTCTGTCTCCTCTGTGAACACTTCTTCGAATCTCTTGTTGGGTTCCTCACATACTTCACGGTCATTTCTTGTTGTCTCTCCTCCTTCCTTAGCCTGATTACCTGGTCCTTGACTGTTGTTTTCCTCCTGATGTGGCTGTATAACAGCTTCGGGTCAGATTTGGCTTTCGCTGCTATGTCATTTTCATATTGTCGTTGGGCTTCCCTTTTTATCTGTGCATATTCATTTCTGGCTCTACGACTGCTCTCCTTATTCTTCTGGGTCCTTTGCCTTCTATATTTCTTCCATTCCCTAGCACACTTGGTTTTTGCCTCCTTGCACCTTTGGGTGAACCATGGGCTCATCCTGTCTTTTTCATTATTCCTGTTACCCTTGGGTACAAGCCTCTCCTCAGCTTCCTTGCACATGGTTGTTACATATTCCATCTCATTAACCGGCTTCCCTGCCAGTTCTCTGTCTCACTGAACCCCGTTCAGGAGGTTCCTCATTCCCGTGTAGTCCCCTTTCTTGTAGTTTGGCTTCATTCGCCCTGGCCTTCCTGCTTCCTCCTTCACGACTATGGTGCTCTTCGCACCTACTCCTAGGTTGAGGGACTGATTACCTCATCTTCTGTACATAGTTCTACTGTCTTCAAGTTATGTCCTAGAATTTGTATTGATAAAGCCACAGGATGGCGAAACGTCTACAATAAAGATACCCAGATGTTGCACATGTGTCTTAATTTCATCAGCTCTACTGTGTATTCGATGCTTAAAACCACATGATCGCTGGCCCAAGGGGTCTTTCATATGTGATGTCCTCAATATCTGCACTACTCAAGGTGAATACTAGGTCCAGTCTTGCTGGTTCATCCTCTCCTCTCTTGTAGTGTCCTTTACGTGTTGGTACATGAAGTTTTCCAGTACCACCTCCACCTTAGCCCTTCATGTATCTTGGCCCCAATGTGGATCCAAGTTCTCCCAATCGATTTCCTTGTGGTTAAAGTCACCCATGCATGCCTTGCATGCATGAGCTCTTCTGGCCACTGCAGCCAGTGTGTCAACCATCGCTCTATTGCTCTCATCATACTGTTGCCTTGGACTCCTGCAATTACCACTTTGGGACCTCCAGAGTGAAGCGTTCCTGCTATATAATCGCTTGCTTCTCCGGTGTCTCCCCTCTCCAGCTCATCAAAATTCCATCAGTTTTTGATCAGCAGTGCCACTCCTCCACCCCCCCAGTTTCCTCTGTCTTTCCTCAGGATCTGGTATCCCGTTTGAAAGATGGCATCTGTTATCATACCTGTAAGCTTGGTTTCTGTGAGAGCTATGATGTCCGGTGATGCCTCTTTGACTCTTTCGTACCACTCCTCCCACTTATTTGTTATTCCATCAGCATTTCTGTACCATACCTTCAGTTTCCTCTCCAACACTGTGGTTTGGGGAGCCTGTGAGGGTGGGAGACCTGGTAGCGTACTGTGGGATTCTATAGCTGGGTGTTGGGTGGAAGCTGTGAGTATGGATTGTTTGTGTTGGGATGGTGTGATAGGTTGTGGGGTTCTGAGGATAGTTCTGTGTGCGCTTGCTCTTGCTGCTGCTGCTGTGTGTGTGTGTGTGTGTGTGTGTGTGTGTGTGTGTGTGTGTGTGTGTGTGTGTGTGTGTGTGTGTGTGTTGTGTGTGTCTGTCTGTCTGTGTCTGTGTGTCTGCTTATATTTTTATTTATTTATCTATCCATATATTAATATATATATATATATATATATATATATTTATATATATATATATATTTATATATATATATATATATATATATATGTCGTGCCGAATAGGTAAAACTTGCTATTTAGGCTTATATATCAACGCTCTTCTTGGCGAATAAAGCAAGCAAAAATTGTATATGCAATAATTTCTCTATAATCATTATGAATCTAACGAAATAATGCATTTTAGTGTGTTTGCTTATTATTAAATTATTGTAAACTTATCTAAAATATATTTAGTTGAATTAGGCTAAATTAAATTGCACTTATGATAAGGACCTGTCTTGCATGGGCCAGTAGGCCTCCTGCAGTGTTCCTCCATTCTTATGTTCTTATTATATTAAGGTGAGGTAAGTTTTCTAAGGTTATTTTGGTACAAAATCATTAATTTTTACTTTAACATAAAGAAAATATATCTTTAAACGTATAAGAAAAAAATTTAGAAAGGAGTTAATTTTAAATGAGTTCTTGCAAAATGACCAATTTTACCAATTCGGTACGACATATATTCGAACACGTACATATATCCTCTAGTTACGTCGTATATTCCAACAGCTATTGCAAGGTATTCAGTATGACCCCTGACTAAATTGGGTATTAAGCTTTTCGTGAGGTACAGTGTATACCAGGAGCTACAAATTAACAGTTGTTGCACCCAGCAGGTGGTTCTCTGAAGCTTGCTTCAGATGGTTATATACGGAGGTGGTGAATTACACTGCTCGTGACATTCACGTTGGTAATATGTAAAGATGAATATACATAACTGGTGATATACACAACTGGTTGTATACATAGATGGCGATATACATAGTTGGTGATAGGAAGAGATCCATACATTTCTTTAAGGTAAGGTACGATAAGGCTCATGAAGGAAAAAGGCGGGGTCAGGAGCCGAGTCTCGACCTCTGCAACCACAGATAGGTGAGTACAGCTTGTGATGTTCACAAATGATGATATTCACAGCTGGTGATATTCACAAATGGTGATAAACACAGATGGTGATGAACGTAGATGGTGATAAACACAGATGGTGATACTGCAATATTTCTAAGAGGAAGAACAGTTGATTTTATTTAGAAAACTTTCGATGAGAAACGGAAATTTAGTTTCGATAAAGTTGCGTTCACAGGAGATTACATATTTCGCTCTTGAGATTAGGGACAGCACATGTTTCCCTCACAAGTTCTCTCGGTTCTTCAGAGATTATCTTTACTCTTTGAGAGAAATGTCTTGCTGCGTAACATAAACCAGATTTTGTTTGAGAAACAAAAATTGTTTGCCTTCCAATACATCTCAGTCCTAATAAGACACATTGCACATGAAGCTTTTTTTTGGAATAACGTTTTACTAATAGAGTTTAATAAACCTGTACGCAGGGTTAAACTTTCAACAAGAGCATGCATCTCAGCACGTTTCTTTCCCCCGTTGTTGTAGGATGTCTAGAGTGATAAACACGAGATGTAAGAAGAAAACTGAGGGATAACCAGAGTTTGAAGCAAGGGCAGATAGTGATGGACACGCAAACAAAACAAGAAACATTACACATCCCCACACACGTTGTTAAAGTCCTCTAATAGACAGCACAGTAAGCGCCGCACAGCACCACATGCTGTTGAAGCCTCCGGAGTGAAGCCTCCGGAGTGAAGCCTCCGGAGTGAAGCCTCCGGAGTGAAAGACAAGACAGGAACCACTTTACATTGCACTAACTTACTGGCATCATTTACACTTAGAAACTAATCTAGGAAATGAAGATGCAAACTTTTCTTTACAACACTTGTAAATTAATTAGGAGGCAAATATTGTTCATTAAGTTGAGTTTGGTGCCTGACTCTGCGCCTGCTACCCATTTTGTGATCCAGGTAGGAATGTTGCTGTTGTTGATGTTTGGCTGTTGTTTGGTTGTTCTTGTTGTTTGGTTCTTTTATTGTTGCTTTGCTGTTCTTGTTGTTTTTAGGTTATTGCTTGGCTGGTGTTGTTGATTGGTAGATTGGGTGCTGGGACTCAGAAAGGGAATCAGAGTACTAGGACAGAGAGAGAAGATCGGTGCTGACAAAAAAAAAGACGCTGGGTGCTACGACAGAGAGAGAGAGAGAGAGAGAGAGAGAGAGAGAGAGCCAGACAGACAGACAGACAGACAGAGACAGATAGAGACTAGGTGCTGGAACACGGTAGGATGACATCTCTCTGAGAGTTTTAAATGCCCTGCTTGGAGATCAAGACCCGATAAATAAAACTGAAACATATAGGATCATCTCAAAGGGTTCTTTATCCAAGGAGTTGTAGCTAATCTCTCCTTCCTCGATTAAAACAATGTTACCTCCCATTCTCCGAACGCTTCATGATTCTTACAGGTTTGGTGCGCCCCCTTCCCTGGTTGTTTGGTTAATTGGGTTTCAAGCCTATCGACTACACGTGGGTCATAATAACTGCTTGTAACCTGTTCACCAAAGGTCAAGGTTACTTTAATCCATAAAACTGCGATTAAATTAAATTCTCAGTATATATATACTGCGGGTCATATACCTCACGTAGTATGAAAATACATCCACATATAAGATTTCTCAATACCGATTGCGTGTGCTTTTTAACGATATATCAAAAAGTTTATATTTATGAAACTAAGAAAACTCCACATGAAAGAAGTGATGAAAAATATATAAGTATGTGTTCATAAATTTAAGATTTAATTTCACATATTTCAGCTTAGCTGAAAGAGGGTATGATAGTTACGGATGAAAACAAAAGAAGCAACAACTGCAACGTAAACTACATCAAAATTCAAACTAACAAAATGCACGACTCAAAATAAACAGACTTTAAGGCAAGAATCGAGTAAATATTTCATCGCTCGCTTCATCACTCGCTCTCTAAACTAAGTTGTTATCCATCAAACACTGGAGAAACTGATTATGTTATTTATCCACCTCCTGGCAGCTTTCCCGCAGCTTAACCTTAGATCGCTTATCTCTCTGGCAGCATTCCCGTATTTTATCCCAAGATCACGTATCTTTCCCGGCACTTAGCTCTACATTACTTATTTTTGGCAGCTTTACCCCAACAAAATCTTCATCAAGTGATCTAGGCTTCTGTGGTCTAGGCATCTGTGGTCTAGACTTCTGTGATCTAAACTTTGTGGTCTAGACTTCTGTGGTCTAGGCTACTGTTGTCTAGACTTGTGTAGACGCGGTATAACATGCTGAATTGCGACCTAAACCATTCGCGTTAGTGCCCATATAGCACTTACATATTCTTTATGGTCACAAAACGTTGAGATCTTTGCAGAGGCAACGTGATGAGCGAATAAATTAAATGTCCTCCTGAAACTGAAGTGGAGCTGGTTAGTGAGCAAAAATGCAATTTGAAGCAACAGTGGAGAAGTATCATGGATGAGGAGTAAAATATAAATCCTCGTTTAACTGTAAGTTTGTCTCGTGTTCTAGAGGTAAGGTGCAGGACAGATGAAACACTTGTGTGTGCTTAAGGGGGTAAAGCACAAGACTGTTGTGAAATAGGCATGTGTTCTAGATATAAAATGCGACAACGATGCATAATAAAATGTGTTTTAGGGGATAAAGTACGACAATGTTGCCACGTGTGTGTGTGTGTGTGTGTGTGTGTGTGTGTGCTGGAGGTAAGGAATGAGTAAGCTGTCCGTAAAAGGTGTGACCAGTGAAGTGAAGAAAGGCTACGTTGGTGTTACGTGTGTTTGCTCATTTGGCAGTATTTTGAGGATTGTCTGAAATTTCAGTTTTCTTCGTTTACCTATTTCACTGCAGTTGTTTAACCGCTGCATGGCCATCATTTATTGGTCTCTATCTGATTCTATTGACTTATATACTTAATACTTGTTCAGCATTACAGGATCACTTATAAGTTCATTTCCTCTACAGCAGCACTGCCGTCGCCGCCGCCGCCGCCGCCGCCACCACCGCCACCATCACCATCACCATCACCATCACCATCACCATCACCATCACCATCACCATCACCATCACCACCACCACCACCACCACCACCACCACCACCACCATTAAGACTACCTCTGAGGTACAGAAACAGACGGTGAAGGAGGCAGGTTGGGCGAAATCCCTGAGTCTGGCACCAGAGCGGCGCCTTCCTGCTATCCGGACGCCATCAGCTTCCTCGGCAGCCAGGATGCCTTGCCATATATGTCGCAGAGCATGTCGAGTGCAAGGCACGCCCTCTGATTACCTTCATCCCTCCCTCTCTCCACCCTCCTTCCCTCTCCATAACTTGCGCTCTCTCTCTCTCTCTCTCTCTCTCTCTCTCTCTCTCTCTCTCTCCTTCCCACCAACCCCCCACCTACCTTCCTATCAGCTTTCTCAAGCGCTGACCCTTCCTCTCTCCCTTTAGCTTTACATGCTACCCTTACAAAGGGAGGGCATATCCCTTAATACATTTAATAATTCCATTAAGCCAGGACAAAGGAATTAAAAGTACCTTGTGTGTCAACATACCAAAGAATACAAAAAATATGTAATAATGCATTTATAATTTAGGGAGGGTAGTATTCTCCTAGCGACCCTTTACAGCAAAGTTAATAAGGTTTCTTACATTAAACTTGGATGACACCAGGAGTCATCCAAGCAACGCAGCCACCAGTGTACACTGTACACAAAGTCTGCTACATATTACACTTTTATGAGCTTTGGTCCTTCGAGTAGCAGGTTCGAATCCCACCCGGGGAAGAGAGTTGTGTTCAAAGATATTGCTTCAGAAATACGAGAGAGAGAGAGAGAGAGGAAGAAAAAGAAGGCTAAAGAGGAAGAAGAGGAAGCCTGCGGGAAGATAAAACGACCAAGAGGAAGGAGACAAAATCATAATAAGAATTTTCCGAATTTTGTAAAAGAGATTATGCAATATCTTCCGAGTGACAGAAACTCTCCTGGCATACCTAAGCTAGTATTACAGGAGAGTTTGGCAAGTTTCCACGGCTTAGCTCGTGGAAGGTCCTTTTTTATTCTTACCGTAGAACAGTTGCCGTCAACGTCGCTCAGGAGAGAGAAATTTTTGCTGCTTGGAAGGCGTAGTTCAGCGAGGCATGACGACCGCAGTGGCTTCGTGCAAGTCCCAATACCGTGGCTGGAACAAAGCGAATTGTTCCAGCCACAGTTCCGTGGCTGGAAAAATTTCATGTCGTAAACAAAAAAAAAAAACTCTTTTTTTTTCATTATTATTTTCGTTTTAGGTAAATCAGAGCGTTGTCACCCAATTATCTTTTATGGCTTCATGTGCAAGCATCTCCTTGTCCGTATTACTGTAAATGAGTACAAATAGGAAGCGCGTCTGTTTCGCGCTCAAGCAGACGGAGGATCGAGCCTCCACCATATCATACACTGAATGACCCACATGGACAGTGAGTCTCAACTTTTCCTCCATCATTAACCTCCTCAGCTTGATATATTCTTCAATTTACCACTTCCATACAAAAAGAAATAATTAAGAATAATTATGAATTAGTCATTTGACTATTATTCACACAACATTCTTATCATTCTCTCTCTCTCTCTCTCTCTCTCTCTCTCTCTCTCACACACACACACACACACACACACACACACACACACACACACACACACACACACACACACACACACACACACACACACACACACACACACACACACACATTTTACAAAGTGAAATTGAATTGAATTATTATTCAATTATCAGGCACATCAAATATTTACCCCTTGTTATGTAATTTTTCACCCCCAAGGGGTAAATTTACCCCTGGTTGAGAATCACTGGTTTAGGGCTTAACATGAATGAAACAATTTGAAGAGGCAACACTCGGTTCTAGCTGAACCATTTTCAAGTCTGCAGTGCTCTTAATATTAATTAAGACCATGCTAACTGAACTGCAGTTAGCAGGTATATGAATGATTGTCACATCTGAGATCAACAGTTCTCTTAATATAAGCAATGTTGTCAAAAGACAGGCATTAGCGAAGGAAATTTGAAGCGCTTGTTCATCCAGGCTGTCAGTGGAATGACTGTTCCTCCAGGCTGTGACTGGACTGCTTGATCATACAAGTTGTGATTGGAGTACTTAATCGTTTAAGTTGTGAGTGATCCAGGTTGTGACTGGAGTACGTGATCATCCATGTTGTGACTGAAGTGACTGATCATCCTGTCTATGACTGAAATTGCCGATCGTCCAGGTTGTAACTGGAGTGACTGATCACCCGCGTTGTGATTGTAGGGTTTAATCATCCAGATCGTGATTGCAGGGCCTGATGGTCCAGATTGTCTGCTGGGCCTGATCGTCTAGATGTGTTTGCAGGGCCTGATCATCCCGATTGTGATTACAGGGTCTGGTCATCCAGACTGTCACTGCAGGTCCTGATCATTCAGATTGTGATGAGTAATTGTCCTTGTCTGATAAGTCTGACCTGAGACAGATGTCAACTTAAAAGACTCGCAAAATACGTCAAAAATTAAATGCCTTGTGAAACTCTACGGAGATACAATACCACATTAACGTACTACACACGGGATGCAGGTGCACACGACCTCCTCATGTTTAATACCTCCTGGTGCAACGACTTCCAGTTACACAAAGCATCTGGTGCACACAACCTCGACTGTATACGGAATCTGGTGTAATACAATTCGATGCAGCAAATCCTCTCGTTACATACGATTTCATGTACGCACGAACTTTTTGGTGAGCACGACCACTGGTGCACACGACTACATTAATACATGAAGTGAGCGCGGCAGTTCCGTTAGACTATTGGTATGTGTGCAGCCACGCTTTTTGTATTATATGTGACCGAGGCTTTCCTCTTGAGTTTTTCGGTCCACCACATAAAAAAGTATAGACCACATCATTAGATGTAGGATGAATAATGTAGGATTTCCAACTACAAAAACCACTTAAAGTGCAACACAGAGTAATGGTGCACAATATTGTATATTCAACACTCGTGCTAAATGCTTTTCCTTATCTATTTTGAAAGTCGCCTCGATTTTTATGGAGCCTTCTCTGGTATTAATTGGAAAGTCACCTCGTTTTTTATACACTTATAAAGCAAAATTATAAAGCAATTATAAAACAAAATAAAGCAAACATAATAAATACAGGAAAATGATAGGTCAAATTATGAAACTTTGAAAACCAGAGACGCTCTACTGTAGCTTAACCACTTAAAGAAAGGCTTAGGATTACTGGATGGAGGATTGAGCCTTCAACATTGCCTGCGCTGAATGCCTAATACGCTACTTGCAGTGCTTTTAGAATTTCGGGCTGCGACAGTATGGAAAATTGCGACACTCGTCGCAGGTTACCGACAGAAAAACTGAAATAAGGAGCCAGGTGGGAAAAATACTCGCCTGTGAAACTCTACGGCGGGAGCCTGCCATGTTTCACTTACTCCACCCGCTCTAGGCTCGTGGAGGGAGGGTGGTGAAGAGTGGTAGAGTGAGAATGGTGGAGTAAGACTGAGAGATAAAGAGTGATAGATTGTTCATTTCTCTAATAAATGTTTGTTTTCTTTCTCGAAAATGACGGAACATCAGTTACATGAATAATTTTAAAAATAGCTATTTAATTAAAATGGTTACAGAAACTGTAATTATTTTAGAAATGTCTTATATTTCAGTCGGTCATTTAAAGATTCACAAACAGATAAGGAAACTATTAAAAGTGGCAAATTTACAGTTTTAAATGTTATAAAATAGTAGGTATAGCTAAAATCCGGAGCCATTGCGAATTTAGCGCAACACCCCCACCTGATTGTCTGTGTGAGGCCAAGAACCCAGAGTAAAACACACACTCGCCCTCTTTCTCTCTCTGTTCCTGTGTCTGTCTCTTTTTATCTCTTTCCTGGTGGAAGAAAGAGAGAGAGAGAGAGAGAGAATACAGAAATCATATTATTGCACCAGCAAGCACATGAACATTTGCAGAGGTGATGCGAAACACACCAGAAACTGATTTGTATGACTTGTATGGGAACTAATGACTTAAAGCAGAGCAGATCAGAAGAGACTCAGAACCCTTATCAATTAATTCAAAGACAACACGAACGAGATGCCATCATACTTTGTAAAGCCAGTGGCTTAGTGTGAATTGGACGATTTCAATAGTGACGTAAGTTTAGTTAAGGAAGTCGGACTTCACTGGAGCGACGTCGACATTGCATGATGCTGATGAATCTTCTAGCAAGGTCTACTCGCAGCAGAAAGTGAGGCTGGAGGGCAGGTCTCGTATAGGGAGAGGTTGGGGAGGAGGGAGCGACCAACATACCTCAGGTCAGGTAACCAGGGAGGACAGGAGCGAGGTGGTATCTAATACACTCTCTGCCTCGCTCAACCACTCATTAAAGCCCCACTAAGCCCATTGTAATCCCTCGAGGACCGTCATATACATAGAACAGACGAGACAATCAGAAGTCACAGGATTCCAGTTGTTTGTTCAGTAACTACACCAGGATTATAAGTTGAAATTGAGCCCACCGGGTAATGGTAAACGTAAGGGGTTGTGATAATCATAGCAGAACCGCGGAAACCTGACGTAGCACCACTGGTACAGCCTTGTGAATGGCCGTGGAGAAAAATAAGATAGTAAAATTTCTAATTTAGTAAATGCGTTTGTGACCCATTTCCATCTCTCCCGTAAATTCTCCAATACGGTATGCCATAATTTTTTTCATGCTGGCAGTGGCCGGAAGGGGTGGATAGTGGGAAGAGAACCTTTCGCTTTCCTATCCTTGACTTATACACCAAGATAATACGCGATAGTCTTTAATCTAGAAAAATGTAGGTCTCAGCAAAGAGCCTCAGTGTCGACTTTCAAGTCCTCTGCTACCTATCTTTCCTCATACACCTTCATCTCTCTCTGTCTCTCTCTCTCTCCTATTCAATTTGAATATTATACCACATATTTTATTGTTCTAGTGCAGACAAGAAGAACCAATTATATTTTTCATTGTGTGGCTCTAATCTGTAAATGAAGGTTTGTATGGGGTTGAGAGGCCCTGGTGGCCTCTGGCGTCTCATACCTCACGCAGTCATCACTGATTTCCTCTAATCAAACTTCGTGTGGAGTTCTAGTCTGGGGCTTTCATTCAGACCTTTTAATTATTCTCCTCCCTCTCGTCCTCTTTCTATACGCACCTCTCCTTTTTCTTCTTCAACTTCTAACTTTTCTTTACCTTCTTCTCTCCTCCTCCTCCTGTTTGCCTCCCTCTTCCTGCTGTTATTGCTCCTCCTATTCCTTCTTTTTCTCCGGATGGTAATCATTAGACGTTCTTACATTGAACCTCGTCTTTGTAGATGCTCTCCTTACCTAGGACGTGATGTGGAAGACTGTATGAAAAAAAATCAACTCTGTTGTTGCAAGTATTCAACTTCTCATTTCCTCTTATGACCTTTGTTGGATATTACTAGTACTGGTTGACTTCTTAATCAAAGTCTGGTAATAATATGCTTTCAGACTGGAAAAAAACGAGATTAATGCCATGTCTGGCTTACTCGCCTATTGATCTCTACGAAGATTACTACTTGTGGTTCAGAAAAGGAATCTGTGTCAGCTGAGCATGTTAATTTCTCTTACGTTCTATTTTCACGATTAAAATCTTTGCATTTAATCAGTAATATATTTATTTTAATTATTTTAATATTTTAATACATATTTTATGAAAAAAAAGAGGATAAATAAGTATACAGGATATGATATAGCATACAAAGAATGTAGTTTGTTAGATTATGAATTGTTGGATAAAAGGTTGATAGGTAGGCTTCAGGATGTACATGTTTATAGAGGGGCAACGGATATATCGGATCATTATTTAGTTGTAGCTACAGTTAGAGTAAGAGGTAGATGGGAAAAAAGAAAAATGGCAACAGAAAGTAAGAGAAAGGTGAAAGTTTATAAACTAAGGGAGGAGGAAGTTGGGGTGAGATATAAGCAACTATTAGATGAAAGGTGGGCTAGTGCAAGTATTGGTAGTGGGGGGATGGGAGTTGAAGAGGGATGGGACAGTTTAAAAATGCAGTGTTAGAATGTGGGGCGGACGTTTGTGGCTATAGGAGGGTGAGTGCAGGAGGAAAGAGGAGTGATTGGTGGAATGATGAGGAAAGGGTGTGATGAAAGAGAAAAAGGTAACTTATGAGAGGTTTTACAAAGCAGAGGTGATATAAGAAGGGCAAAGTATATGGAGAGTAAAAGAAAGGTGAAGAGAGTGGTAAGAGAGTGCAAAAGGAGAGCCAATGATAGAGTGAGAAAGGCACTACCATTGCTATATAGACTGCTTGTTGAGGCGGGTATTCAAACAGGAGGAGGCTGAAATTAATCCTTGAGCATCCACTGCCACGAGTGTCCTCGCAACACGAAGCAAGCCTAGCTCGCTAGGCTCATATTGTTTGTAGGATCGATGGCGGAGTGGATAAGGTGACAAGAACGTTTTGTCTCTTGAGGCCGGACAATGTGTTGTGGGGTCGAACCTTGGCCTGCCGCAGTTTGGTAAATGATTCAGTATCACTTGTTTAGTGATTTCATTAATATTTATAATATATATATATATATATTTATATATTTATTTATTATCAAACTGGCCGATTCCCACCAAGGAAGGGTGGCCCTAAAAAGAAAAACTTTCACCATCATTCACTCCATCACTGTCTTGCCAGAAGGGTGCTTTACACTACAGTTTAAACTGCAACATTAACACCCCTCCTTCAGAGTGCAGGCACTGTACTTCCCACCTCCAGGACTCAAGTCCGGCCTGCCGGTTTCCCTGAACCCCTTCATAAATGTTACTTTGCTCACACTCCAACAACACGTCAAGTATTAGAAACCATTTGTCTCCATTCACTCCTTTCAAATACGCTCACGCATGCCTGCTGGAAGTCCAAGCCTCTCGCACACAAAACCTCCTTTACCCCCTCCCTCCAACCTTTCCTAGGCCGACCCCTACCCCGCATTCCTTCCACTACAGACTGATACACTCTTGAAGTCACTCTGTTTCGCTCAATTCTCTCTACATGTCCGAACCACCTCAACAACCCTTCCTCAGCCCTCTGGACAACAGTTTTGGTAATCCTGCACCTCCTCCTAACTTCCAAACTACGAATTCTCTGCATTATATTCACACCACACATTGCCCTCAGACATGACATCTCCACTGCCTCCAGCCTTCTCCTCGCTGCAACATTCATCACCCATGCTTCACACCCATATAAGAGCGTTGGTAAAACTATACTCTCATTCATTCCCCTCTTTGCCTCCAAGGACAAAGTTCTTTGTCTCAACAGACTCCTAAGTGCACCACTCGCCCTTTTCCCCTCATCAGTTCTATGATTCACCTCATCTTTCATAGACCCATCCGCTGACACGTCCACTCCCAAATATCTGAATACATTCACCTCCTCCATACTCTCTCCCTCCAATCTGATATCCAATCTTTCATCACCTAATCTTTTTGTTATCCTCATAACCTTACTCTTTCCTGTATTCAATTTTAATTTTCTTCTTTTGCACACCCTACCAAATTCATCCACCAATCTCTGCAACTTCTCTTCAGAATCTCACAAGAGCACAGTGTCATCAGCAAAGAGCAACTGTGACAACTCCCACTTTATGTGTGATTATCTTTTAACTCCACGCTTCTTGCAAAGACCCTCGCATTTACTTCTCTTACAACCCCATCTATAAATATATTAAACAACCACGGTGACATCACACATCCTTGTCCAAGGCCTACTTTTACTGGGAAATAATTTCCCTCTTTCCTATATACTCTAACTTGAGCCTCACTATCCTCGTAAAAACTCTTCACTGCTTTCAGTAACCTACCTCCTACACCATACACCTGCAATATATATAATATATATTATATATATATATATATAATATATATATATATATAATATATATATATATATATATATAGGAAGGCATATAAAGGGTCTAGACCACACCTCACTATCACATCCCACAACAAAGCAACACCTGACGCGCGACTCATAAGAAAGGGAACACTACAGCAGGTCCGCTGGCCAAACTAGACAGGTCCTTCACACAACCCACAAACAAACTGTTCTACCCAAGAATTAAGAATTTTAAAATTTATTATTTGTCCAATGTATTATTAAATTCTTCTCAAATTCTATTAATCATAAATGGATTTAATTTATATAAACCAAAGGAAATATTCATATTATTGTCAAAACTGCTTTTTATGAAACAAGATTCAATTATATTCCTGTCGACCATGGACTTGCTTGATACTACTTTCTCAACTTTTTGAAAATCAATTGGATGGTTAAAATCTCTCGCATGAGTAAATAAATAAAGTTTATTACCGTCAAACTGGTAAAAGTCTCGAACTAAGATTAAAACAACATAAATATAGCATTAGAACTGGACAAGATTCCAATGCTCTATTTACTCATGTGAGAGATTTTAACCATCCAATTGATTTTCAAAAAGTGGTTGTTTTGCATATAATTATATATCGTGCCGAATAGGCAGAACTTGCGATCTTGGCTTAAATAGCAACGCTCATCTTGCCATATAGGACAAGTGAAAATTTGTGTATGCAATAATTTCGCCAAAATCATTTTAAACATTACGAAAAAAAATATATTTCATTGTGTCTGTTTAGTATTAAATTACTGTAACCGTACTTAAAATATATTTAGTTGGGTTAGGCTAAAATAAATTGTTCTTAATATAATATGGTTAGGTAAGTTTTTTAAGATACTTTTGGTGCAAAATTAAAAATTTTTACATTAACATTAATGAAAAAAAATTATTTTTAAACGTATAAGAGAAAATTTCAGAAAGAACTTAATTTTATATGAGTTCATACTAATTGACCAGTTTTACATATTCGGCATGAACATATATATATATATATATATATATATATATATATATATATATATATATATATATATATATATATATATATATATATATATATATGTATTATATATACATACAAGGTCCATCTGTAGATATAAAAAATAAATATAAATGCTTCAGAAAAATATCATGAGAAACCTCCTGTCCGTCGTTTGAATGTTTTTTTTTTTTTCCTCATCCCACCACGTACATTTTGTGTAAGGATTTAGTTTATTTGATTTAATAAAGTATACTTTCAGAATATCTTAAAATAGATTATGAATCTCCAGCAACTCCAGCATAAAGCACTTGACTACAGCCGCACTACAGCACCACACTGAAAAGGAATGGAGGTAGCATAAGGGTTTTTAGCGTTTATGAACGTGTGTGGAAGAACTACACATGTATGTGGAAGAACTACACATGTATATGGAAGACCGACACGTGTGTGAAAGACCGACACGTGTGTGGAAGACCTACACATGTGTGTGGGAGACCGACACGTGTGTAGAAAACTTACTGAGAGTAGTTTAACAACATCTCATTTTGTAAGATGTGATTTTTAAATGAGGAACGTAATATGTTTTTCGAAAGAAATTTCAGTTCTGTGAGGGTGGATGTAAAGAAAACTATTTGTACGACTTAAAGTATAGCAGCACAGTTGCAATTATGAGGGAACTTACCAGGATTTCTCCTGGTAACCTTTAAGATAAGATAAGATAAGATTTCGATCGGATTTTTAACCCCGGAGGGTTAGCCACCCAGGATAACCCAAGAAAGTCAGTACGTCATCGAGGACTGTAACTTATTTCCATTGGGGTCCTTAATCTTGTCCCCCAGGATGCGACCCACACCAGTCGACTAACACCCAGGTACCTATTTGCTGCTAGGTGAACAAGACGATAGGTGTGAGGAAACGTGTCGAAATGTTTCCTCCCGCCGGGAATCGAACCCGGGCCCTCCGTGTGTGAAGCGGGAGCTTTAGCCACCAGGCCACCACACGTACGAGTCTTGAGCCACAGTGAAATACCGACGTTCTCTAGAGGATGGTCTTTTAAAACATGATTTATGCACACTTAAAATATATTTCAGTTTCAAATAAATAGTTTTTAAGACTCATTCTCTGATATTATATTTTAATTCATTTGTTGTTAATGAACGCAAATAATCAATAAGAAATCATTTATATTCGTGAGAAGCAGACAAGCAATTACAGTGCTGGCACGTGCGAGGGAAGCAGACAAACAAGCATAGTGCCAATACGTAGCAGGGAAGCAGACGAGCCCAGTGCCTGAACGAGCCGGGGGGAAACGTCACGAGTGTCACTGTTGTGTCAGCAGCGAGGACGTGTGTCTTTGATGTTTTCCCCTCATATTGGCACTGCGCGCGCGCCCGCGCACACACACACACACACACACACACACACACACACACACACACACACACACACACACACACACACACACACACACACACACACACACACACACACACACACACACACCGCGGTATTGGTGCTGTGGTGGAATTTTCACCGCCTCCACCTGGCCATGGTCGTACTTTTCTCACAGCATCTCTGTGTGCAGGTCGTGTCTTAACATCAGGTTGAGCCGATTTTTCATCATGTCTACTTGCTTTTCCAACTACGAGGGTTGGGTGAATGTGTATATGACATTCAAGTAAGTTAGTAACTCTGTGTTTGCACCGCCGTCGCCACCGCCGAAAAACAATTAATACTACCACCCCACCTTTATCACTACCACCCCACCTTCAATACCACCCCACCTTTATCATTACCACCCCACCTTTATCATTACCACCCCACCTTTATCGCTACAACCCCACCTTCATCACTACGACCCCACCTTCATCATTACCACCCCACCTTCAATACCACCCCACCTTTATCACTACCACCCCACCTTTAACCTCACCTTATCCACACCCCACCTTATCATTACCACCCCACCTTCATTACACTCCACCTCATACCACCCCACCTTTTCATTACCACCCCACCTTTATCATTACCACCCCACCTTTATCATTACCACCCCACCTTTATCATTACCACCCCACCTTTATCATTACCACCCCACCTTTATCAGTACCACCCCACCTTCATCATACCACTCCCACCTTCATCACTACCCACCTTCTCATACCATCCACCTTCATCAGTACCACCCCACCTTCATCAGTACCACCCCACCTTCATCAGTACCACCCCACCTTTATCGCTACAACCCCACCTTCATCACTACCACCCAACCTTTATCACTACCACTCCACCTTCATCACTACCACCCCACCTTCATCATTACCACCCAACCTTCACTACCACCCCACCTTCACTACCACCCCACCTTCACTACCACCCCACCTTCCTCACTACCATCCCACCTTCCTCACTACCACCCCACCTTCCTCAATACCACCCCACCTTCACTACCACCCCACCTTCATCACTACCACCCCACCTTCATCACTACCACCCCACCTTCACTACCACCCCACCTTCTCACTACACCCCACCTTCCTCACTACCACCCCACCTTCCTCACTACCACCCCACCTTCCTCACTACCACCCCACCTTCATCAGTACCACCCCACCTTCATCAGTACCACCCTAAATTCATCATTACCACCCAACCTTCACTACCACCCCACCTTCACTACACCCCACCTTCCTCACTACCACCCCACCTTCCTCACTACCACCCCACCTTCCTCACTACCACCCCACCTTCCTCACTACCAACCCCACCTTCATCACTACCACCCCACCTTCATCACTACCACCCCACCTTCATCACTACCACCCACCTTCATCACTACCACCCCACCTTCCTCACTATCACCCCACCTTCCTCACTACCACCCCACCTTCCTCACTACCACCCCACCTTCCTCACTACCACCCCACCTTCCTCACTACCACCCCACCTTCCTCACTAACCACCCCCACCTTCCTCACTACCACCCCACCTTCCTCACTACCACCCCACCTTCATCACTACCACCCCACCTTTATCACTACCACCCCACCTTCACCACACTACCCCACCATTCACTACCACCCCACTTTCATCACTACCACCCGACCTTCATCACTACCACCCGACCTTCATCACTACCACCCCACCTTCATTACTACCACCCCACCTTTATTACTACCACCCCACTTTCACCACTACCACCCCACCTTTATCACTACCACCCCACCTTCATCACTAACCACCCCACCTTTACTATCACCCCACCTTCATTACCCACCCTCACTACCCACCACCCCCACCCTCAGTACTATCACGACACCCTCACTACCACTACCACCACCCCACTCTCACTACCACCACCCCATCTTCGCACTACCACCCCATCTTCACCACTACCACCCACACTTTTATCACTACCACTCCACCTTCATCACTACCACCCCATCTTCACCACTACCACCCACACTTTTATCACTACCACTCCACCTTCACCACTACCACCCCCCTCACTACCATCCTACTACCACCACCCATTCTCACTACCACCACCCCACCCTCATTACACCACACCAACTCATTACCACCACCCCACCCCCACCACCTACTCCACCCCACCTTCAACCACCACACCACCACCACAAACCCACTTACCACCTAGTGTCTGACCCCCTCTTCCCCACCAATCACTCCACCCATGAATACTGCGTAACTTGCACGCGGCGCGCTCTTGCCACTGCTGCAACAACACACACATCACGCTGCACACGCATCTCGCTTTAAAAAATCCATTCTGCAAACCCCTCTGCTTTTAACACAACACATCACTCTGCAACAGCATTCTGCTTAAACACTCATCACGGCAGCGACACACATCTCTGCTTTTAAACACATATATCTCTGCTGCAACAAACACACACATCACTGCTGCAACACGCATCTCTGCTTTTAAACACACTTCCTGCAGCGAACACACTGCTGCTTTAACAGCACATATATCTGCTCAACAAACACACACATCACTGCTGCAACACGCATCTCTGCTTTTAAACACACATCACTGCAGCGACACACATCTCTGCTTTTAAACACATATATCTCTGCTGCAACAAACACACACATCACTGCTGCAACAAACACAATTACCGCTTCAACTCGCACATTGCTGTTCCAACTAGCAGAGTCACTGCTGGTACAAACACACATAACTGCTGCAACACCCATCTCTCCTTTAATCAATACACACATCTCTGCTGTATCAAATACATAATCTCTTTTGCAATAAACACAATCATCGCTGCAGTTCCAACATTACTGCTGCAACACGCACATCACTGCTGCAACGCCCATCTCTGCTTTAACACGCATCTTTGCTGCAACACACGTCTCTGTTGCAACATCTCTGCTGTAACACACATCTCTGCTTTTATAAACACGTATCTCTGCTGCAACACACACATCTCTGCTGCAACACACACATCTCTGCTGCAACACACACATCTCTGCTGCACACACACACATCTCTGCTGCAACACACACATATCTGCTGCAACACACACATCTCTGCTGCAATACACACACCTCTGCTGCAACACACACCTCTGCTGCAACATACACCTCTGCTGCAACGCAGACCTCTGCTGCAACGCACACCTCTGCTGCAACACACACCATCTCTGCAACACACACCACTGCTCAACACCACCTCTGCTGCAACACACACCTCTGCTGCAACACACACCTCTGCTGCAACACACACCTCTGCTGCAACACACACATCTCTGCTGCAACACACACCTCTGCTGCAACACACACATCTCTGCTGCAACACACACCTCTGCTGCAACACACACATCTCTGCTGCAACACACACCTCTGCTGCAACATACACCTCTGCTGCAACATACACCTCTGCTGCAACATACACCTCTGCTGCAACATACACCTCTGCTGCAACACACACCTCTGCTGCAACAATCATCTCTGATACCCAAGTTTTGCAAGTCTTTCTTATCAGTTTGTCAGTTTTCTAAATTTGTCGAACAATCACCTCTACAACAAACAAATCACTGCAGCAACAAATACAGTCACTGCTGTTATATTAAGCCTGTCTTTGTTATGCCTGTCGTTGTTATATCTGTCTTTGTTATGCCTGTCTTTGTTATATTATACCTGTCTTTGTTACATAATACCTGCCTATAATATCTTTGTTATACCTGTTTTTGTTCTACATTATCTGTCTTTGTTCTTCTATCTTACGTGTCTTTGTTTAACTATACCTGTCGAAACATTGCCTTTCAAATTTTCTTGACGTTCTCTCTGTACTTGGATAAATAAGCCTATTTGTTTAGGCATTTAAGTATAATTTTAAAGTTTTTCATTACTGAGGTTTTCGTATTTTTTTTTAAATTGTTTTAAAAAATACACCTTCATATTAACGCAGACATAGAAATAATTTCTTGCCTAAATTGGACATCAAAAGCTGATGCCAAAGCGTATTCACCGGCTCTTCTCTTTTGTTTTTATTTGACGAAACACAGGACAGTCGCACAAAAGAAATGTGTTCGCTTCTGGCGACATGCTTATCAGAGATTTTGTCATATAACCTTCGAAAAAAATTTCTTTCTATTTATAATGATCCTCGTTATTCCAGTGATTTCAAGAGATTATTTTTGCTAGAATTGTAGCAAAAACGCTCACTCTGAACGTTTTTGTTCGGATTTCATCCTTTTTTCTGCAACATTGCAAGCTACTGATATGTTGATAGCAACACGAAAGGCCTAGAGCTGTCTTTCAACTCCCTCCGTGGTAGTTTTGATCTTCCATCGCTTGTTCGGGATTTTTTTGCAAACTATATATATATATATAATATAAATATATATATATATATATATATATATATATATATATATATATATATATATATATATATTATATATATATATATATATATATATATTACGCAGGGCACTCTAGGAAATGTGTATAAAAAACAACCCATTAAACTGTCAGTGACGGGATTTGTTCTGAAACCGGACGCGTATTAGTCTTGAATAGTTGCGAGGAGAGGAGAGGACAGGTGTGTCAGTACCGCAAGAGCGGTGGCTGGAGCAAAACGTCATAAGACGTCTTGGTTTGGATTTTGTGTGAGTAGGGGGGGTGGTATTTTAGGTAAGTTTATGCCATACGTTGTTTAATAATTCTGTATGTACTCTCCCGATTTTACCTGTAAGGTCCTAGTGTGCGGGGGCCTGTGTACTGGAGAGTACAGATAATAATGTTTTGCCTGCAGGCTAAAAGGCTGATAATGTCGGAACCCCTCTGTTTTATATATGTAACAAGTACCAATGTACTAGTGGGTTTATGTAATATGCAGAGGGTAGGTTGTATGTGTAAGTTTACTATAAATATATTTTTGTATGTTAGTTTATGTGCCCTTCCTAATAGTTCAAATAAGTATTAACCATTTACTTAATGCTTTTCGTGAAGAAACAAGCTTAGTGTAGTATTTTTAATATTTAAAATCCCCGTAGACAAGTTGTGACTCCTTGGCTCCAGCAATTATTTAAGTAACGTAATAACAACGTTACAATATACATATATATATATATATATATTATATATATATATATATATATATATATATATATATATATATATATATATATAAAAAGAAGAAACATGTTCACCATCATTCATTCAATATGTTCCAGAAGTGTGCTGACATCCGAACTCAGATGACCCACCGAAATGCAACATCCACCATCATCCTTTCAGAGCGTATGTACTTTCCTTCATAAATGTTACTTTGTTTACACTCCAGCAGCACGTCAAATCAAAAATCCACTTGCGTCCACTAATATCCAACAAGGTTACACAAGCCTGTTGGATGTTTAAGACGCAAGTACTCAGTCTTTCTTATCCCCTCAATCCAACCCTTCCTAGGACGAACTCATAAAGAGACGGAAAGAAGCACTTAGTGAAATGTATATGCCTCGCTACAACTCTATTCCCAAAGGAAACATTATATTTCACTGGAACAAAGAATTGAAACTTGAGCCTAGTGGTTACCCCTCTTTTTCTAGAGAGGACAACACTGACATCAGTGAGGGGAAAATTTTTGTACTCTAAGAATAGCATATTCAGAGAGTTTCCTTAGCCCCATCTCAAGAATGTTGACACGCCTCTCCAGAGATAGAGAATGTTATGCTGGGTAAATTGTAGTCAGCAGTGCTCACGGAAGACGACAGAGTGAGAAGACATGTCGAGAATAACGAGCTGAGGGCCTGGGAGAGAAGTCAGAAAGGAGAGAAAATATAGTGTGTGAAGTGTGCGAGAGAGAGAGACTGCGAACAGTATTACTGGAGCGATGATGACATCATACAGTAACACACTCGTTTTCACACGCACACACTGTAATACACATATTACGAGTGTGTTGGGGTGTAGATAGGAAAGTAAATAGGAGAGAGCATTTCTTTTTAAATTAATTAATTTGGTAAGTTTTTGTTTTGGTGAGCAGTCGCCATCATCAGGATCTATAAAAGAATTACACTTCTACAGAATAGAAAAGAACAAATAAAAATTGTTTTAAAATATAAAGACTCAGAGCCTACCAGGAGAGTATGCAGCTTCGAGTACCAGTGAGCAAACACTCACATAAATACACGCTTCGAGGTTATAAGAAAACCTCCTGGAAAGAGAATTTTTTCAACGTATAGAACTGATGATACATTGCCACTGAGCTCAGGTTTAAGCTATAAAATATACAAGTTCTCGAAAATTCTCAAATCCTATTTATTCAGTGCCTTTGTTAATCATTTAATGGGGTAAATTTGGTTTCAGAATGTAATCCTGACTCTGGTGATATAGTTGTAAATAACATCGTTAGTTTCTGTGTATTGTATGAATACAATTTCTCTGGTGGTAGGAAAGTAGTACACGAGTATGGGGATGAGGGGGTAGGAAAGGAACACGTGCGAGAAACTACTTCCTACCTAAATTTATAAGGCATCGGCAACTTGGTATAAGGCAGTGCAGGTCAAAGTGCTGGTCGGCGGGCCGCTATCGGTCTGCAAGCACCAACCGAATGGTTCACAGCGTGAACATCAGCACAGTGATGAGGTGTTGTAAGGCTAACCCTTTCAGGGAAAGACGCCAGCCAGACCAGCCTCGCTTATCACCTTCCTCAGCTCTCCAGTTTAATAGTTTTAACGCAATGTTTCTTTAAACTTTTCTCCTGCTCACTGAAGGCTCTTTCATATTGCATTAGTTCGTCCTATCGCAGCGTCAACCTGACGGAGTGGCACACTGTGTGTGTGGGTGTGTACTCGCCTATTTGTGGTTGCAGGGGTCGAGTCTTAGCTCCTGGCCCCGCCGCTTCACTGGTTGCTACTGGGTCCTCTCTCTCCCTGCTCCATGAGCTCTATCATACCTCGCCTTAAAACTATGTATGGTTCCCGCTTCCACTACGTCACTTTCTAGGCTATTCCACTGCCTGACAAAACTTTGACTGAAGAAATACTTTCTAACATCGCTTTGACTCGTCTGACTCTTCAGCTTCCAATTGTGACCTCTTGTTTCTGTGTCCCCTCCCTGGAACATCCTGTCTTTGTCCACCTTGTCTATTCCGCGCAGTATTTTATATGTCGTTATCATGTCTCCCCTGACCCTCCTGTCCTCCAGTGTCGTCAGGCTGATTTCCCTTAACCTTTCTTCATAGGACATTCCCCTTAGCTCTGGAACTAACCTTGTCGCAAACCTATGCACTTCCTCTAATTTCTTGACGTGCTTGATCAAGTGCGGGTTCCAAACAGGTGCTGCATACTCCAGTATGGGTCTGACGTACACGGTGTACAGTGCCCTGAACGATTCCTTACAAAGGTATCGGAACGCTGTTCTCAGGTTTGCCATTGGTGAGTGGCTCTTGATTTAGGGAATTGGATCTGTGCTCCAGTTCCCCGAATTAAGCCTGAATGCCTTCCACATCCCCCCCAGGCGCTGTATAATCCTCCGGGTTTAGCTCTTCCCCCTTGATTATAATAATAATCAGGTTTGCCAGGCGCCCATATGCTGCAGCAGTTATCTGGTTGATGTGTGCTTCCGGAGACATGCTCGGTGTCATACTCACCCCAAGATCTTTCTCCTTGAGCGTGTTTTGCAGTCTTTGGCCACCTAGCCCATACTCCGTCTGCGGTCTTCTGTGACCTTCCCCAATCTTCACGACTTTGCATTTGGCGGGGTTAAATTCGAGAAGCCAGTTCCTGGACAAGGTGTCCAGTCTGTCCAGGTCTCTTTGAAGTTCTACCTGATCCTCATCTGATTTAATTCTCATTAACTTCACATCTTCTGCGAACAGGAACACTTCTGAGTCTAACTCTTTCATTATGTCATTCACATATACCAAAAACAGCACTGGTCCTAGGACCGACCCCTGTGGGACCCCGCTCGTCACAGGTGCCCACTATAATACCTCATCACGTACCATGACTCGTTGTTACCTCCCTGTCAGGTATTCTCTGATCCATTGCAGTGCCCTTCCTGTTATATGCGCCTGATCCTCTATCTTCTGCACTAATCTCTTGTGAGGAACTCTGTCAAAGGCCTTCTTGCAATCCAAGAAAATGCAATCAACCCACCCCTCACGTGTCTTACTTCTGTTACTTTATCATAAAACTCCAGAAGGTTTGTGACACAGGATTTGCCTTCCATGAATCCGTGCTGGTTGGCGTTTATACTCTTGTTCCATTCCAAGTGCTCCACCACTCTCCTCCTGATAATCTTCTCCATAACTTTGCATACTACACACGTCAGTGACACAGGTCTATAGTTTAGTGCCTCTTTCCTGTCTCTTTTTTTAAAATGGGAACATTTGCCGTCTTCCTTACTTCACGTAGTTGCCCAGTTTCCAGGGATGTGTTGAAGATTGTAGTAAGTGGCACATACACAGCATATCCACTCCCTCTCTAAGGACCCACGGGGAGATGTCCGGTCTCATTGCCTTTGAGGTATCGATGTCCCTTAGCAGCTTCTTCACCTCCTCATTTGTATGTATGTCATCCATCACTTGTTGGTATATTCCTTGCTGGTGTCCCCCTCTGTTCTGTCTTCCCAGAGGCCTTCCTGTCTCCACTGTAAATACTTCCTTAAATCTCATGTTGAGCTCCTCACATACCTCTTGATCGTTTCTTTGTGAGCTCCCCACCTCCTTTCCTCAGCCTGATCATCTGGTCTTTGATTTGCCTCCTGTACCTTTTCCATTCTCTGGTGCACTTAGTTTTTTGCATCTCTACACCTTCGGGTAAACCAAGAACTCGCTTTGGTCTTTCTATTATTTCTATTGCCCTTGGGAACAAACCTTTCCTCTGCCGCCTTGCACTCTGTTGTTACATATTCCATCATCTCGTTTATTGATTTTCCTACCAGTTCTCTGTCCCACTGAACCTCCTGCAGGAAGTTCCTCATACCTGTGTAGTCCCCCCCTTTATAGTTTGGCTTTTCCCATTCAGTTCCTGTTACCCTCTCCACTTGTAACTCTGCTATATAATCAAAACTCAGAACCACGTGATCGCTAGCTCCAAGGGGCCTCTCGTAAGTGATGTCCTCAATGTTTGAACTGCTCAGGGTGAACACAAGATCCAGTCTTGCTGGCTCATCCTCCCCTCTCTCTCTGGTAGTGTCCCTGACATGTTGATGCATGAGGATTTTAAGTACCACGTCCATCATCTTGGCTCTCCATGTTTCGGACCCCCGTGAGGCTCCAGGCTTTCCCAGTCGATCTCCCTGGGGTTAAAATCGCCCATTACCAGGTGTGTGTGTGTGTGTGTGTGTGTGTGTGTGTGTGTGTGTGTGTGTGTGTGTGTGTGTGTGTGTACGTGCTGTGTGTACTCACCTAATTGTGCTTGCAGGGGTCGATACTCAGTTCCTGGCCCGGCCTCTTCACTTATCGCTATTAGGTCCTCTCTCTCTCTCTGCTCCCTTAGCTTTGTCATACCTCGTCATAAAGCTATGTTTGGTTCCTGTCTCCACTACATCACTTGCTAGACTATTCCACTTCCTGGCAACTCTATGACTTAAGAAATACTTCCTAACATCCCTGTGACTCGTCTGAGTCTTCAGCTTCCAATTGTGACCCCTTGTTTCTGTGTCCCCTCTCTGGAACATCCTGTCTCCGTCCACCTTATCTATTCCATGCAGTATTTTGTATGTCGTTATCATGTCTCCCCTGACCCTCGTCTCCTGTCGTCAGTCCGATTTCTCTCAACCTTTCTTCGTAGTACATTCCCCTGAGCTCCGGGACTAACTTTGTTACAAACTTTAATTTCTTGACCTGCTTTACCAGGTGTGGGTTCCAAACTGGTGCTGCATACTCCAGTATGGGCCTGACGTACACAGTGTACAGTGTGTGTGTGTGTGTGTGTGTGTGTGTGTGTGTGTGTGTGTGTGTGTGTGTGTGTGTGTGTGTGTGTGTGTGTGTGTGTGTGTGGTGTCCTGGAGGTTTCAACGTTTCCACATTGTCATGCCAGAAAGATTAAATATTCTTCCCAATGAAAATGTGATCATTGACAAAAGACGAAGTGACTCGAAGATGACCTCCCTACGTGAGCATCTTTACTGCTGAAAGAAGACAAAAATTAATTTCCCACAGGAAAGAGTCATGAGTAAAACTGGTATAAGCAACCACCAAGTTAACTTTTTTAAGTTGAATATCATATCTAGAAACGTAACAGGATAATCCTACACAGAAAATAACATCCGAAAAGTTTTCACTTAGTAACTACGCTTTGTGTGTGTGTGTGTGTGTGTGTGTGTAATAATATATATATATATATATATATATATATATATATATATTATATATATATTATATAATATATATATATATAAAAATGTGTGTTTTGTGCAAAATAACCATTGTGAAAGAATAGTGAAATCCCAAGCGGTTTCGTGACTTCTCACATTGATAATGTGAGAAGTCACGAATGCGCGTAGAATTTCACTATTCTTTCACAGTGGTTGTTTTGCATATTCTGAAATCACCTGTTTACTGTGATCTTATTGCGTATATATATATATATATATATATATATATATATATTATATATAATATATATATATATATATATATATATATATATATATAACAAGTCGGCCGTCTCTCACCGAGGCAGGGTGACCCAAAAAGAAAGAAAACCTCAAAAAGAAAATACTTTCATCATCATCCAACACTTTCACCTCATTCACACATAATCACTGTTTTTGCAGAGGTGCTCAGAACACAACAGTTTAGAAGCATATACGTACAAAGAGATACAACACATCCCTCCAAACTGCTAATATCCCGCCGAACCCCTCCTTTAGAGTGCAGGCATTGTGCTTCCCATTTCCAGGACTCAAGTCCGGCTATATAAAAATAACCGGTTTCCCTGAATCCCTTCACTAAATATTATCCTGCTCACACTCCAACAGATCGTCAGGTCCCAAATACCATTCGTCTCCATTCTTCACTCCTATCGAACACGCTCATGCACGCCTGCTGGAATTCGAAGCCACTCGCCCACAAAACCTCCCTTACTCCTTCCAACCTTTTCGAGGACGACCCCTACCCCACCTGTGAAAGAGTAGTGAAATTCCAAGCGCTTTCGTGACTACTCATGTAGATTGTGAACAACAAGGGGCCCAACACTGACCCCTATGGAACACTGCTTGTGACGTGCCCCCATTCTGATTTCTCCCCATTTATGCAAACTCTCTGCTGCCTATTTGTCAGCCATGTCTCTACCCAGGAAAAAATTTATCCTTCTATTCCGCGTGTCTTAAGTTTCCTCAATAGCCTTTTATGTGGAACTCTATCGAAAGCCTTACTGAAGTCCATATACACAATATCATATTCATTACCATGATCTACCTCCTCAAACACCTTAGTGAAAAAAGTTAGTAAACTCGTAAGACAGGAACGCCCCTTTGTAAAACCATGCTGAGATTCATTAATCAATTTATGCCTTGTGCGTTGATTTTCCATGTACCGACAAGTGTTTGAGACTTTCTTGATTAATGCATCCTGGAAGTGCAGACTAGTTTTCTTCTCCAGTTCCATTATGAATTTTAAACAGTGGGATAATCGGCGCGGTTCGTGAAAGTTGTTGAAAACGCCCCATTTCTCGTCCCATTTAATGAAAACGTCGTCATCATAAATGTACCAAAATCATGTCTGGTGGTTTAATTTATTAGGATATATTTTTCCCAGAGTACTTCGTGTTAGCGTTGTATAAGAAAGGGGACAGCGAGCTTTTGATGCAGCGGACATACTTCTTGAAGATAAGAAAGAAACTTTATATAATAAACATGCATTGGAGAATTCGCAAAATATTGTAAGAACAACGATTGTCTGCATACTGATTAAGAACTGGTGTTGAAAAAGTTGAAGTGTCTGAGGAAGTCTAACAGATCTTCTACTGGAACCATGGTAAACAGAGATTAGACGTCCTGACTCCACATTTTTCATGGTTTTCAGATTAAAATTGTAGACATTTCCAATAAATATTGAGTGTGCATAATGTGAGAATCAGATAAAAATAACCCACCGAGCCATTTTGTAAGTTTAAAATAGAAGAAGCTCATTCTAGAAATAACGGGTCATAGGGACAGTTCTTGTCATCTTACTCCGTAACCATAGAAGACCTGGGTTAAACACTATCAAGCTCTGCAAGACGACCATAACATGTTCTTGCAGACCTCTGTAAAGAACTGCGCTGTATAGTCCTTGTGGCTTAGCGCTTCTTTTTGATTATAATAATAATCTGTAAAGAACTGCGCACTCATGTTGGTCAATACTTTTTATCGACTTTCATTAGTGTTCGAATTTTTAAGGATTTCTTATGCTTTGTTACATTCTTCTTTGTTCATAGCACCAGTTTTGTCCCCCATCTTTTACATGACTTCTTGAAATTCAAATAATTGGATAGATAGCTTTGAAAGTGGAAAATTATTTCATGTCTTCTAGCAAATTGCCTATCCAATTGTCCCCTTACCTAGTCACGCTGTTAGAGCTATCATTCTACTCCCCCACGGGGGGAGTAGAATAATAGCTCTAGGAGGAGAGACAGAGCTAAAATGGCAGATTTACACACACAACAAGATATTACTGCCATAAATGTACGCCTTGACACCCTAAAAAAGAAACAACTTTATACAATGCAAGAACTATACATGCCAGATAGAGAACATCCTATACAAGCGATAAATACCACCGATTACACCATCAATACTCCGCCTCACAGGACCCAAAGAATGACTCTCCCACAGAGGGTTCGTCCTTTTATTCATAAAGATGATTACCCTCGACCCATGATTTTGAGCAACTTACCTGATGAAGAAGATTGGATACCACCAGAACCCTTCTATGTGTACTGAAAATCATCGCCGCCAATTAGGGAGACATCTTAAATAACTTTCTAATGTAAAATTATGCTATTGACTATTGTTGGACACCACCATTAAGAAGCTATTGTCACGAACTTATAAACTGGCCAGAAAATTATTGCCTTTCCTGTCGTATAAATATCCGCTGTGCAATCGCGGAAAAAAAAAAAAAAAAAAAAAAAAAAAAAAAAAAAAAAAAGCAATTGCAACTTGTATAACTACTATCAATTCAGAGTCATGTACTTATTATACCTATTATACTATGTGACTCTGATGGGTTAGTATTATACCCCTTAAAGAATATATTATCAATTTACATACACTTTTTAACTTACACCAAAGTGGTTGGGCCACTTACCTTTTATATCCTACCTCTCCCCCCCCCTCCAACCCTTTTCCAATATTTCCATCCTTACCCATCCTTCTTCCTTACCCATCTTACCAAAGCTCTGGTCATTAGAACTCGAAAGCTCTAGGCCTTAAGTGTTCCAATCAACACATCATCAGAAGCTTGCACAGTTGTAGAAAGAAAGACGATGTCCGAGCCAACACGATCCCAGAGGATGTATTCACTGGAAGCTCCTGATAATGTATTGATTACAACACGAAAGACCTAGAGCTATCATTCTACTTCCCCCGTGTTTTTGCATGCATGCATGCATGCATATAATATGCAAGATAAGCCACGGGGGGTGGAAATCTTTAGCTAAAGATTTTCACCCCCCGTGGGTTCTCTTGCATTGTTAAGACCTGTCTGCGATTGTTTTACGACTAGCCGAGGACTCGAACCCATGTCGTTTTGGCCCGCCTCGTTGTGAGCGAGAATCACATGATTCTCTAACCCACAGGACCACTCAATTCTACAAAGAATCACGCACACAGCAGAGCTAGATGTTTTCCCGTGATCCGAGAACATACGGTGGTGTGGGTGCCTCTGAGCTAATTTCATTCTTCTCCCCGTTTGGTGTACTACTAGTATGAAGTAGAATGAAATTAGCTCAAAGGTACCCACACCACATGTCCTCGGATCACGGTAAAACACCTAGCTCTACTGGGTGCGTGATTCTTTGTAGAATTGAGTGGTCCTGTGGATTAGAGAATCATGTGATTCTCCCTCACCATGAGGCGGGCCAAAACGACATGGGTTCGAGTCCTCGGCTAGTCGCAAAACAATCGCAGACAGGTCTTAACAATGATTTCCGCTCACCACTAGGCGGGCCAAAACGACATGGGTTCGAGTCCTTGGCTAGTCGCAGTGTTGTTAATGATTAAATACCACTTGTTCGTGGTTATATATATAATATATATATATATATATATATATAAAATATATATATATATATATATAATATAAATGTTTATATATATATATATATATATATGTATATATATATATATATATATATATATATATATATATATATGTATATATATATATATATATATATATATATATATATATACCTGGAGTTTACCTGGAGAGAGTTTTCCCGGGGGTCAACGCCCCCGCGGGCCCGGTCTGAGACCAGGGCCCCCTGGTGGATCAGAGCCTGATCAACCAGGTGTTGCTGCTGGGGTGCAGAAACCAAAATACTATATATTTTTATTTAGATCTATTTATATATATATATTTATATACTATATATATCTCTATGCCAATAAGATCACGGTAAAAGGTGATTTCAGAATATGGCAATACAAGTTGTATTTTAAAAATCATTGATACAGTAAAAAACAACTTTTGATAAAGAATTCCCCCAAAATGCTGATGGATGTGTCATAGATTCCTTGTTAAAATTGCGATATACAAGCTCATTATCGGTCAACTGGTAAAGGTCTCGAACTAAGATTAAAAACAAACATATATGGCATTTGAACTAAGGACAATTCAATGCTCGTTTTACTCATGTGAGAGGTTTTAACCGTCCAATCGGACTTTAAAAGTTGAGAAAGTTGCTATCAAGCAAGTCCATGGTCGACAAGAATATTAATTGAATTTTGTTTCTAAATAAGCAGTTTTGACAATATGAATATTTCCTTTGGTTTATATAATTAGAGCCCTTTATAATTAATAGGAATTTTGGGAAGAATTTAGTAATACATTGGACAAATAATAAATCTTAAAATCTTAATTCATTGGGTTAGATATTTGAATAGTTTGTTACTGCGGTACTTGCGTGAAGGACCTGTCTAGTTGGACCGGCGGGCTGCCTGCTGGTTGTTCCTTTCTTGTGAGTTCGCGCGTTTAATTATTGTTCCTTGATAAGTGAGTAGTCTCGAATGCGCTTGGAATTTCATTATTCTTTCACTGATGCGTTTTTTGTATTATTTGTATGTAATATCCTATATTATATATATATATATATATATATATATATATATTATCTATATAATATATTATATATATACTATATATATATATATATAATTCTACCGAATAGGCAGAGAACTTGCGATTTGGCTTAAATAGCCCATAGACATAGCGAAAATTTGAGTATGCAATAATTTCGCCTAAAATCATTCTTAACCCTAACGAAAAAAGTATATTTCACTGTGGTTTGTTTATTATTATATTAAAGTAAACGAATCTAAAATATATTTAGCTGGATGTAGGTTAAAATAAATTGCACTTGTTATAATAAGAGTAGGTAAGTTTTCTAAGACATTCTTTTGGTGCCCAAAATTAAAAAATTTTTACATTAAAATTAATGAAAAATATATCTTTATACGGTTATAAGAAAAAATTTTGAATGGACTTAATTTATAAATGTGTTTCTTGCTAAATTGACCAGTTTTACAATTCGGCACTATATAATATAATATTAGATATTTTATTAGTATATATACTTATATATATATATTTATATATCATATATATATATACTAATATTATATTATTATTTGGTAGATAGGAACTTGCAGGTGAGTAGGTGAGCAGCAAGGGCAACTAATGTTATCAAGGGATGGTGGATGTAGCCCATGATGAAGGGGGAGTAATGATGGACATTCACTTGACTTTTTTGCTTACTGAGGCTCTTGAGTGGTTCATGAAGGACAGCAAATAACCTGGTTAAAATAGGGCGTTAACCGTTGTAGTGTTGTGGTAAATGTTGATGGAGTGGTGGTAAGTGACGACGGAATTAGATGGCGGTCCTTCTCTTCTGTCTCCCTCTTCTCGTTTCCACTCTCTCCCTCATTCTACCCTTCTTCCTCTTTTGGTTTTCCTTTTTACTTCTTCTCTCTCTCTCTTAATATTATATCTTTCTCTATTTTCTTTTTCCCTCTCCATTCGTTTCTTCCTACTACTTTCTTTTTCCTACTCCCATTCATTTTGATCCATTTTTTAATCTACTCTATTTGCATCTCCTCTCTTCCCTATTTCACTTTGTGCCAAAAAACAAGCACTGGTACTCAGCGACCGACCCCTGTGGGACCCCGCTCGTCACAGGTGCCCACTTTATAACTCATCACGTACCATGACTCGTGGTTACCTCCCTGTCAGGTATTTCTCTGATCCTTTGCGTCCCTTCTGTTATATGCGCCTGCTCCTCTATCTTCTGCACTATATCTCTTGGTGAGGAACTCTGTTTCAAAGGCCTTCTTGCAATCCAGAAAATGACAATCAACCACCATCACGTGTATTACTTCTGTTACTTTATCATAAAACTCCAGAAGGTTTGTGACACAGATTTGCTTACAGGAATCCGTGTGAGTGGCGTTTATACTCTTGTTCCATTCCAAGTGCTCCACCACTCTCTCCTGATAATCTTCCTCCATACTTTGGCATAATACACAGTCATGTCGACACGGTCTATAGTTTAGATGCCTCTTTCCTGTTCTTCCTTTTTTTTAAAATGGCGGAATCATCTTGCGTCTTCCTTATTCAGTAGTTGGCCCAGTTTCAGGGAGGTGTGAAGATTGTAGTAAGTGGCACACAAACAGCATATCACTCCTCTCCTAAGGACCCCACGGGGAGATGTCCGGTCTCTTAGCCTTTGAGGTATCGATGTCCTTAGCAGCTTCTTCACCCCACATTTGTATGTTGGTCATCCATCACTTGTTGGTATATTCCTTGCAGGTGTCCCCTCTGTTTCTGTATTCCCTGAGGCCTTCCTGGTCTCCCCACCTGTAATTAACTTCCTTAAATCTCATGTTGAGACTCCCTACATAACCTCTTGATCGTTTCTGTGAGCTCCCCACCTTCTTTCCTCAGCCTGATCAATCTGGTCCTTTGATTTGGCCTCCTGTACCTTTTCCTTTCTCTGGTGCACTAGATTTTTTGCCTCTCTCCACCTTCGGGTATAACAAGATACTCGCTTGGTCTTTCGTAGTATTTTCTATTGCCCTTGGGAAACCAACCTTTCCTCTGCGCCTTGACACTCTGTAGTTAACTTATTAAAATCCATCATCTCGTTTACATGATTTTCTACCAGTTATCTGTTCCATTGAAACTCCTGCAGGAAGTTCCTCATACCTGTGTAGTCCCACCTTTTATAGTTTGGCTTTTCCAATTCAGTTACTTGTTACCCATCTCCGCTTGTACTCTCGCTCATATATAATCAAAGCTCAGAACTCACGTGATCGCTAGCTCCAAGGGCCTTCGTATGTGATGTCCTCAATGTTTGATTGCTCAGGCGTGAACACAAGATCCAGTGCTTGCTGGCTCATCTCCCCTCTCTCTTGCGTAGTGTCCCTGGACATGTTGATGCATGAGGTTTTTTAAGTACCACGTCCTATCATACTTGGGCTCTCTAATGTTTTCGGACCCCCGTGAGCTGCTCCAGGCTTTCCAGTCGATCTCTGGGGTTAAAATCGCCCATTCCAGGCTGTGTGTGTGTGTGTGGGTGTGTGTGTGTGTGTGTGTGTTGTGTGTGTGTGTGGTGTGTTGTGTGTACGTGTGTGTAGTGTGTGTGTACTCACCTAATTGTGTAGGTCACCCTAATTGTGCTTGCAAGGGGTCGATATCTCAGTTACTGGCCCGCCTCTTCTCTGCTCGCTATTAAGGTCCTCTCTCTCTCTTGCCTCCCTTAGATTTGTCATTACCTCGTTATAAAGCTATGTTTGGTTCCTGGTCTCCCACTACATCACTTGCTAGGCTATTCCACTTCCTAGGCAATCTATGACTTAAAGAAACTACTTCCCTAACATCCTGTGGACTGTCTGAGGTCTTCTGCTTCATATTGTGACCCCTATGTTTCTTGTCCCCTTCTCTGGGAACGATCCTGTCTCCGTCCACCTTATCTATTCCATGCAGTATTTTGTATGTTTTCTTCGTTATCATGTCTCCCCTGACCCCTCTTCTGTCGTCAGTCCAGATTTCTCTCAACTTTCTCGTAGTTACATTTCCCTGAGCTCAGGGACTAACTTTGTTACAAACTTAATTTCTTGACATGCTTGTAACCCAGGTGTGGGTTTCCTAACTGGTGCTGCAACTCAGTTTTGGGCTGACGTACACAGTGTACAGTGTGTGTGTGTGTGTGTGTGAGATGTGTGTGTGCTGTGTGTGTGTGTTGATTTAAATTCAGGGTCAACCTGGACCAACAGAACTATATACAGTGTGTGTCCTGGTGGATTTCAACGTTTCCACATTGCATGACAGAAAGATTAAATATTCTTCCCAATGAAAATGTGGGTCAGTGACAAGAGACGAAGTGACTCGAAGATGACACTCCCTACGTGAGATCGTACTGCTGAAAGAAGACTAAAATTAATATTCCCACCAGGAAAGAGTCATGAGTCAAAAATCTGGTATAGCACCACCAAGTGTCTAAAAACTCTTTTAAGGGTGATTATCATATCTAGAACGATAACAGGATAATCCTACACAAGAAAATAACCATCCGAAAGTTTTCACTTAAGTAAACTTCGCGTGTGTGCTGTTGTGTGTTGGTGTGGGTTGTGTGTGTGGTGTGTGTGTGTGTGTGTGAATGATGTGTGTGTGATTATTATATTATATATATATATATAATATATTTATATTATAATATTATATATATATATATAATATATACATATACTATACATATATAATGTAGTGCATGTTGTGTGCAAAACAACCAATTGTGAAAGAAATAGTGAAATCCCAACGGGTTTCGTGACTTCTCACATTGATAATGTCAGAAGTCACAATTGCGCGATAGTCGTAGAATTTCACTATTCTTTCACAGTGGTTGTTTATGCATATTCTGAAAATCACAATGTTTACTGTGTTCGTATTGCGTATATATATATATATATTATAAATATATATATATATATATATATATATATATATATATATTTATATATATATATATATATATATTTAACAAGTCGGGCCGTCTCTCACCGAGCCACCAGATGGTGACCAAAAAAGAAAGAAAACCTCAAAAAGAAAAAGAAAATACTTTCATCATCATCAACCACTTTCACCATCTTTCACAACATAATCATGTTTTTGGCAGAGGCTGACTCAGAAACACACGTTTTTAGAAGGGCATATACGTAAAAAGAGATACAGCAACATATCCCTCCAAATGTATTTATACCGCCGATAACCCCTCCTTTAAAGTGCAGGCATTGTGTGACTTCCATTTCCAGAGACTCAAGTCCGGCTATATATAAATAACCGGTTTCCCGGATTACCTTCACTAAAATAATTTTCCTGACTCACACTCCAACAGATTTTCAGGTCAGAGTCCCATATACCATTAGTCTCCATTCACTCCTATCCGGAAGGACGCTCATGCACGCTGCTGACAGGAATTCAGAAGACCACTCGCCCACAAAACCTTCCCTTACTCCTTACTCAACTTTTCGAGACGACCCTACCTCAACTGTGAAAAGAGTCAGGTGAAATTCACAGCGCTTTCGTGATACTCATGTAGATTGTGAACAACAAGGGGCCCAACACTGACCCCTATGGAAACATGACCTTGTGACGTGCCCCCATCTAGATTTCTCTCCCTTTATGCAAACTCTCTGCTGCCTATTTGTCAGCCATGTCTCTACCCAGAGAAAAATATTTATCCTCCTACTTCCGCGTTGTCTTAAGTCTTCCTCAATAGCCTTTCATGGGAACTCTATCGAAAGCCTTACTGAAGTCCATATACACAATATCATATTCATTACCATGATCTACTCCCTCAAACACCTTAGTTGAAAAAAAGTTAGGAAACTCGTAAGACAGGAGAGCCCCTTTGTAAAACCATGCTGAGATTTCATTAATCAATATATGCCTTGTGGTTTGTTTGTCCATGTACGACAAGTGTTGAGACTTTCTTGATTAATGAACCTGGAATTGACAGCTAGTTATCTAGTTTTCTTCTCTGTTCCTTTATGATTTTAAAATGGGAATATACTCGGCGCGGGGTTCGTGAAAGTTGTTGAAAAACGCCCTACATTTCTCGTCATTTAATGAACAACTTTGTCATTCATAAATCTACCAAAATAATGTCTGCCAGTGGTTATTATTTAGGATATTTTTTCCCTAGAGTACTTCGTGTTAGCGTTGTATAAGGAAAGGGGACAGCGTGCTTTTGAATGCAGGTGACACATACTTCTTGAAGATTAGAAAACGAAACTGTATATAATAAAACATGCATTGGAGAATTCGCAATATTATTTGTAGAACAACGATTGTCTGCATACGATTAAGAAACTGGTGTGGAAAAAAAAAGTTGAAGTGTCCTGGGCAGTTAACAGTTCTTCTAATGGAACCATGTGTAAACGAGATTAGACGTCCTGACTCCAATTTTTCATGGTTTTCAGATTTAAAATTGGTTAGACTTTTCCAATAAATACTGTGAACGAGTGTGCATAATGTGAGAAGTTCAGATAAAAATAACCACTGAGCCATTTTGTTAAGTTTAATTATAGAAGAGGCTCATTCTAGAAATAACGGGTCAAGCGGACAGTTCTTGTAATCTTACTCCGTAAACCATAGAAGACCTGGGTTAAACACTATCCAAGCTCTGCAAGACGACTCATAATGTTCTGGCAGACCTCTGTAAAGACAACTGCGACACTCATGTTGGTCAATATTTTTATCGACTTTCATTAGTGGTTCGAATTTTTTAGGAATTTCCTTATGCTTTGTTACAATTCTTCTCGTTGTTCATAGCACAGTTTTGTCCCCCATTCTTTTACATGACTTCTTGAAATTCAAATAATTGGATAGATAGCTTTGAAAGTGGAAAATTATTTCATGTTATTCTAGCAAATTGCTACTCCAGTTGTCCCTTACCTAGTCACCCATAATAAAACTTGTGACTCTCGTTCTCTGAATATATATATAATATATATTTATTTATCTATATTATATAAAATATTTTATATATATATATATCATTATATAATATATATTTTTTTTTTTTTCAACAGTCGGCCGTCTCCCACGAGGCAGGGTTTGACCCAAAAAAGAAGAAAATCCCCAAAAAGGAAAATACTTCATCATCAATCAACACTTTCACCACACTCGCACATTATCACTGTTTTTGCAGAGGTGCTCCAGGGCAAATTAACAACAGTCTATCTTGATGCAATAAACCATATAAAGATACAACAACATATCCCTCAAACTGCAATATCCAACCCCCTCACTCTTAAGTGCAGGCATTGTACTATCCCATTTCCAGGACTCAAGTCCGACTATATGAAATAAACGGTTTCCCTGAATCCCCTTCTAATAAATATTACCCATGATCTCACTCCAACAGATCGCAGGTCCCAAGTACCATTCGGCTCCATTCACTCCTATCTAGCACGCTCACGCACGCTTGCTGGGAGTCCAAGCCCTTACCCACAAAACCTCCTTTCACCCCCTCTCTCCAACCCTTTCTGAGCGACGACCCCTACCCACGCCTGCTCTCCTATGATTTATATGCTTTCCTTGTTTATTCTACTGTGATCCATTCCTCTCTAGATGACAAACACCTCAACCAACCCCTTTCTTCTTGCACTTGACTAACTTCTTTTATTAAACTTCCACCACCGTTCTCTAATTTACACACTCCCGAATTTTCTGCTTAATTATCTTAACAACACCACATTGCCCTTAAACAGGACATATCCGCTGCCTCCATCCGTCTCCTCGCTGCTGCATTTACCACCCATGCTTAACACCATATATAGAGTGTTAGGTACTCACCTATACTTTCATACATTCCCTTCTTTGCCTCCTTAAGATAACGTTTTTTTTTGACTCCACATATACTTCATAGCACCACTCACCTTTTTTCATCATCAATTCTATGATTAACCTCATCCTTCATAATCCATCCGCCGACACGTCAACTCCCAAGGTATCTGAAAACATTCACTTCCTTCCATACCCTCCTCCCAATTTGATATCCAATTTTCTGTATCTAAATAATTTGACACCATCATCACATTACTCTTTTATATGTTCACTTTAACCTTTCTACCTTTTAAACACATTCCCAAAACTCATCCACTAACCTTTGCATTTTTCTTTAGAATCTCCATAAGCACAGTATCTTCAGCAAAGTAACTGTGTAATTCCATTTTGAGATTTTGTATTCCCATATTTATCCCCACCCCTCTCCCAAACACCTAGCAGTTAACTTCTTTACAACCCCATCTATAAATATATTAAACAACCATGGTGACATTACACATCCCTGGCTAAGAACTACTTTTACGGGAAGTAGTCTACTCTTTACTACTCACCCTAACCTGAGGCCCTCACTATCTTCCATAAAAAAACTCTTTACAGCATTTAATAACTACCAATATTCACATATACTTGCAACATCTGCCACCCATTGCTCTCTATTCCACTCTTATCATATGCCTTTTTCTCAATCCATAATTGCAATAAAAAATTCCCTATCTTTATCTAAATACTGTAACATATATGACTTCAATGTAAAAACACCCATTGAATCTACACATCCCCATACCCACTCTTCTAAAAATCCTTGCCTCATCCGCATCCTACATTCTGTCTTACCTCTAATTCTCTTCAATTATAACACTACCGTACACTTCTTCCCTGGGTATACTCAGTAAGCTTATTCCTCTATATTTTTTACAGTCTATTTTGTCCCTTTCCTTTATATAAAGGGATTATAACATTAGCCTCTCTGCCAATCCTAGGTAATTCCCCTCTTTCATTACATTTATTAAACAAAAGTACCAACCACTCCAACACTATATCACCCACCATGCTTTTAAACATTTCTGTCATGATCCATCAGGTTCAGCTGCTGTACCCCCTTTCATTTAACGTAATGCCCTCACGTACCTCCCCACACACTTACATTCGGCTCTTCTTCACTCCTAAAAAGAATGTATACCTCCCTGACAGTGCAGAAATTAATGCCTCTGTTTCTTCCTTAACATTTTAAAAGTTCCTCAAATATTCTCGCCATCTACCCATAACCTCCATCTCCCATCTACTAAACTCCTACGCTGTTTTTTTAACTGGGACAAATCCATATTTTTCCCTAGGCTTTCGTAACTTGTTTAACTCACTCAAAATCTTTTTCTTATTTTCATTAAAATTTCTTGGACAGTGCCTCTCCCACTCTATCATTGCTCTCCTTTGCCACTCTCTCACACTCTCTTTACTTCTGTTACTCTCAGCTACTCTGCTCTCTTTATAACAATCATTATATATATATATCATGAAAATATTCAAACAGCTCCGGGGAAATCCTTGAGTTTTCCCCGGAGCTGTTAGAGCTATCATTCTACTCCCCCACGGGGGGAAGTAGATAATAAGCTCTAGGCCTCTTAAGTGTAGCAATCAAACACATCCTCAGAAGCTTGCACTCAGTTGGTAGAAAGATCAAGACGATGTCCGAGCCAACACGATCCCCAGAGGATGTATTCACTGGAAGCTCCTGATAATTTATTGATTACAACACTGAAAGAATAGAGCTATTATTACTTCTCCCCCCGTGCTTTTTGCATGCATGCATCGCATATAATAGGCAAGATAAGCTCACGGGGGGGTTGAAATCTTTAGCTAAAGATTTTTACCACCCGTGGGTTCTCTTGCATTGTTAAGACCTGTCTGCGATCTGTTTTTCGACTAGCCGAGGACTCGAACCATGGTCGTTTTGGCCCGCCTCGGGGTGAGCGAGAATCACTTTGATTCTCTAACCACAGGAAACACTCAATTTACAATGAATTCAGCACACAGCAGAGCTAGTGTTTCCCGTGATCCGTGAAATTACGGTGGTGTGGAATGCCTATCTGAGCTTAATTTCATTCTTCTCCCCGTTTGAGTGCCTACTACTTAGTATGAAGTAGAATGAAATTAGTCAAAGTGTAACCACATCACATGTCTCGGATCACGGTAAAAAACCTAGCTCCTATGGGTGCGTGATTCTTTGTAGAATGAGTGGTCTGTGGGTTAGAGAAAATAATGTGTTTCTCGCAACTCTCCATGGGCGCGGCCCAAACAACGAACATGTCTTCCGGTTCGAGTCCTCGGCCCTAGTCGCATAATACAATTAGCATGAAGGTTCTTAACATCGATTTCCGCTCACACTAGGACCGTGCCTAAACGACAAGGGTTCGAGTCCTTGGCTAGTCGCTGTGTTGTTAATGATTAAATACTTTGTTCGTGGGCGGGATTTTATATATTTATCTATATATATATATATATTATATATATTATTATATATTTATATTATATATATATATTTATATATTTATAATTTTATTTTTATTTTTTATTATCACATGCCGAATTCCAACAAGGCAGGCGTGGCCCGAAAAAGATAAAACTTTCACATCATTCACTCCATTACTGTCTTGCCCGAAGGGTGCTCTTTACACTCAGTTTTTAAACTGCAACATTTAACAACCCCTCCTTCAGAAGTGCAGGGCACTTACTTCCATTCTCCAGGACACAAGTCGGCCTGCCAGTTTCCTGAACCCCTACAGAAATGTTACTTTGTCACTCTCCAAACAGCACGGTCAAGTATATAAACATTCGGCTCATTCAATCCTATCAAAACAGCTCACGCATACCTGCTGGTCACGTCCAAGCCCTCGCATACAAAAACATCTATACCCCCTCTCTCCACCTTTCCTAGGCGACCCTACCCCGCTTCCTTCTCCTACAGATGATACACTTCTTTGAAGTCATTCTGTTTAGCCCATTCTACTCTACATGTCCTGAAACACCTAAAAACCCTTACCTCAGACCCTCTAGGACATACAGTTTGCGTAATCCCGCACCTCCTTCCTAACTTCCAACTACGAAATTCTCGCATTTATTCACACCACACATTAGCCCTCAGACATTGACATCTCCCACTTTTTGGCCTCTAAGCCTTCTCCTTGTTGCAACATTCATCACCCATGGATTCACAATCCATTAAGAGCGTTGGTTAAAACTATACTCTCTATACATTCCCCCTCTTTAGCCTTCCAAGACAAAGTTCTTGGTCTCCACAGACTCTAAGTGCACCACTCATCTGTTTCCCTAGCTCCATCAATTCTTTGATTCAACCTCATCTTTCATAGACCAATCCGCTGACACGTCCTCCCAAATATTGAAACATTAACCTCTCCATACTCTCTCCCTCAATCTGATATTAAATCTTTATAACCTAATCTTTTGTTAATCTTATAAACCTTTACTCTTTCCTGTATTCACCTTTAATTTTCTTCTTTTGCTCACCCTACCAAATTCATCCACTCAATTCTCTCAAACTTCTATTCAGAATTCCCAAGAGCACAGTGTCATCAGCAAGAGCAACTGTGACAACTCCCAATTTATGTATGTGAATTATGATTCTTTTTTCTTTTAACTCCACGCCTCTTAGCCAAGACCCTGCATTTACTTCTCTTACAACGCCATCTATAAATATATTAAACAAACCACCGGTGACATCACAATCTTGTCTTTAGCGCTCTATTTTACTGGGAAATAATTTCCCTCTTTCCTACATACTCTTAACTTGAGCCTCACATATCCTCGTAAAAAAACTCATTCACTGCTTTCAGTAACTACCTCCTACACCATACACTTGCTACATCTAGCCACATTGCCCCCTAATCCACCCTAGTCATTAGCATTTTCCTAATCCATAAATGCCACAAAGACCTCTATAGCCTTATCTAATACTGTTCACTTATATGTTTCACTGTAAACACCTGACGTCCACACACCCTACCTTTCCTGAAGCCTCCTTGTTATCTGTTATTCATGATTCTCTAGTCTTAATCTAAATTCTTTCAATAATAACTTACCATACACTTTACCAGGTATACTCAGCAGACTTATCCCCCTTTAATTTTTGCACTCTCTTTTATCCCACTTTGCATTTTATAAAAGGTTCTATGCCATGCTCTCTAGTCCAATCCCTCGGGATACCATTTTACCCTCTTCCATATATTTATTAAATTATTGCACCAACCACTCCAAAAATATAGAGGTATGTATGTATATATGTAAACATCCACCATGATAGAGTAGTGAATTTCCAAGCGCCTTTCGTGACTACTCACATTGTCAAGGAACTATGAAAGTAATACATCGATTGTATTACTTTTATAGTTCCTTGACAATCGTGATGTAGTCACGAAAGTGCACTTGAATTTCATACTATTCATAGTGGGTTGTGTTTGCATATTTTATAATCACATGTCTTACTGTGATTTATTGCATATATATATATTTATATTTATATACTATATAATATATATATATATATATCTTTATATGGTATATTTTTTTTTTTATCAACAAGTTCGGTCGTCTCCCACCCGGATGCAGGGTGACCAAAAAAAAAAGAAAGAAAATCCCCAAAAAGAAAAATACTTTCATCATTCAACACTTTCAACACACACACACATTATCACTGCTTTTGCAGAGGTGCTCAGAATACAACCAGTTTAGAAGCATTTTAAGTATTAGAGATACACAACATATCCCTCCAAAACTGCCAATTATCCCATAACCCCCCTCCTTTAAAGTGCAGGCATTGTACTTTCCTTATCCAGGGACTCAAGTCAGGACCGACTATATGAAGAAAATAAACGGGTTCCCTGAATCCCTTGTCACTAAATATTGTCCACTGCTAACACTCCATAACAGAATCGTAGGTCCCAAGTATCATTCGTCCCATCACTCCTATATCTAACACGTCATGCAACGCTTGTGGAAGTCCAAGCCCCCTCACACAAACTTCATGGGTTAGCCCTCACTTTCAACCATTTTCGAGGACGACCCCTACACCTCTTTCCTTCCCTTATAGATTACTATGCTTTCCATGTCATTTACTTTGTCCTTTTCTCTCTAAATTACAACCATCAACAACCCCTCTTCTGCCCTCTGATAATGTTTTTATTAACTTCCACACTTCTCTTACTTTCCACACCTCGAATTTTCTGCATAATAATTTTTACACCACACATTGCCTTAGACAGGCATCTCCACTGCCCTCAACCGCCGTCGTTTCCTCGGCTGCCCTGCATTTTTCCACCCAAGATTCACATCATTTAGGTGTTGGTTACCTACTATACTTTCATACATTCCCTTCTTTCGCTCTCATAGATAACGTTTTTTGATCCTCAATATACCTCAACGCACCACTACTTTTTTTCCCTCATCAATTCTATCGATTAACCTCATCCTTCATAATTCCAATCACGCCGACACGTCACCTCTCCAAGTTCATGGAAAACATTCACTTCTTCCATTCTCTCCTTCCCATATTTGATAATCCAAATTTTTTTTTATCTAAATCATTTATAACCCTCCTCACCTTACTCTTCTATGTTCAACTTTCAAACTTCTACCTTTACACACTCTGAAAACTCATCCACCAACCTTTGCAATTTTTTCTTTAGAATCTCCATATGCCACGTATCATCAAGAAAAGTAACTGTAGTCAATTCCCATTTTGAATTTGATCCCCCATAAAATTTAATCACCACACCCTCTACCCGAACACCCTGGCATTTACTTCTTTTACAACCCCATCTATAAAATATATTAAACAAACCAACTGGTAGACATTTACACATCCTCTGTCTAAGACCTACTTTTTCCGGGAAGTATATATCCCTCTCTTCTACAACACTCTAACCTGAGCCTCACTATCTCATAAAAGGCTCTTTACCAGCATTTAGTAACTTACCACCTATTCCATATTACTTGTCAACATCTGCCACATTGTCCTCTATCATCTATCATAGCATTTTCTTAATCTCTTAAATAGCAATTAAAAACTTCCCTTCTTTATCTAAATACTGTTTACACATATATGCTTCAATGAAGCCTCCTTCTTCGTCCCGCATTCTACATTCTGTTCTTACCTCTAATTCTTTCAATTATAACCCTACCGTATACTTTTCCTGGTAATACTCACGTAAACCGTATTCCTCTATAATTTTTCCAAATCTCTTTTGTCCCCTTTCCTTTATATAAAGGGACTTTACATGCTCTTCCGCCAATCCTAGGTACCTTCCCTACTTTCATTACATTTATTAACAAAAAGTACCAACCACTCACACTATTTCCCCCTGCTTTTAACATTTCTGTCTGAATTTTTTTCCCATCAGTTCCAGACTTGCTTTACCCCTTTCATTCTACGTAATGCCTCACGTACCTCAAATCACACTTACATTCTGTAAACTCTTCTTCACTCCTAAAGAATTGGTATAACCTCCCTGGCCCTTGTGCATGAAATTACCGCCTCCCTTTCTTCCTTACATTTAAAAGTTCCTCAAAATATTCTCCGCCATCATCCTACCTAATACCTCCCTCTCCCCATCTACTAACTCCCCTACTCTGTTTTTTTAACTGACAAATCCATACTTTCCTAGCTTTCTTAAACTGTTTAAACTCACCCAAAATTTTTTCTTATTTTTCATTAAAAATTTATTGACAGTGCTCTCCCACTCTTTCATTGCCTCTCCCTTTTGCACTCTCTCACCACTTCTACCTTTCTTTTTCTCTCCAATACTCAGTCTTTTATAACACTTCTAGCTTTGTAAAAACCTCTCGTAGCTACCCTTTTTCTACTTTTATCACACCCTTTAACTTCATCTTCCACCAATCACTCCACTCTTTCCTCCTAGCCCCCACCCTCATATAACCACAAACTTTTTTTGCCCACATTCTAATACTGGCATTTTTTAAAAATATTCCAACTCTCAACCCCCCAATATTCATCTTTGCGCACTCAGCCCACCTTTCTGCAATAGTCGCTTATATCTCGCGAACTTCCTCCTCCTTTAGTTTATACACTTCACCTCCCTCTTACTTGATTGTTGCCACCTTCCTTTTTCCCATTTACCTCTTACTCTAACTGTGACATACAAATAATAAATGATCCGATATATCAGTTGCCCTCTATAAACTGTACATCCTGGGCCTAAACCCATCAACCTTTTATCACAATAATAATCTAACAAAGTTCTTTCATATATGTATATATTATATTATATATATATATATATATATATATATATATAATATATTTATATATATATTAATATATAAATTAATATAAAGATATATATCTTAAATATATAAATATATATAATATATATTATATAAATATATAAATATATATAACATATATATATATAACTATATAAATTTAAATATATATATATATAAATATAATATATATTTTTTAAATATATATTATATATATAAATCTATAAATATATCGATATAAATATATAAATATATATATAAATATCATAAATTATAGATATATAAATATTTAAATATTTAAATGTATCATATTAAAATATATAAATTATCTTATAATAAATATATAAAATTATTTATTAAATTAATATTTAAATATATATAAAATTATATATATATATATATATAATATATATATATATATATATTTATTTTATATATTTTTATATATATATTAATATATTATATTTATATTTATATTTTTATTTATATACTTTCATATATATATTTATATATTAATTATTATTTATATATCTTATATTATATATATATTTATATATTATATATATTATTTATATATTCTATATATAATATTATATTATTTATTTATATATATATATTTATTTAATATATTATTTATATATTTATATATATATATTTTTCTATATTTATATATATATTTATATATTTATTTAATATATATATTTATACTATTTATATATATATATATTTTATATTTATTTATATTTTATATATTTATATATTTTATATATATATTTTATATATATATTTATATAATTTATATACTAGATATTATATATTCTATATATATATTTATCTATTTATATAATATATTATATATTGTATATATATAGATTTATATATTTCTATATATATATATTTATATATTTTTAATATATATAATTTATATAGTTTATATATATTTTTTTTTATTATTTATATTATATATATTTATTTATTTATATTTATATAGTTATATATTGATATATTATATATTTTATCTATATATATATTTATTTATTTTATATATATATCTTTATTATATTTTATATTATATATATATTTATATATTATAAGTTTATATATATTTTTATATTATATTTTATATTTATATATTTATATTATATATATATTTATATTTTATATTGTTTTCCTATATATATATATTTATATATTTTATATATATATATATTTATATATTTATTTATTTTTATTTATATATTTATATATATATATTATTTATATATATATCATTTGTATTATATATATTTATATATTTTATATATTCTCTTTATATATATAATTTATATATTTATATATATTTTATATATATATTTTTTATTTTATATATATTATATACTTATTTATATATATATATATATATATATATATATATTTATATATTTATATATTTTATACTTTATATATACATTTATATATTTATATATATATATATAATATACTATATCATTTATATATATTATATAATTATCATTATCTATTATATATATTTTGATCATATTTATACTATATCTATCTATATATATATATATTTTTATTTAGATCTATTTATATATATATATTTATATACTATATATATCTCTATGCCAATAAGATCACGGTAAAAGGTGATTTCAGAATATGGCAATACAAGTTGTATTTTAAAAATCATTGATACAGTAAAAAACAACTTTTGATAAAGAATTCCCCCAAAATGCTGATGGATGTGTCATAGATTCCTTGTTAAAATTGCGATATACAAGCTCATTATCGGTCAACTGGTAAAGGTCTCGAACTAAGATTAAAAACAAACATATATGGCATTTGAACTAAGGACAATTCAATGCTCGTTTTACTCATGTGAGAGGTTTTAACCGTCCAATCGGACTTTAAAAGTTGAGAAAGTTGCTATCAAGCAAGTCCATGGTCGACAAGAATATTAATTGAATTTTGTTTCTAAATAAGCAGTTTTGACAATATGAATATTTCCTTTGGTTTATATAATTAGAGCCCTTTATAATTAATAGGAATTTTGGGAAGAATTTAGTAATACATTGGACAAATAATAAATCTTAAAATCTTAATTCATTGGGTTAGATATTTGAATAGTTTGTTACTGCGGTACTTGCGTGAAGGACCTGTCTAGTTGGACCGGCGGGCTGCCTGCTGGTTGTTCCTTTCTTGTGAGTTCGCGCGTTTAATTATTGTTCCTTGATAAGTGAGTAGTCTCGAATGCGCTTGGAATTTCATTATTCTTTCACTGATGCGTTTTTTGTATTATTTGTATGTAATATCCTATATTATATATATATATATATATATATATATATATATTATCTATATAATATATTATATATATACTATATATATATATATATAATTCTACCGAATAGGCAGAGAACTTGCGATTTGGCTTAAATAGCCACATAGGACAAGCGAAAATTTGTGTATGCAATAATTTCGCCTAAATCATTCTTAACCTAACGAAAAAAGTATATTTCACTGTGTTTGTTTATTATTAAATTAAAGTAAACGAATCTAAAATATATTTAGCTGGATGTAGGTTAAAATAAATTGCACTTGTTATAATAAGGTTAGGTAAGTTTTCTAAGATTCTTTTGGTGCAAAATTAAAAAATTTTACATTAACATTAATGAAAAAATATATCTTTAAACGTATAAGAAAAAATTTTAGAATGGACTTAATTTTAAATGAGTTCTTGCTAATTGACCAGTTTTACATATTCGGCACTATATATATATATATATATATATATATTATATATATATATATATATATATATTTATATATATATATATATATATATATATATATTATTGGTAGATAGGAACTTGCAGGTGAGTAGGTGAGCAGCAAGGGCAACTAATGTATCAAGGATGGTGGGAGCCATGATGAAGGGGGAGTAATGTGGACATTCACTTGACTTATTGCTTACTGAGGCACTTGAGTGGTTCATGAAGGCAGCAATAACCTGGTTAAATAGGCGTAAATCCGTGTGTGTTGTGGTAAATGTTGATGGAGTGGTGGTAAGTGACGACGGAATGATGGCGAGTCTTCTCTCTGTCTCCCTCTTCTCGTTTCCACTCTCTCCCTCATTCTACCCTTCTTTCCTCTTTCAGGTTTTCCTTTACTTCCTTCTCTCTCTCTCTTAATATATCTCTTCTCTATTTTCTTTCCCTCTCCATTCGTTTCTTCCTACTACTTTCTTTTCCTCTCCCATTCATTTGATCCATCTTTTTATTACCTATTTGCTCTCCCTCTCTTCCTATTTCACTTTCTCTTTACATCTTTATCTGTCTCTATTGTTTTCCAGTGTGTTTCATCTCCTCTATTGTGTGTTCCATCTCATCTCTTGTGTGCTTCCTCTCGTCTCATGCATATTCCATCTCAACTTACCTCTCGTGTGTTCCATCTCATCTCTCACACGCCATTATTCTATATAGTGTCTCATTAGTCTCCTCCCTCTTCCTCATATATTTCTCATAGTGTCTCCGTCTCACTTCCACCCTCTCACTTCATCTTCGCTTATTCTCTCTTTCCATTATTCTCCTGTCTTTTTTCCTTCTTCCTCACCTTTATTCTCTCTCTATCTATCTATCTATCTATCTCCCTTCTCTCCTCTCTCCTTTCCCTTCTTCTTCCCGTCGTCCTCCTCTCCTCTTCCCTTCTTCCTCTCTTTTGCGACGTCAGAGAAAGGACGCTGTAACTATATTGTGCATATTTTCTATTGATTCTATACATATAATTTTATATTGCTGATATTTTCATTACTAACTAAAATTAAAATTTCATGTTTTATATTATTATTATTTGACTTAATATATTAGCCTATATATGTAGGGAGGATGTAATTACACCTCTCGTGCTCGTTGTTGGAGAGTTTTGATTGGCTGCCAGCACTTGCAAATTACCTGCTCGATTGTTATGTTCGTGTCAGGCGCTACCTGATGTCGGAACTGCAGGTTTTGCTTCACCCTCTCTCTCTCTCTCTCTAGCTATTGCTGATGGTGGCAACATGTTTTCTCTCTGTTCTGTCATCTCTTGTTATTTAAACTCTGTTTTTGGTAGAGTATTTCTCCGTTAGTGAGCCGGGACATGCATCTATTAACGCTGTGCAATTCTGTTCACAGAACATTATTTAGAGTTAGTGATAATTGACGTTTAGAGAATTGTGTCATGGAGACACTATATCTCTGGTCCCGAGTTAAACTCACTACCTACATTTGCTCTGGCATCTACGCACTGTCGTAGTCGGGCCCCTCAAGGAAAATTCATTGATGCTGGTAAGGGGCTCTTGATCTAGGGATTTGGATCTGTGCTCCGGTTCCCTCAATTGAGCCTGAATGCCTTCCATCCCCCCACATGTGCTGTATAACCCTATGGGTTTAGCACTTCCCCATAATTCTAATAATAATGTCGTAGTCGGGGAAACTGGAAGTGCTGAGCTCAGTTCCAGTAATAAGTAAGTTTTATGCTTTTGGTGTAGGATCTGTTGAAGGGCCACAGTTCAGGTTTTTTTTTGGTCTCTTTGATTCCATGCCTGACGCTGTGCTGTTCACTGCTGCTTCCAGCAGTATTGCTATTTGGCGAATGGTTTGTCATACTGCTCAAGCAAGCTCTATGATTGCCTTGTTGGTTGAGAAGCTAGAGTATTTAGCCCCTCAAGGAAGGTTCTTCAATGCTGGTGAGGGGCTCTTGATCTAGGGAATTGGATCTGTTCTCCGGTCCTCTAAATTGAATCTGAATACCTTCTTCCCCCCCCCCCACATGCGCTGTATAATCCTACGGGTTTAGCGCTCCCCATTATTATAATAATAAATAATAATAGAGTATTTAGAGACTTGTCAGTCACAGCCTAAGACGAGTCGAGTCTTAATGAGTCGTACCTAGTATTACCGAGCACATTCACACATTTATACACATACATACGTATTTACTTACATTTCTCTTATAGTAATGAGTGAATCTCATAATAACGTACCTGATGGTACATATTAATAATATTAAGTTGTACTGTGTATCTGAAATGCCTAAAGCACCATTTGTAAAGTAGAGAATGATTAAATACAAGTATAAAAGTTATACTTGGAGAGTAGTGTAGGAGCTTATCTCCTTAATTATACCAAATATATTAACTGTATGGGTTACCACCTAGACACATTATTAAAGATACAAGCTTTTATTTAGTTGGTTTATATTCATCTAATTGTAATCCCGAAGCACTGTTGAAAAGCCTCTTAATTTTAAAGGGTAACTGGACTAGAATATTATCTGACAAACTGTTACAAAACCAGAAACAGTCTAGATGCTAGAGGGGGGATCAGTAAGTTTACTTTCTAGTATTCTCTGGAGATGTTTACAATTTATACGTGTCGCATTTGGTAACACTCCCCTCCCTCTTCCTCCTCTCTTCTAATTCTTCTCCCCTCCCTCTTTCCCCCCTTATCTCCCTCTTCTTCCTTGCCTCTTCTTCCTCCTCTCCCCTCACTCTTCCTCAACTTCCCTCTTTTATCAGCTAACATTAATGTTCAAGGTGCAGGAAGAGCCAAGTTTGCTCAGTTTTCCCTGGAATTAATTACCTCAGTAAAGTGGTCGTCTGGGTAGTGTCACATCGGGTCAGGTCACAGTGTGTCCAGTAGTCACACTGGGCAAAGAGGTCACTCTGGGTTATGGCTTAGATTGTTCTGTGTGTGAGGACAAAATGTGAGTTATTGCTTAGATTGTATGAGTACATCACGTAGCCAAGTGTTCAGACACTGTGTCTAATGGCAACATGTGGGTTATGACGTAGACCAAGACTTCCGACACCCAGAGTCACGACTGGAGCATGGGTCAGGACCGGAGCATGGGTCAGGACCGGAGCATGGGTCAGGACCGGAGCATGGGTCAGGACCGGAGCACGGGTCATGACCGGAGCATAGATCAGGACCGGAGCATGGGTCAGGACCGGAGCATAGATCAGGACCGGAGCATGGGTCAGGACCGGAGCATAGATCAGGACCGGAGCATAGATCAGGACCGGAGCATGGGTCAGGACCGGAGCATAGATCAGGAGCGGAGCATGGGTCAGGACCGGAGCATAGATCAGGACCGGAGCATGGGTCAGGACCGGAGCATAGATCAGGACCGGAGCATGGGTCAGGACCGGAGCATAGATCAGGACCGGAGCATGGGTCAGGACCGGAGCATAGATCAGGACCGGAGCATGGGTCAGGACCGGAGCATAGATCAGGACCGGAGCATGGGTCAGGACCGGAGCATAGATCAGGACCGGAGCATAGATCAGGACCGGAGCATAGATCAGGACCGGAGCATGGATCAGGACCAGAGCATGGGTCAGGACCGGAGCATGGGTCAGGACCGGAGCATAGATCAGGACCGGAGCATGGGTCAGGACCGGAGCATAGATCAGGACCGGAGCATAGATCAGGACCGGAGCATGGGTCAGGACCGGAGCATAGATCAGGAGCGGAGCATGGGTCAGGACCGGAGCATAGATCAGGACCGGAGCATGGGTCAGGACCGGAGCATAGATCAGGACCGGAGCATGGGTCAGGACCGGAGCATAGATCAGGACCGGAGCATGGGTCAGGACCGGAGCATAGATCAGGACCGGAGCATGGGTCAGGACCGGAGCATAGATCAGGACCGGAGCATGGGTCAGGACCGGAGCATAGATCAGGACCGGAGCATAGATCAGGACCGGAGCATAGATCAGGACCGGAGCATGGATCAGGACCAGAGCATGGGTCAGGACCGGAGCATGGGTCAGGACCAGAGCATGGGTCAGGACCGGAGCATGGGTCAGGACCAGAGCATGGGTCAGGACCGGAGCATGGGTCAGGACCAGAGCATGGGTCAGGACCGGAGCATGGGTCAGGACCAGAGCATGGGTCAGGACCGGAGCACAGATCACGAAGGCTGTTTCATGAGTAGAGGAGAATCCATCAGCTAATAATAATAATAACAAAAAGGCACAATACCGTGACTGGAACGATACACAAATAACCCGCACATAAAAGAGAGAAGCTTACGACGACGTTTCGGTCCGACTTGGACCATTGACAAAGTCACACTGTGACTTTGTCAATGGTCCAAGTCGGACCGAAACGTCGTCGTAAGCTTCTCTCTTTTATGTGCGGGTTATTTGTGTATCGTTCCAGTCACGGTATTGTGCCTTTTTGTTATTATTATTATTAGCTGATGGATTCTCCTCTACTCATGAAACAGCCTTCGTGATCTGTGCTCCGGTCCTGACCCATGCTCTGGTCCTGACTTTGTGTATCCATCAGCTCCAAAATTTAAAAAAAAAATGAATTCTGCACCAGACGACTTTCATTTGGAGATGATTCACAACCAATGGTTTGATCAGTTCAACACAGAGACAATATACGAAGGCAATGGAAGTTAAGATAATCACTTCCTCTGCCATAAATGCTCAACTCTTGCAAAAGAAATGTAAGAGAGAAACAATATAAAGAAGAGAATAGTAAAAAAAAATTATTAATTAAAAACAGTCATGGTTTATGGCATTTTATTTAAAAGACGTTTCACTCACAGACGAATTTAATAGTTCTCAGAGGTGGGGAAAAAACAGCATATAAATAAAGCACAGAATACGAGTTATGGCATTTTATTCAGACGTTTCATCCACCAGGGAGGTTAACTCACTAATAAACTCCTTTGTGCGCGAAACATGTTCACTATATGCCATAATCTGCATTGCCTTATCTAAATACTGTCGGTATGTCCAACCATAGTGTTATTCAACAGACAACATCTATATAGAGCAGAGACGAGAGGTGTAGAGATGGGCTGGTGGTATCGCCTCCAATGACATTACTTGACTATATACTCCAACATGGATACACAAATATTGGCAGTTTGGAGGGATTTGTTGTGCATCTTTATACGTATATGCTTCTAAACTGTTGTATTCTGAGCACCTCTGCAAAAGCCCTTGATAATGTGTGAGTGTGGTGAAAGTGTTGAATGATGATGAAAGTATTTTTGGGGGGGGGGGATTTTCTTTCTTTTTTGGGCCACCCTGCCTCGGTGGGAGACGACCGACTTGTTGAAAAAAAAAAAATACACAAAATAGCAGTATTGCAACATTCCGCTTGCATATACAGTCACGTGTCGTATTTCATTGTTGGTAACTTGCAGTTTCTCACAAACTCATTATTTTTATCTCAAAAATATTTTTTTTTATGGTTAGATTCGAAAGTAGTGTCACCAATCTACTGGGGTGTTAAGTAGGTGGAGGTACTATTACTGGGGTTTTTAGCAGGTAGAGATACTATTACTGGGGTTTTTAGCAGGTAGAGATACTATTACTGGGGTGTTTAGCAGGTAGAGATACTATTACTGGGGGTTTTAGCAGGTAGAGATACTATTACTGGGGTGTTTAGCAGGCAGAGATACTATTCCTGGGGTTTTAAGCAGGTAGAGATACTATTACTGGGGTTTTTAGCAGGTAGAGATACTATTACTGGGGTGTTTAACAGGTAGAGATACTATTACTGGGGTGTTTAGCAGGTAGAGATACTATTACTGGGGTGTTTAGCAGGTAGAGATACTATTACTGGGGTGTTTAGCAGGTAGAAATATTATTACTGGGGTGTTTAGCAGGTAGATACTATTACTGGGGTGTTTAGCAGGTAGAGATACTATTACTGGGGTGTTTAGCAGGTAGATACACTATTACTGGGGTGTTTAGCAGGTAGATATACTATTACTGGGGTGTTTAGCAGGTAGAGATACTATTACTGGGGTGTTTAGCAGGTAGAGATACTATTACTGGGGTGTTTAGCAGGTAGAGATACTATTACTGGGCTGTTTAGCAGGTAGATATACTATTACTGGGGTGTTTAGCAGGTAGAGATACTATTACTGGGGTGTTTAGCAGGTAGAGATACTATTACTGGGGTGTTTAGCAGGTAGAGATACTATTACTGGGGTGTTTAGCAGGTAGAGATACTATTACTGGGGTGTTTAGCAGGTAGAGATACTATTGGGTGTTTAGCAGGTAGAGATACTATTACTGGGGTGTTTAGCAGGTAGAGATACTATTACTGGGGTGTTTAGCAGGTAGAGATACTATTACTGGGATGTTTAGCAGGTAGAGATACTATTATTGGGGTGTTTAGCAGGTAGAGATACTATTATTGGGGTGTTTAGCAGGTAGAGATACTATTATTGGGGTGTTAGGCCAGTATAGGCACGTATGTGATTTCAAAATTTAAGCCTTGGAAGGAAAAGTTAGGGTATTATATCTTATGACAAAGTGTTAAATATATGAGCTAAAATGTCCTTTGTGGTTGGTCTTGTACATTTTATGACCTGAAGCTGTGACGTAAGCTGTGACCTTTAGACTAGTGGGCAGGATGACCAGAGGTCAGTTATGTACCCGGACACCCGGACTCGTGGAAAATGCATCACAGAGCTTATAGTTAATTCGGATAATCATAAAAATTGTCCAGCGAGTTATGTGAAGGTCAGTGCTAGTGTCAAGGTCATCGTAAAGTATTGGCTGCGTGTGTGTGTGTGTGTGTGTGTGTGTGTGTGTGTGTGTGTGTGTGTGTGAGAGAGAGAGAGAGAGAGAGAGTGAGAGTGAGAGTGTCAGTCACGTGATGTTTGTCTTAGAGTTGAACATCTTTCTTGTGGTCAACCCAAAGTAATCAAGGCTGAGTGCAAAGATTAGACTCTTAGACAAGTGTTTGCACTGTTAATATTGTCAGCAGAGAGTCCTACACTATAATATCCTATATCCTGAATTTTATGTACCTTGCATATTTAATTAAAAAAAATAAGAAATTTTCTAACACTTAGGATTTTTTAAGCTAATTTTTTTTTTTAATATTTTTAATTTTTGGGAATCAATATGGTCTCGACTTCTCCCTTGATTTATCATGTCCGCCTGTCTCTGGATCCGCATCTCTATATTTCGTCTCATTATACCTATTCTACACGTTATATAAGACTAGCTCAAGTTTATAATAGGAACCAAAATGAACTACACTGATTTTGAAGCTGTGAGGAAGTGAGCTTGAAGATTCTCTCAGGAAGGCGACTGGCAACTGCTTGACTGGGGGAATAATTTCTCTCCTGCGCCTAACTTGTAGTCGAAATTGTATCGTAGTATGATACTCTGTCTCAGGTGTGCCCTGGAATGCTAGAATGGTGTGACATTGTCAGCCTGGTGAGTGTGGGTGCATGTGTGGCAGGGTCACCCTGGTGACCGAAACAACGGATGTGGTGCAGGTGTGGCAAGATCAGCCTGGTAAGCTAAACACATCAGGGCAATAACCTCGTCTTCCATAAGTCTCTGAGTAAGGCTGACACATCAAACAACTCACTGTGTAGCACAGCACTGGAAAACATCCACTTTATCCAATTATCAAATTACGACGAGAAACGGATTTCCTCAGAGACTTAATAGCGAAGCTTGATGTGTATAAGCTGGAAGCCTCGCGGGATATTATACACGGAGAGATGTGTATATCTCTCATGTGTACACGATGAATCTAATGTAATCCTTACCTTGGGGATCATAGCATCCTTGACTGGTGGTGGTTACATGCAGCCTTAATGACCCTCGTGTAGTCGATATGGTTTAAACCCAATTAGCTAATAAACCTAACCAGATGCCCCGCAGTGCTCACGGGTTTATATTGAACCTCACCTGTGTGGTAATGAGGTAAACGTTCACGCTAATATGCATTATGATGTAAATAATCGAAGGTAAATGATATTAACACGACGAGGGTAAAAACTTGTCACGAGAGCATCAATAGGAGCCAGTGAGAGGAACATCAGTGTCGATACTGACTTGTTTATGGTCAACTTCTTCACCTTGATCATCGCCACCACCAACGTTATCAACCTTCACTACCCTCCACCACCTTCCTTACTGCCCTCCACTACCAATGCATATCACCCCTATCACTCTCCACCACCTACCACAATTACCACATCTATTTTCACTACCACACCTTGCTTCACCACGACACACACACACCCTTATTTACCACAGCCTCAACCATCTCCTTCTACCCCCTCCCACACTCACCGCTAGCAGTCACCATCACCTACTCTGACAAACACCACCACCACCTCCCACACTCACCACCAGCAGTCATTATCACCTACACTGACAAACACTACTACCTCCCACATCACCACCATCAGTCACCATCACCTACGCTGTCAAATCACCACCCCTCCCACACTCACCACCAGCAGCCACCACACCTTCACTATGGTAATGAAACGCCCCCCGGTAATCATATCTATAACATTGCGCAGCTCACAGCACCCGTTAGGATACTACGATCGAGCATAACTCTCCACTCATACTTTGTGGTCATACTCACTTAACAACATTTCCACCTGCTGCCATTACCATAACTTGTTCCCATAATAACTTACTTTAGGCCACCACGGGGACATATTTACTTTCACTGTAAATCATTACAGAATCTTATGTTCATTTTTTTTAAGGGGTGAAGCAAAACCTTAGACTCGAGGCCTACATTATTTTTTATTTATTATCATAGGGTAGCTCTAAACCCGCAGACTAAAAAAGGAAACACATTATCCATCATTTGTTTAGTAGCTGTCCTGCCAAAAATGCTCAGAGGTTAGACGGACTTGAATCCTGGATGTGAGAAGTGCAGTTAAAAATGTATTGCCTAAAAAGCCTTTCTAAAATAATAATAATAATAATAATAATAATAATAATTATTATTATTATTATTATTATTATTATTATTATTATTATTATTATTATTATTATTATTATTATTATTATAAGTAAAATAATTTATTTTCCTATAAGATACGTTTGACACAAAGGTTCTCATGCAAAATATTTTTGGCAGATAAAACATTTAATCAACATACTGATATACTCTGTAAAGTACAGTGATTGATGCTAGTGACCCAGGTCGGGGGCGAAACGTCGTCTTGAGATTTATGTTGAAAAGTGACTAAGCTGTGAATTGTTCAGTTAACGGTATTGTCATATTGTTGGTTACGACGGAATTGTTCCAGCCGCGACACTGTGACTTAACAGGTTAGTTGTGAATTGTTCCAGTAAAGGTACTGTGACTTTTTTTTTCCTAATGGTCTAAAACTGAAGCGTGAGTCATAATTTTGAACATGGTGGTGGTACTACCAACACAGCCACCCCAGTACAGCCACCCCAGTACAGCCACCCCAGCACAGCCACCCCCAGCCACCAGCACGCACCCCAACACAGCCCCCCAGCACAGCCACCCAGTAAGCACCCCAGCACAGCCCCCCAGCACAGCCACCCAGCACAGCTCACCTCACAGCAACCCAGACACAGCACCCAACACAGCCCCCAACACAGCCACACCGCACAGCTCACCGCACAGCACTCAACAGGCACCCCAACACAACCACCCAACACAGCCACCTCAGCACAGCCACCCCAACACAGCCACCCAACACAGCCATCCCAATACACCACCCCATCACAGCCACCCCATACAAGCCACCCACGCAGCCACCAACCAGCCACCCCAACACAGCCACCCCAACACAGCCACCCATCACAGCAACACCAGCACGCCTCACCTACACAGCAACCACACAGCTCCCAACCAACCACCCAGCACACCACCCCACACACCACCCCAACACAGCCACCCAACACAGCCACCCCACACAGCCACCCCAACACAGCCACCCCAGCACAACCACCCCAGCACACCACCCCAACACAGCCACCCAACACAGCCACCCCAACACAGCCACCCCAGCACAGCCACCCCAGCACAGCCAGCACAGCCACCACCAGCACAGCCTCACTACCACAACCCCAACACAGCCACCCCAACACAACCACCCAACACAGCCACTCCAACACAGCCACCCCACACAGCCACCCTAACACAGCCACCCCATCACAGCCACACCAGCACAGCCTCACCTCACAGCCATCCCAACACAGCCACCCCAACACAGCTACCCCAACACAACCACCTCAGCACACCCACCCAACACAGCCACCCCAACACAGCCACCCCAACACAGCCACCCCAACACAGCCACCCCAACACAGCCACCCGCACAACAACCACCCCAGCCAGCCACCCCAACACAGCCACCCCAACACAGCCACCCAACACAGCCACCCCAGCACAGCCACCCCAGCACAACCACCCCAACACAGCCACCCCAACACAGCCACCCCAACACAGCCACCCCAGCACAGCCAGCACACCCACAACCAGCACAGCCTCACCTACCAGCAACCCAACACAGCTACCCCAACACACACCACCCCAGCACAGCCACCCAACACAGCCATCCCACACAGCCACCCCAACACAGCCACCCAGCACAACCACCCCAGCACAACCACCCCACTCAGCCACCCCAACACAACCACACCCAGACACATGCACTCCAACACAGCCACCCCAGCCAGCACGCCTAACACAGCACCCAGCACAGCCACACCAGCACGCCCACCAGCGCTGCCACACCAGCACTGCCACACCAGACGCTGCCACACCAGCACGCCCCACAGCGCTGCCACTCCACATCCACACCACACACACCACAACAGCACAGCAACCTGAACACCACCCCACACAGCCTCACACAGCACAGCCTCACCAGCACAGCCACACACACACACACACGTCCTTCAGCAGTAAATGACCCAAAAACTGTCAATCATCGAGGCTCTCTTGCCTTCACTTGACAGCCAATGTTTTGAGGGAAAAATGTTGCGGATTTCGCAGGAAAAACTGCATGAAAAGATGTTTACACAAGACTCGCAAAATGCTTGACAGTTTTCGACGGAGCTGTCGACTTTTGGACATCTATCTGACGTTTTGCCTGGCTTTCCCACTCGCTGTGAACCCCTCGCGAGATCCCACTCGCCGCGAACAGCTCTTGAGATCCCACTCGCGACGGTTCTCCCAGCGGCGTCTCTCCCCCTACTTGACGCCCTTCTTATTATCTGGTCCTCCTCCTTCCTCTTCTTAAATGAGGTAGCTATAAACTAATTATCTTCAAATATATTACTATTATTACTATGTTATTATTACTATTATTATTATTGTTGCAATTATTTAGGCTAAAATAAATTGCGCTTGTTGTTGCTATTATTCTATTCATGGGGAACGCTAAATCCGTAGTGATTATACAGCACTTGAGGGCATGGGAGACATTTGCATTGGCTGCAGAGAAGGGAAGCACAAGTCGAGTTTCCTTAGATAACCCAGTCTATCATGCATTAGATATTTGTATCCTCGTGTGGTATAGTGTGTGTGAGAGGGTAGTAAGGGTATACCGTTTGGGAACTTGCAAACACGTAGAGTTACGTGTACCTTCACCAGTAACCACTCTCCCTCTCTAGTATTGTACATGGTGACCCAAAAGTCTGGACACATAGGCAAAATTTGATTTTTTGTAATTTACAGTAATTTTTATAAACAATATCTTGTAAAAGGACACAATTGCAACTAATGTGACTTTTACTGTGGCAACGTTTCGCTCTCCAGGAGCTTTATCAAGCCGTTATGGCTTGACAAAGTTGCACTTGTGTCCTTTTACTTCACATATTGTCGGTAATTCTACCAATATATATACAAATAATATCTTCGTGTCCACTATTAGCGATGCAAAGTTCAACGCGCTTCGCAAGATTTACATGAACTCCGACAACTGTGGGACAAAACAGAATATTAGTAATATTTCTTATGTGTCCAGACTTTTGGGTCATCCTGTATGTCCTTATTTTAGTGACAATATTCTTGGCTAGTGGTGGACTGGCTACTTAGTTATTTTTTTTTCTTTTTTTTTTAAGAGTTGCTATCGTGCTAAATGGACACATGTGCAACTAATGTGACATTGTGGTAAGGTTTCGCTCTCCAGGAACTTTGTCAAGCCGACAAAGAGCGAAACGTTGCCACAATAAAATGTCGCATAAATCGGTCATATGTCCTTTTACTTACTATATTGTTGGTAATTCTACACTTATTATAGTTGTTATCCTGCCTCAGCTCGTTTCTTAGCTCAGCACTAAGATATACTACCAACCCCCGGGATGTAACCCACAACAGTTGATTAATACCCAGGTAACAGCTTGACCAATCTTCTGGAGAGCGAAACGTGCCACGATAAAATGTCAAGTTAGTTGCATCTGTATTATTTTTACCTAACTCTTTTGTCCGTAATTCTACCCCCAGTACCAACAATACCACCAGTCCGATAACATTCTTCTTTGCAAATATACAGGGTCTAAAGCCAGCAATAAACAACAAAATACCTTTCATCCGTGGACTGCTTGCAGAGGCAAAGGCAATGTTCGCGGCTTTCACTGAGACCCACATAAAGGATCACTTGGACAACGAAATATGGATCCCAGGTTACAACCTATACAGATGTGACAGAGTGAACAGGCAAAAGGGGGGGGTTGGCCTGTACATTGCAGAGTCACTTGTTTGCACAGAACTGCTTAATACCTCAAATGACGTAGTGGAAGTTTTAGCAGTAAAGGTCGAGAACCAAAAACCTAGTCATTGTGGTAGTCTACAAGCCTCCGGATGCAACATCCAGCAATTCCAGGAACAGCTGTTAAAAATTGACCACTGTCTGGAAAATCTTCCAGCTCCTGCACCCAACATCTTGCTCCTGGGGGATTTCAACTTAAGGCACCTAAAATGGAGGAATATAGCAAATAATATTGTTGCAGTAATAACACCAGGAGGCAGCTCTGATGAAAACTCACACTCACACGAGCTTTTAAATCTCTGCACAAAATTCAATTTAAACCAGCAAATAATAGAGCCTACTAGACTGGAGAATACACTAGACCTCATCTTCACTAACAATGATGATCTGATAAGAAATGTCACCATATCAAAAACAATATACTCAGATCACAACATAATTGAGGTTCAGACATGTATGCGTGGAGCCTCAGACCGACAAAATGAGACTAGTCACGAGGGAGCATTCACCAAATTCAACTTCAATAAAAAAAACATAAAGTGGGACCAAGTAAACCAAGTCCTAACCGATATAAGCTGGGAAGATATACTAAGCAACACAGACCCAAACTTATGCCTAGAACAGATTAACTCGGTGGCACTCGATGTATGCACAAGGCTTATTCCTCTAAGAAAAAGGAGGAGTAGATGTAAAATAGAAAGAGACAGGCGCTCCCTTTACAGGCGACGGAAAAGAATAACAGAGCGGCTAAAAGAGGTCAATATATCAGAAATGCGCAGGGAGACACTGGTCAGAGAAATAGCAAGCATCGAACTTAAGCTAAAAGAATCCTTTAGGAGTCAGGAATCGCGGGAAGAACTAAAAGCCATAAATGAAATCGAAAGAAACCCAAAGTATTTCTTCTCCTATGCCAAATCAAAATCGAGAACAACGTCCAGTATTGGGCCCCTACTTAAACAAGATGGGTCCTACACAGATGACAGCAAGGAAATGAGTGAGCTACTCAAGTCCCAATATGACTCAGTTTTTAGCAAGCCGCTAACCAGACTGAGAGTCGAAGATCAAAATGAATTTTTATGAGAGAGCCACAAAATTTGAATTAACACAAGCCTATCCGATGTTATCCTGACGCCAAATGACTTCGAACAGGCGATAAATGACATGCCCATGCACTCTGCCCCAGGGCCAGACTCATGGAACTCTGTGTTCATCAAGAACTGCAAGAAGCCCCTATCACGAGCCTTTTCCATCCTATGGAGAGGGAGCATGGACACGGGGTCGTCCCTCAGTTACTAAAAACAACAGACATAGCCCCACTCCACAAAGGGGGCAGTAAAGCAACAGCAAAGAACTACAGACCAATAGCACTAACATCCCATATCATAAAAAATCTTTGAAAGGGTCTAAGAAGCAAGATCACCACCCATCTAGAAACCTATCAGTTACACAACCCAGGGCAACATGGGTTTAGAACAGGTCGCTCCTGTCTGTCTCAACTACTGGATCACTACGACAAGGTCCTAAATGCACTAGAAGACAAAAAGAATGCAGATGTAATATATACAGACTGCAAAAGCCTTCGACAAGTGTGACCATGGCGTAATAGCGCACAAAAATGCGCGCTAAAGGAATAACAGGAAAGTTGGTCGATGGATCTATAATTTCCTCACTAACAGAACACAGAGAGTAGTCGTCAACAGAGTAAAGTCCGAGGCAGCTACGGTGAAAAGCTCTGTTCCACAAGGCACAGTACTAGCTCCCATCTTGTCCTCATCCTCATATCCGACATAGACAAGGATGTCAGCCACAGCACACCGTGTCTTCCTTTGCAGATGACACCCGAATCTGCATGACAGTGTCTTCCATTGGCAGACACTGCAAGGCTCCAGGCGGACATCAGCCAAATCTTTCAGTGGGCTGCAGAAAAAAATATGAAGTTCAACGATGAGAAATTTCAATTACTCAGATATGGTAAACATGAGGAAATTAAATCTTCATCAGAGTACAAAACAAATTCTGGCCACAAAATAGAGCGAAACACCAACGTCAAAGACCTGGGAGTGATTATGTCGGAGGATCTCACCTTCAAGGACCATAACATTGTATCAATCGCATCTGCTAGAAAAATGACAGGATGGATAATGAGAACCTTCAAAACTAGGGAGGCCAAGCCCATGATGACACTCTCAGGTCACTTGTTCTATCTAGGCTGGAATATTGCTGCACTCTAACAGCACCTTTCAAGGCAGGTGAAATTGCCGACCTAGAAATGTACAGAGAACTTTCACGGCGCGCATAACGGAGATAAAACACCTCAATTACTGGAGCGCTTGAGGTTTTCTAACCTGTATTCCCTGGAACGCAGAGGGAGAGATACATGATTATATACACCTGGAAAATCCTAGAGGGACTAGTACCGAACTTGCACACGAAAATCACTCACTACGAAAGCAAAAGACTTGGCAGACGATGCACCATCCCCCCAATGAGAAAGCAGGGGTGTCACTAGCACGTTAAGAGACCATACAATAAGTGTCAGGGGACCGAGACTGTTCAACTGCCTCCCAGCACACATAAGGGGGATTACCAACAGACCCCTGGCAGTCTTCAAGCTGGCACTGGACAAGCACCTAAAGGCAGTTCCTGATCAGCCGGGCTGTGGCTCGTACGTTGGTTTGCGTGCAGCCAGCAGCAACAGCCTGGTTGATCAGGCGCTGATCCACCAGGAGGCCTGGTCACAGACCGGGCCGCGGGGGCGTTGACCCCCGAAACTCTCTCCAGGTAAACTCCAGGTAAACTACCCAAGTACCTACTTACTGCTAAGTGAACAGGAGCAGCAGGTTTAAGGAACCCTGCCGAACCACCGACCCTCAATAAGATGAATCCGGTACCAACAGCTCCAAGTGTAGCCGATATTCTTTAACACCCCATATACCAGGGAGGCACATTGATGCTACTGCAGATAACTTATTATGGAAGGACCAAAGCTTAATGAACATCGTGCAGTACTTTTTGGTTTTAAACCCGCTAATCCAAGCAACCAACCATAACACTTTGGTAAGGTCCTACTGTACAAGGATGAACTCGAGGGTAATAATCGTTCCGTAAGAAATGTGGACTACAGCTTACTGTAATGTAAAGGAAAATTGGCTGCATTACTCTATACCACCAGTCAAGGAGAAATTTAATTCTTGAAACTGGAATTGAAGTAGATTCTCAGTGTTAAAATATACACTTTTCTGTATGCAGTAAGATCACAGTAAATAGGTGATATGACAATATGCAGGACAACCACTGTGAAAAAATGGTGAACGTCATATTGCTTTCATGATTTCTGACGTTATCAGGGAACTATTCCTTGATAATATGAGAAATGACGAAAGCGCTTGGAAATTCACTATTTCTTCAGCGGTTGTTTTGCACCTTTCAGTAAATTCAACCTTGTCTATTAAGGAAGTTATCTAATTAAGTTTAAAGCCTATTGACTGCACAAAGAAAGTCATTAATACTGTATGCTCACCACAGGTCAGGAAAACTTTGATCCCAAATATATGGAATAAACTAAACTGTAAGTGTAAATATACATAGATATACACCCCACCAAGTGCTCATGCACTGTTGCTCTCAGTACATACACACGGAGAGACATTCAGCCGTAGAGGCACCGGGGGGAAGTAAGTGTGTGCCTGGAATAGTTAAAACATCCGACTTTCTGTTCTTGTAAATGATTATTTTTTTCATTAAAAATCTTTTTTTTTTAATACCATTCATAATTGTCAACTGTATTAACTTGAGAACTAAACAATCTGCTGTTTCATCTAGAGAGCATCTAGAGATCGTCCAGTGTCTGACGACTGCCTCTGTTACTTGTTGTTGAGTGTCTCGTCTTCTACAAGTCTAGAAACATTATTAACATCAACCCAACTTTTAAATTATATTTACCACATGACGGATATAACAGTAATGATTTTGTTTGGTGTTGAATAGTGATATATATATATATATATATATATATATATATATATATATATATATATATATATATATATATATATATATATATAATATATTGCCTTACGGCTGAAACCTTATTCAACAGACTAACAAGTATACAAAAGACAGAACATAGGCATAAGCCAACACGTGTTTCAAGTCATGTCTAGGAACTAGGTCAGGTAGCAGAACAAGATCAAGTTCGGCAACCAAGTTTGGTACAGGAAGAAGTTACCTTACAGCAGAGGTAGTTGTAGCGTCACGTTTCCTCTGGCCTTGTCAGACACTGAAAGTCAGTCTTGAAAAAAACAATAGACGACTGAGACGAGAATAATACCATCACGGCTTAAATCATCTGAGCTCCAGTATCAGTGATGCAACATTCATCGACTTTGCAACAAATTTTAAAGTTGTGACCCATTCGAGGTGATATGCTTTGAAGTAAGTAAAGATCTCTTGATCCAAGTAATCTGAGCTGCTTTTCTCATCTTTGGGTCACTACTGATAACCTGTCATTCTCTAGAATTAATATGACTGTTACCAGTTCAGAACTTCCTTGTGAATATATTAAGAAAGAAGAGTATAAATTCAGTGTGTTCAGATATTTAGGAGTAGACTTGTAGGCGCACGGGTCTATGAAAGATGAGATCATTCACAGAATTAGTACTAGCACAGTTATATACTACACAAGTATTGCACCATTGACAGAGGGGTAAAAAGGTAGATTATGCATTGAACCTTATCCATGGAGGCAGAAAGGGGAATTTACCAGACTGAAGTGGTACCAACATTAACATTTGGGTGTGAAATTTGGGTTGTTAATGTTGCAGCGAGGAGGAGGAGGAGGAGGACGAAGGGGGGGAGGAGGAAGTAGAGATGTCGTGTTTGAGGGAAAAGTGTGATGTGAATATTATACAGAGAATTCGTAGTAGTTTAAAAATTAGAAAGTGGTAAGAGATTACTTTAAGTATAATTCAAAGGGCTGATGGAGGTGTTGAGATGGTTAAGACACTCAGAAAGGATGGAGCAAAATAAAATGACTGAGAGGGTGTATAATTCTGAGGTAGAGGGTCGGGGTCGTGCTAGGATAGGTTGTGAGGAGGGGGTAAAGGAAGATTTGTGGGGGAGAGGCTTGAACATTTAACAGACATATGTGAACTTATTAGGAATGAGTGGAGGCAGGTGTTTTTTTATGATTTGGCGTGCTGTTTGAGTGTGAAGAAGATAGCATTTATAAAGGGATTCAGAGACAGTGGTTAGCAGGACCTGAGTCCCGGAGGTGGGAAGTACAATACCTGTTCTCTGGAGGATGGGTGGGGATGTTGTTGCTGGTAAGGTCATGTGGACTGTGATGTCAACCCACTTCTGGCAAAAGAGTAACTGAATGATGGTGAACGTGTTTCTTCTTTTTCTGGGTCACACTCTATTTGTGGGAGACGGCCGGAAGGTTAAAATATCTCATATAAACAAATTGAAATTTGGAGCTGACGGAACGAGTCTATATTCCACGACTTATTTTTTTTTTAACACAAACCGACTGACCAAATAAAAGAGGAAACACATTAACATTCATTCAATCACTGTCCTACTAAAAGTATGTTGACATCATACTTTACATGATCCACCGAACAGCAACACCCCCCCACCCGTTCTTCAAGGTGCAGGCACTGTGCTTCTCACCTCCAGGTTTCATATCCAGCTAAGTGGTTGCTCTGAATCCTTTATAAATGTTACCTTGTTCA
>NC_069445.1:23053483-23071292 GCF_026875155.1 Cherax quadricarinatus | reverse complement strand
TACGGGTTCTTTCCCACACGTGTACAGACGAGTCTTTCCCACAGCGGGTACAGTACGAGTGTCTTTCCACAGTGTTACAGTACGAGTCTTTCCCACAGCTGGTGTAAGTACGAGTGTCTTTCCCACAGCTGGTACAGTACGAGTGTCTTTCCCACAGCTGGTGTACAGTAGAGTGTCTTTCCACAGCTGTGTACAGTACGAGTGTCTTTCCCACAGCTGGTGTAGTACGAGGTCTTTTCCCACACTGTGTACAGAAGAGTGTCTTTCCCACAGCTGGTGTACAGTACGAGTGTCTTTCCCACGCGTGTACAGAAACGGTGTTTTTCCCACAGCTCGTGTACAGTACGAGTGTCTTTCCCACAGCTGTGTACAGTACGAGTGTCTTTCCACAGCTGGTGTACAGACGATGTCTTTCCCACAGCTGTGTACGTACGAGTGTCTCCCCACAGCTGGTGTACAGAACGAGTTCTTTCCCACACTGGTGTACAGTACGAGTCTTTCCCACAGCTGGTGTACAGACGAGTGTCTTTCCCACAGCTGGTGTAAGTACGAGTCCTTTCCCACACTGGTGTACAGACGATGTCTTTCCCACAGCTGTGTACAGTACGAGTGTCTTTCCCACAGCTGTGTACATACGAGTCTTTCCCACAGCTGGTGTACAGAACGGTGCTTTCCCACAGCTGGTGTACAGTCGAGTGTCTTTCCCACAGTGTGTACAACGAGTGTCTTTCCCACAGCTGGTGTACAGAACGAGTTCTTTCCCACAGCTGGTGTACAGTACGAGTCTTCCCACAGCTGTGTACAGTACGAGTCTTTCCCACAGCTGGTGTCAGTACGGTGTCTTTCCACAGCTGTGTACAGTACGAGTTCTTTCCCACAGCTGGTGTACAGTACGAGTCTTTCCACAGCGTGTACAGTACGAGTGTCTTTCCCACAGCTGGTGTACAGTACGAGTCTTTCCACAGCTCGTGTACAGTACGATTCTTTCCCACAGCTGTGTACAGTACGAGTGTCTTTCCACAGCTGGTGTACGTAGATGTCTTTCCCACAGCTGGTGTACAGTACGAGTGTCTTTCCACAGCTCGTGTACAGTACGAGTGTCTTTCCCACAGCTGGGTACAGTACGAGTACCTTTCCCACAGCTGGTGTACAGACGAGTGTTTTCCCACGCTGGTGACAGTACGAGTGTCTTTCCCACAGCTGGTGTACATACGATTCTTTCCCACAGCGTGTACGTACGAGTTCTTCCACAGTGTGTACAGTACGAGGTCTTTCCACAGCTGTGTACATAGTGTCTTTCCCACAGTGTGTACAGTACGAGTGTCTTCCCACAGCTGGGTACGACGAGTACTTTCCCACAGCTGGTGTCAGTACGAGTTCTTTCCACACTGGTGTACAGACGAGTGTCTTTCCCACAGTTGTGAACAGTACGAGTGTCTTTCCCACAGCTGTGACAGACGAGTAGTCCTTTTCCAGCTGTGTCAGTACGAGTTCTTTCCCACAGCTGGTGTACAGTACGAGTGTCTTTCCCACAGCTCGTGTACAGTACGTGTGTCTTTCCCACAGCTGGTGTACAGTACGAGTGTCTTTCCCACAGCTGTGTACAGTACGAGTGTCTTTCCCACAGCTGCGTGTACAGTACGAGTGTCTTTCCCACAGCTGGTGTACAGTACGAGTGTCTTTCCCACAGCTGTGTACAGTAACGAGTGTCTTTCCCACAGCTGGTGTACAGTACGAGTGTCTTTCCCACAGCTGGTGTACAGAACGAGTGTCTTTCCCACAGCTGGTGTACAGTACGAGTTCCTTTCCCACAGCTGGTGTACAGCACGAGTGTCTTTCCACAGCTGGTGTACAGTACGAGTGTCTTTCCCACAGCTGGTGTACAGTACGAGTGTCTTTCCCACAGCTGGTGTACAGTACGAGTGTCTTTCCCACAGCTGGTGTACAGTACGAGTGTCTTTCCCACAGCTGGTGTACAGTACGAGTGTCTTTCCCACAGCTGGTGTACAGTACGAGTGTCTTTCCCCAGCTGGTTCAGTACAGTGTTTTCCCACAGCTGGTGTACAGTACGAGTGTCTTTCCCACAGCTGGTGTACAGTACGAGTTCTTTCCCACAGCTGGGTGTACAGTACGAGTGTCTTTCCCACAGCTGGTGTACAGTACGAGTGACTTTCCCACAGCTGGTGTTACAGTACGAGTGTCTTTCCACAGCTGGTGTACAGTACGAGTGTCTTTCCCACAGCTGGTGTACAGTACGAGTGTCTTTCCCACAGCTGGTGTACAGTACGAGTGTCTTTCCCACAGCTGGTGTACAGATCGAGTGTTTTTCCACAGCTGGTGTACAGTACATGTTTTCCCCCACAGTTTTTGAAACTACGAGTGCTTTCCCACAGCTGGGTACAGTAAAGTGTCTTTCCCCAGCTGGTGTAAAGTACGAGTACCTTTTCCCACACTTGCACAGTAGAGCTTTCCCCAAGCGGGTGTAGGGTACAGTGTCTTCCCACGCTTCTACATACGATGTCTTTCCCACAGCTCGGTACAGTCATATCTAGCTAATCGTTGCCCTTTTAAAAAAGCCTCTTTATCAATCCTTTCATACAAAAATTTTAATTTTTAAACCTTAAATTATCAGTGACTTCTCAAACGCAAAATATTAGTAAATATTCTTTCAACGGTATAAGTAAAATCTTTTGAACGATGATAGGATAAAAACTGCGAAGATATTTTTTTTTTCCCTGCGTGAGACCAAAAAAAAAAAAAAAAAAACGCGATTTCAAACAGAGAGATTTTTTAAAAACCTGAAAAGTTTTTTTTTAAAAAAAAAAAATTTTTAAGGCCCGGGTTAAATTTTTTCACTTTCCGACGTTAAAGAGCAATCTTTGCGGGGGGGGAAAAAGGGGTTTCTTTGGGGTATTTGAAAGACCCATCCCCCCCCCCCCACCACACACACACACACACACACACCACACACACACCAACACACACCACACACCACACCCCAAAACAAATGTTGGAAAGGTTTTGGGGCAAACCCACTTTGAGGGTTTTTGGTTTTTTTGGGGTGAAAAGGGTAAACATGGGGGTGCAAGCGTGAATCAACCCTAAAAAAAAAGTGAAAAAAAAAAAAAAAAACAAAAAACCGAAAAACAAAAAAACAAAAGGGCCCCCCAGGGCCACACCGCCCCAGGCAAAAAAAAAAAAACGAGTGAAAAAGAAAAAGAAAAAAAAAATTTTGAAGGGGGAAAAAGAAAAAAACCCCCCCAAAAGGGGGAAAAGGGTTTTTTAAAAAAATAAATTTTAAAAAAAATTCAATCCCCAATACCCCAAAAAGGTTTGGAAAAAAAAAAAAAGAACAAAAAAGTGGGAAGGAAATTTAAAAGTGGTACAATTAAGGGGAAATGGGAAAAGGGAAGATTTTTGCCGAAAAGGAGAGGGGGGGGATTACGTAATACAAAATGAAGGGGGGGTCGTAATCCATTGGTGGATCCCCCCCCAGAAGTACAAAATTTTTTTTTTAAAAAAAATAAAAAATTATTAAGGGGGAGGCGAATTAAACCAAAACAACCTAGCCCTAAGGGGGAAAAAAAAAATTGGAGCAAATAACCGCCCCAAAAAAATTTTGAGAAAAGTTTTTTTTAAAAAAAAAAAAAAACGTTTTTAAAAATTTTTTGGTAGTGAAAAAATGCTTTTAAAAAAAATTTTTTAAAATTTTTTGGAAAATTTTTTTTTCTTTAATTAACAAGTAGGAAAATTTTGGGAATTTTAAAAATGGGGCCCCCCCAAACCCCCAAAATCGCCCCAAAAAAATCGGGGGAAAAAAAACCCCCCAAAAAAGGCAACTGAAACAGGTAGAGAATAAGGGATGAAAGTTGAAAACTAGATGGAATAAATTTAAAGGATTTTTCAGAAGAGTGGGAAATTGAGATTAAAGGGGTTTTAGAAAATAAAATTTCCCGGACCAATAAAATTTCCGCTAAAGATTAATTGTGGAAAAAATTTTTGGGAAAATAAACCCAAGAAAAATAACCGGACAAACAGCAACTGGTTACAACCCACCACCCAAAACAAAAACCCACACATTGAAATTTTGTCCACTGTTTGGATTCTGTTTATTTTTAAGTTTTTTTAAAGTCAAAAATTTTTTTAAAATTTTTAAAAAAAAAAAAAAATTTGGGGGGGGGGGGGGAAGAAATGAAATTTAAAAAATTTTTAATTGGGTTTTTTGGGGGGTTAAAAGCAAAAATAATGGTTCTAAAAGGGGAAAAAAAGAAGGAGCGGGAAAAAAGGAGGGAAGAGTAAAGGGGGAAAAGGGAAAAGGAAAAAAGAAAAGGGGGAAAGAGGGAGAGGGAAATTTGGGAAAAATAAAGGGGTTTAAAAGGGGGGAAAAAAAGGAAATTTAAAGGGGAAGCAAGGAAAAAAGGATAGGAGGGGGGGGAAAAAAAAAGAGAAAGGAAGGGAGGCAGGAAGGGAAAAAAGGGAAAAAGGGGGGAAAAGGGGCCGGGGAGGGGGGGTGGGGAAAAAAAGGGAAAGGGGGGGAGGGGCGGGGGGGGGGAGAAAGGGGCCAGAGATAGGGAAAAGAGAACGAAAGGAAGGGGGGAAAAAAAAATGAGGAAGGGGGGAGGGGGGGGGAGGAAACGGGGGGGGAAAAAGGGAAAAAAACCCAAGGGATTCAACCCCACTCACTCAACTTCCTCTCCTCTCTCTCCCCTCTCTCTCCCTCCCCTCTCTCTCCCTCCCCTCTCTCCCCCCCCTCTCTCTCTCCCCTCCCCCCCTCCCTCTCTCTCTCTCTCCTTCTCTCCCTTTTTCTTCTCCCTCTCCCCCCTCCCCCCTCTCCCCCTCTCCCTCTCTCCCCCCTCTTCCCTCTCCTCTCCTCCCCCTTTTCTCTCTCCCCCTCCTCCTCTCTCCCTCTCTTCTCCCCCCCTCTCTCCCCCTCCCTTTTAAAACCCCCTCTCCCTCTCCTTTTCCCCCCCTCCCCCCTCCCCTCCCCCCTCTCCCCTCTCCCCCTCTCCCTTTCTCCTTCTCCCTCCCCCTTCCCCCCTCTCCCCCCTCTCCCCTTCTCCCCTCTCTCTCTCCCTCCCTCTCCCTCTCTCTCTCTTTCCCCCCCCCCCCTCCTCTCCCTCTCTCCCTTCCCCCCTCTCCCCCCTCCTCCCTCCTTTCCCCCCTCCCTCTCCCCCCCTCCCCCTCTCCCTCCCCCCTCTTTCCCTCCTCTCTCTCCCCCTCTCTCTCCCCCCCTTCCCCCTTCTCCCTCCCCTTTCCCCCCCTCTCCCCCTCTCCCCCCTCTCCCCTTTCCCCCTCCCCCCCTCCCCCCTTCCCCCCCCTCCCTCTCCCCCCCCCCCTCCCCCTCTCCCCTCCCCCTCCCCCCTCTTCCCTTTCCCCCCCCTCTCTTTTCTCCCCCTCTCCCCTCCCTCTTCCCCCTCCCCTCCCCCCTCTCTCCCTCCTCTCCCTCTCTCTTCTTTTCCTCTCTCTCTCCCCCCTCTCCCCTCTCCCTCACTCCCATAACCCAATCTCCACCCTCCTCCTCTCTCTAGGGCCCCCTCTCCCTCCCTTTCTCTCTCTCATACCTTTTCCCCCTTCCCTCCTTTCTCCCTCTCTCTTTCCTTCCCTCTCCCCCTCCCTCTCTTTCTCCCCCTCCTACACTTTCTCCCCCCCCCCCACATTTCTTCTCTCCCCCCTGGTCTCATCCCTCACCCCTAAACTCCTTTCCCCTTCCCCTCTTTCTACCCTTTCTCTCTCCTCTCTCTCCCTTTTCTACCTTTTCTCCTTTCCCCTCTCTCTCTACCCTTTCCTCCCCCCACCCCCCCCCCTCTACCTTCTGTCTCGGTAACAAAAAAAAAAAAAAAAAAAAAAAAAAAAAAAAAAAAAAAAAAAAAAAAAAATATGGTGGCCTTAAGAGACGGAAAAACAGAGATTGGTTAGAAGAAACCGGGGAGAGAAGACTGGGAGTTAAGCTCCAAAAAAGGGGGGAAGAGTGGCGAAGGAAGATAGTAGAGCTTGGTAAGAATGGAGGAGCGGATGCTGAAGAGGCAGGAAGTGGGAAGTACGGCTTAGCAGCAGAAGCTAGGATACGGCTAGAAGAGAAACTGCAAGCCTGAAACGATTAGAAAAGACAAATGCCCAATTCAGACGTGACTAAAGGAAATTCAAAGTCAGGCGCAGACAAGGGGATGGTAAGCAACAACGGAGACATGCCGTACAGGAAGGCCCTATCAGACCCACGTGGGGCCAGGGAAAAGACGACGAGCACACTGAGATCAAACGACAGGTCTGAAGACAATGATGGAAATTCAGAGTCAGCGCAGACAAGGGGGATGGTAAGCAACAACGGAGCCCATGCCGTACACGAAGGACCTATCAGACCCACGTGGGGCCAGGGAAAAGACGATGGCACACTAAGATCAAGCGACAGGCCCCGAAGAAAATAAAGGGTTTGTTATATGCAGAGGTTCTAACAGCCAACTGCAGTAGCAAGGGACAGCTGGCCAGGAAAGACAGTCCACTAAGAATAGATGTTTCAGATTGACAGGGACTGAAGGCAAGAACATGTCAATGGAAGGAAACAAAATGCCTCAGAGGAAGCAGATGGAGACTCAGTGGGAGGAGGAAAGGGCGAGGTCAGTTTTTTTTTACGGGCTCCAAGAAGCCAAGGGGGCCAACTTTGAAGAAAAAAACAGGAGGAGAAAAAAATGATTGAAGGCATCATGAAAACAATAGGGGAGGGCAATATGACCCAGTGACAAATTTTCAGAGAATTGGGTGGTTTGCGAGTGGAAGGATACGGCCTGTCAGAGTAACTTTCAAGGAAGAATCAGTTCGAATCAGGATTCTGCAAGAGAAAGCAAGACTGAGAGACAAAGAGGGGTACCAGAGAGTATACCTCGACCGGGGACAGAACACAAGAAGAAAGGACAAACACTGAAAGAGAGGGTACAGAGACGCAAGGAGGAACGAGAAGCAATAAAAAATGAGCAGGACCCAGACACAGGAGGAAGGGCAAACCCCACCCCACAGAATCTCCCACCAAAAGACCCACCGCGACACTCCCAACGAAACTGAGCAACCTATACTCCAACCCACTCACTGTTCCCTTTTCACCAACCCCCATATACAAACCTCACCCCCAACAGCTGTCCCTTATGGGCATTCTGCCCCCACCCCCATCAACACATACCCCACCTACACCACAGCCCATATAGGCCCCCCCCAAGGCTCTCCCTCCCCCAACCCCAATATACTTGCATGACCACAATGATAGAAAAGAAACTAAAGGTTGGTACACAAATGCGGATGGATAATGAATAACATGAGGAGTGGAATGAAAGAATCAGTGAAAAATCCCCAGACTCATAGCAGTCACAGAAACAAAACTCGCTGAGATAATAACAGACACAATCTTCCCAACAGGATATCAAAATCCGAGGAAAGATAGAAGAGTAGAGGGGGAGGAGGGTTTGCACTGCTCATAAAACACCAATGGGGATTTGGGGAAAAAGGAAGGCATGGACATGATTGGAGAAAGAGACTAAAATTGTAGGTACAATTCAGTCCGGAGAACATAAAGTAGTCTTTGGAGTGATGTATAACCCACCACAAAAACTGCAGGAGGCCAAGAGAGGAGTACGAAGAAAAACAACAGGGTGATGGTGGCAACACTGGCTGAGGTGGCAGAAGAGCTCACTCGAGCAGAGCAAAGTTACTGGTAATGGGCGATTTCAACCACAGGGAGATCGACTGGGAAAACTGGAGCCACATGGGGTCCCGAAACATGGAGAGCAAAGAGATGGATGTGGTACTTGAAAACCTCATGCATCAACATGTCAGGGACACAACCAGAGAGAGAGGGGGGGATGACCAGCAAGACTGGATCTTGTGTTCACCCTGAGCAGTTCAGACATCGAGGACATCACTTACGGGGAGGCCCCTTGGACTAGCGATCAGTGGTTCTGAGTTTGACAAATATAGTAGAGTTACAATGGGAGAAGGTAACAGGAACTGAAGGGGACAGGCCAAACTATAAAAAGGGGGATACACAGGTATGAGAAACTTCCTGCAGGAGGTTCGGTGGGACAGAGAAATGGTAGGAAAATCAGTAAACGAGATGATGGAATATGGGAAACAAAGTGCAAGGAGGCAGGGGAAAGTTTTTTTCCCCAAAGGGGAAAACAGAAAAAATGGGAAGACCAAGACGAGCCCCTTGGTTTACCCGAAGGTGTAGGGAGGCAAAAGCTAAGTGCAACAGAGAATGGAAAAGGTACAGGAGGCATGGGACCAGGAAAACAAGGAGATTAGTAGAAGAGCCAAAAACGAGTATGCGCAGATAAGGAGGGAGGCCCAGAGACAGTATGAAAACGACATAGCATCGAAAGTCAAATGACCCGAAACTGCTGTATACCACATTAGGAAGAAGACAACAGTCCAAGGACCAGGTGAAAAGGGGCTGAGGAAAAAAGGTGGGGGAACTCACAGAAACGATCAAGGGGAAGTGAGGACTAAAACACGAGTTTTAAAGGAAGTTTTTACAGTAGAAGGAAGGACTCTGGGGGACAGACCAGATGGGGACACCAAAAAGGGAATACCCCAACAAGTGTTGGACGAATACATACAGATGAGGAGGAGGTGAAGAAACTGCAAAGGGACATCGATACCTCAAAGGCAATGGGACCGGACAACATCTCTCCATGGGCCCTTAGAGAGGGAGCAGATATGTTGTGCGTACCACTTACCACAATCTTCAACACATCCCTGGAAACTGGCAACTACCTGAGGTATGGAAGACAGCAAATGTAGTTCCCATTTTCAAAAAAGGAGACAGAAAAGAGGCACAAAACTATAGACCTGTGTCATTGACGTTATAGTATGCAAAATTATGGAAAAGATTTCAGGAAGGAGAGTGGTGGAGCACCTGGAAGGGAAAACAGGAGTATAAATGCCAACCAGCAGGGGATTCACGGAAGGCAATCCTGGTCACAAACCTTCGGAGTTTTATGAAAAAAAATAACAGAAGTAAGACAAGAGAGAGAGGGGTGGGTTGATTGCATCTTCTTGGACTGCAAGAAGCCTTTGACACAGTTCCTCACAAGAGATTAGTGCAAAGCTAGAGCATCAGGCCATATAACAGGAAAGGGCACTGCAATGGATCAGAGAATACCTGACAGGGAGGCAACAACGAGTCATGGTACGTAATGATGATCCCCAGTGGGCACCTGTGACGAGCGGGGCCCCACAGGGGTCGGTCCTAGGACCAGTGCTATTTTTGGTATATTGAAACGACATGACGGAAGGGTTAGACTCAGAAGTGTCCTGTTTGCAGATGATGTGAAGTAAGAGGAGAATAAATCTGATGAGGACCATGCAGGACTTCAAAAGAGACTGGACAGACTGGACACTGGCCCAGCAAATGGCTCTCGAATTTAATCTGCCAAATGCAAAGTCATGAAGATAGGGGAAGGGCACAGAAGACCACAGAAAAGGTATAGGCTAGGTGGCCAAAGACTGCAACCTCACTAAAGGAGAAGATCTTGGGGTGAGTAAAACCCACCGAGCATGTCTCCGGAAGCACACATCAATCAAAATAACTGCTGAAAGCATATGGGGGGCTGGCAAACCTGAGAACAGCATTCCGAACTTATAGGAACATTCAAGACACTGTACACCGGTATGTCAGGCCCATACTGGAGTATGCAGCACTGTTTGGAACCCGCACTTGATAAAGCACGTCAAGAAACTAGAGAAAGTACAAAGTTTGCAACAAGGTTAGTTCCAGAGCTAAGGGGAATGTCCTATGAAGAAAGATTAAGGGAAATCGGCCTGACGACACTGGAGGACAGGGGGGTCAGGGGGACATGAAAACGACATAAAAAATACTGCGGGGAATAGACAAGGTGGAAAAGGGGACAGGATGTTCCAGGGAGGGGACACAGAAACAAGAGGCCACAATTGGAAGTTGAAGACACAAATGAGTCAGAGAGATAGTAGGAAGTATTTCTTCAGTCATAGAGTTGTAAGGCATGGAATAGCCTAGAAAATGACGTAGTGGAGGCAGGAACCATACACAGTTTAAGACGAGGTTTGATAAAGCTCATGGAGCGGGGAGAGAGAGGGTCTAGTAGCAACCGGTGAAGAGGCGGGGCCAGGAGCTAGGACTCGACCCTGCAACCACAAATAGGTGAGTACAAATAGGGAGTACACACACACGTTATCAGAAGTGGAATAGTCTGGAAGTGATATAGTGGAGACAGGATCCATCCCATAGCTTTAAGAAGGGGTATGATAAAGCTCCTGGAGCAGGAAGAGTGACCTAGTAGCGACCAGTGAAGAGGTGTGGCCAGGAGCTGTGAATCGACCCTGCATCCATAACTAGGAAAGTTAACACACAGACACACACAACACACACACACAACACACACGCACGCACACACACACACACACACCATACACACACCCCACACACACAAAGGGAACGCAATAGTGAAGTGGTGGAGACTTTTAGCATATACGCTTATAAGAAGAGGTACAATAAGGCCTCCAAGCCAAGAGAGGGAACCCAGTACGGTGAGTACGCATAGGTGAGTACACTTTACGTACGCACACATATAATACATAACAAATATACACCGATATATTATAATCAGAAACAGGAATAAGGAAACACCAACCACGACTGAAAGACAAATGGGGAAGAGAGAATGAGGAGGGGGGAGAGATATGGGAGGAGGATGGGTGAAAAAATAGACGACGATTGAGATTATACTGTAAGGAGAGTAATGTGTTTGGCAGACAAAAAGAAGAAGTTTGGGAGATGTAAACAGGAGAGGAATGAGCAATATAGAGGGGAGTTGTACGGGCGTGCAGGATTCAATATGCTGGATTATACGTGCCGTAAAGGAATGTAAAAAATGAGAGAGAGAAATGATATATATATAATATATATAAATATATATATATATATATATATATAGATAGATAGATAGTTCCTTGATAATGTTAGTCACGAAAGCGCTTGGAATTTCTCTATTCTTTCAGAGTGGTTTTTTTTTGCATATAATATATTATATATATATATAATATATATATATATAAATATTATTATTTATATATATATATATTTTATATGTATGTATACATGCATAACAAGCCACAGGGGGTGGAAATCTTTAGCTCAAGTCTTTCACACTTCTCAGTGCGTCTCAGGAGCTATGCAATGTGCAAGGCAACAACTGAAGAACTGGAGAAAGCTTTCTCAAAGTACGCAGAGCGGTTTTGTCACCTGCAATAGATTGGAGCCTCTCCGAGAGAGGCTAGCGTCTATTGTTAAACTTCTGATCTGTTGTTAAAACTCTCCATATAAAGTAGAAACAGTCACTGGACGAATCCAAAGTCAGCTGTGTGGGGTAGCAGTGGACATTGCTGGTACTTTCGACCGAGTGCGGCCCCAGACCCTTTTGGGCCAAAACTGCAACACTGGAATTGCGGCTTTACCTACGTCTGCTCAGTGATTACCTTCATGGTAAATCTCAATGGTTTGTTTTTCAATGTAATAGAATCAGCAAGACATCCTACTGGGGCAAGTGTTCCACAAGGGAGATGTGCTTGGACCATTGTTATGGAATGTCTACTCAAACGACATTCATCTCATCCCCGAATCCCATGCATATGCAGACGACTGTACTCTGACATTACTTATCCAAGAGAGTAAATGCCAGCTTCTCTAAGCTACATCAATCACCAGCCAAGAGCTATATCACCTTGGGGAAACCCATGGCAGGTAACAATTTTCACCCGAGAAAACACAAATGATGATGGTCTTAGGCACAATGTTGGTAATGCCAGAGCAATAGTAGGTATGAATAGGAGAGTGTGGTACCTTGGGAAGAAGTTGATATCCTTGGGGGGAAATTTGACTCCAAGCTTTATTTTGAAGAACCACGTTGTAAATCTAACAAACAAGGCAGCCAGGAAGCTTTCAGCACTTCGCGTTTTCTCGCATCTGCTTGAAGTAGGGGCTTTCTGTTGAGGCATAATACGCTCACACCTTGAAAATTTTGCTCCCTTTCTTGGTTTGCTGCCCCCCCTCTTATCTGCGACTGCTTGACGGGTAGAGAAACTGAACAAGACGTCTCATCTCTCGCTTTGGACCTATGCTGGATAGAATCTGATCATTTTCAGCAGAGCCTTCAACATAGGATGTGGGCGGCCTTACTGTTTTGTACAAGGCCAACAATGTCTTGTCAAAGTACCACACTTGGCTCCATTTCCCAAGGACAGGGGAGGGAACAAGCTTCTATAACCACAAAGACGGCAGACAACAGCAACTTCCCCTGGCTTGTACCCCTTCTCCAGAAAACATCATTTCATCTGAGATCATTTATCCTCAGGACGACTCGAGTCTGGAACACATTCGTACAAATAATGACAATGAAATGCTGGACCCACAGGGTGGCTCCAACTTCTTCCTGTTCCCTACTTGTATGTTTTTATAACAAAAATGCTTTCAAATGAGCTGATGTAGGTAACAGCTCTTAGCTTATCTATAGTGTTGGAATCCTTAACTGTCAATAGCTTGCCAATAAAGTTAGGGATCTTTAAAACCCAACCTTGTCAAACCCTGTGTAAGAAAGGGGAGAGAGAAGAGAGAGAGAGGGGAGAGAGAGAGGAGAGAGAGAGAGAGAGAGAAGGAGAGAGGAAGAGAGAGAGAGGAGAGAGAGAGAGAGAGAGAGAGTGTGTGTGGTGGGAAAACAGGGGGGAACAATTAACAATTAACAAAGGTTAGTGATGGCTTTCCGGCATGAGACACCCCCAAGATTTTACATTAGTGATTACCAGTTCAAGTGTGGCCCAGGGACTGCACCCACCAGTTGCCCTCTTGTTTATTGCATAAAATACGGAATTCGCTGATTGTTAAGAAATCTCTTTTTTTTTTTTTTTTTTTTTTTTTTTTTTACACAGGTTTGACAAGGTTAACAACAGATCAGCAACAGAGTAACCTTTCCTGAAGCCATATTGACGATTCACAAAGTATGAGTGTAGTCAAAAAACCTGTCATTTGTCTTGGATTATTGTCTCAGTGATTGACAGGAGGACACTAGTCTGTAGTTGCTGATTTCTGCTCTGCTCTTCTTTTTGGAACAGGGACTACATTTGCCTCTTTCCATAGAAGGGCCAATTTACACTGTACTAAGGCAGTGCTGAAAGATGCGAGTTAGAGGTGCTGCTGCCTGGTCTGCACATCTTCTCAGCAATCTGGGGTCAACTGTCTGGGCCCACAGCCTTTTCTTGGTCAAGCGATTGAAGGAGGAAATGCACCTCCTCCTGCCTTGTCACCCTGACATTTTTGACACAGTTCTTGCAGCTAGCCAAGGAGGGTCCCTGCTGGATCAGAACTTTCATTTTGGTAGCAAAGTGTTCCAAAGAAAGGGCCGCCTTCTCTTGACTACTAGTAGAGGTGGTCCCATCCTGTCGATTTAGAGGTGGAAATGAGTTCATCAGGCAGATAACCTTGTCTGTCCCTGACAAGGGACCACCAGGTTTGGAGCCTACCCTAACCTGATGATAGCTTTCTTTTTAGTGTCCACCTCCATTTAGCAATGACCCACTTTTGAACGTCACCCATATGCCTACAGGCTTGCATGTGCAAGTTCCTGTTATAGGTGGTAGGATGCTCTTATACCTTCGCCATGCTTTGTACTTAGCAGTAGCAGCCTCTCTACAACAAAAGCCAAAAGAAGGCTATCTGTAGGCTTCGTACATATTGCCCGGGGAGGAATGTGTTCTTGTTGTAGATAAGGATGTGTCCAGTGAAGGCCTTTCATTGGTTGTCAACATCCCTTGGAGAAGAGCATTCCAATCGGTGGTGGCGAGCTCAGAGCGAAGGGGTGGCCAATTACCTCTTTCCCATATCCAAATTGTGCGTGTGGACTCCTCATCTCGTTCTGTTGGAATCTTAAGTGTCGCAAAAAACAGCCTTGTGGTCAGACGATCCAACATAGCCGAGGGGTTGACAAGTGACTTGCCCTCTCTCTCTCTCTCTCTCTCTCTCTCTCTCTCTCTCTCTCTCTTCTCCCCCTCTCTCTCTCTCTCTTTCTCTCTCAGTAAACGCAAAACAGAGATTTACTTTTAGCACTTTTCCACCATGTTAAGAATCATATCTGCAACAGAACAAATTCATTGATTAGGTGTAAATATCACGAGCCAGCCAATGACTTTCACATTCACAAGGCCCAAATAGGAACCTCATGTTCAACAAAATGGCCTGAAGTTACTCGTTCCAGCACTTTATTCATGGCCCTGAAGTTACTCGTTCCAGCACTTTATCATGGCCCTGAAGTTACTCGTTCCAGCACTATTATCATGCCCTGAAGTACTCGTTCCGGCACTTTATCATGGCCCCGAAGTTACTCGTTCCAGCACTTTATCATGGCCCTGAAGTTACTCGTTCCGGCACTTAAACATGACCCGAAGTTTCTCGTTTCCCGGGACTTTATCATGGCCCGAAGTTACTCGTTCCGGCACTTTATCATGGCCCTGAAGTTACTCGTTCCGGCACTTTATCATGGCCCTGAAGTTACTCGTTCCGGCACTTTATCATGGCCCTGAAGTTACTCGTTCCGGCACTTTATCATGGCCCTGAAGTTACTCGTTCCAGCGCTTTATCATGGCCCTGAAGTTACTCGTTCCGGTACTTTATCATGGCCCTAAAGTTACTCGTTCCAGTACTTTATCATGGCCCTGAAGTTACTCGTTCCGGCACTTTATCATGGTCCTGAAGTTACTCCCTTTTCCGGCACTTTATCATGGCCCTGAAGTTACTCGTTCCAGCACTTTATCATGGCCCTGAAGTTACTCGTTCCGGCACTTTATCATGGCCCTGAAGTTACTCGTTCCGGCACTTTATCATGGCCCTGAAGTTACTCGTTCCGGCACTTTATCATGGCCCTGAAGTCACTCATTCCGACACTTTATCATGGCCCTGAAGTTACTCGTTCCAGCGCTTTATCATGGCCCCTGAAGTTACTCGTTCCGGTAACTTATCATGGCCCTAAAGTCACCGTTCCGGCACTTTATCATGGCCCTGAAGTCACTCGTTCCAGCACTTCATGGCCCTGAAGTTACTCGTTCCGGCACTTTATCGTGGCCCTGAAGTTACTCGTTCCGGCCCTTTATCATGGCCCTGAAGTTACTCGTTCCGGTCCTTTATCATGGCCCTGAAGTCACTCGTTTCCGGCACTTTATTTATGGCCCTGAAATTACTCGTTCCGGCACTTTATTATGGCCCTGAAGTCACTCGTTTCCAGCGCTTTATCATGCCCTGAAGTCACTCGTTCCAGCACTTTAAACATGGCCGAAGTTACTCGTTCCGGCACTTTATCGTGGCCCTGAAGTTACTCGTTCTGGGACTTTATCATGGCCCTGAAGTTACTCGTTCCGGCATTTTATCATGGCCCTGAAGTTACTCATTCCGGCCCTTTATTATGGCCCTGAAGTCACTCGTTCCAGCACTTTATCATGGCCCTGAAGTTACTCGTTCCGGCACTTTATCGTGGCCCTGAAGTTACTCGTTCTGGGACTTTATCATGGCCCTGAAGTTACTCGTTCCAGCACTTTATCATTGCCCTGAAGTTACTCGTTCCGGCACTTTATGGCCCTGAAGTCCCTCGTTCCAGCGCTTTATCATGGGCCCTGAAGTTACTCGTTCCGGCACTTTATCATGGCCCTGAAGTTACTCGTTCCAGTACTTTATCATGGCCCTAAAGTTACTCGTTCCGGCACTTTATCATGGCCCTAAAGTTACTCGTTCCGGTACTTTATCATGGCCCTAAAGTTGCTCGTTCCAGACTTTAACATGGTCCTGAAGTCACTCGTTTCCCGGGACTTTATCATGGGCCCCGAAGTTACTCGTCCGGCACTTTATCATGGCCCTGAAGTTTCTCGTTCTGGCACTTTATCATGGCACTGAAGTTACTCGTTCCAGCACTTTATCATGGCCCTGAAGTTACTCGTTCCAGCACTTTATCATGGCCCTGACGTTACTCGTTCCGGCACTTTATCATGGCCCTGAAGTTACTCGTTCCAGCACTTTATCATGGCCCTAAGTTACTCGTTCCCGGGACTTTATCATGGCCCTGAAGTTATTTGTTCCAGCACTTTATCATGGCCCTGAAGTTACTCGTTCAGCACTTTATCATGGCCCCCAAAGTTACTCGTTCCAGCACTTTTTATGGCCCTGCAGTTACTCGTTCCAGCGCTTATCTGGCCCTGAAGTTACTCGTTCCGGTACCCTTTTTGACCCTGAAATTATCGTTCCGGCACTTTTTCATGGCCCTGAAATTACTCGTTCCGGCACTTTTCATGGCCCTGAAGTTACTCGTTCCGGGACTTTATCATGGCCCTGAAGTTACTCGTTCCGGCACTTTTCCCTGGCCCTGAAGTTACTCGTTCCGGCACTTTATCATGGCCCTGAAGTTACCCCGTTCCGGCACTTTATCATGGCCCTGAAGTTACTCGTTCCGGCACTTTATCATGGCCCTGAAGTTACTCGTTCCAGCACTTTACATGGCCCTGAGTTACTCGTTCCGGACTTTATCATGGCCTGAAGTTACTCGTTCCAAACACTTTATCATGGCCCTGCAGTTACTCGTTCCAGCACTTTATCAAAGTCTTACGCCTGGTTTCTTTTGTGTGTTTGTGTGTTTTTGTGTTTTGTGTGTTGTGTGTGTGTGTGTGTGTTGCGTGTGTGTGTGTGTGTGTGTTACTAAATGTTGGTAAAAAAAAGTATCTTACTGTAGAATTTCTTTAAGAAATGGTTTCTTTGAAAAATGTTTTTTTTGGGAAGAGTATTTCTTTGCTGAATGGTTCGTTGAACAACATTTCTTTGAAAAATCTGTCTTTGTAGAAAGCTTTTGTAATAAAAATCTTTCTTTGTTGAATGTTTTGTTGCATAAAAACGGGCACCCTGGAATGCACTTTTCGGCAAGATTAAGGACATGCATAGAATTCTGATCGTCTCATATGACAGGTCGTCTTATTGAGAAGTCGTCTCATATGAGAGGGCTCATATGAGAGGTCGTCTCATGAGAGATCGTCTCATATGAGAGGTCTCATATGAAAGGTCGTCTCATATGAGAGATCGTCTCATATGAGAGGTCGTCTCATATGAGAGGTCTCATATGAGAAGTTATCCCACATGACCAGTTCTCTTATATGAGAAGTTGTCCCTGCCGTCGAGTGATTTCGTACAACTGTACGACCGTATGACTATGTCCGGAGGTCGTAGTGTAGCCTCCTGTCTCCTTAATCCCAAGTTTCCACCACACATCTGCCGAAGTCTGGCGAAGCTTTCTCCATCACTCAGGATATCTTAAAGGCATTTGGAGAAGTTCTCCTCGTCAATTTTTCTGTTATGACTGGTCCATCGCTCTTACCTCCTCTATCTCCTCTTCTTAATTATAGCATTTTCCGAAGACGAGGTGTCGACCGGGTTACGTCTTAATTATTCCCTGATTAACCCTGATTAGTTTGAATCTTTGCATCATTTTGGCATCATGTCTTGTCCTTGGCACATTTGGTGCTCCAGGCACATGTGCCTTCCCCCCCACACACCTGTTTCAGTGTACGGTAGCATCAATGACGGACAAGTTCTAAAAAAGTCTTGGAGGACAGGAAATCTATTTTTCAAACCATATAAGGAATTCAGTACAGTACCCGATGCCTCGTGTGAAACCCGTTACAATTATGACTTATCGACTTCTTATTTCCCCTTGGGAAAAGAAAGAATATAAACAGTGGACCCCCGGTTTTAAAGATTTTTTTATCCGAG
>NC_069445.1:23006961-23052983 GCF_026875155.1 Cherax quadricarinatus | reverse complement strand
CTATCTTTTATTATATATATATATTATTATTTTTTATATATATATTATATATCATTTCTCTCTCTCATTTTTTACATTCCTTTTACGGCACGTATAATCCAGTATTAAAACCCTGCACCCCGACACTCCCCTCTATATTGCTCATTCCTTCCTGTTTAATCTCCCAAATTCTTTTTTTTGTTCCCAAAACAACTTCCTTACAGTTAATCTCATGTCGTCTATTTTTCACCCATCCTCCCCCCCATATTTTCCCCCTTTCCCTCATTCTCTTTTCCCCCCATTTGTCTTTCAGTCGTGGTTGGTGTTTTTTTTTTCCCCTGTTTCGATTATAATATAGTGATAATTTGTTGTTATATGTGTGCGTACGAATTGTACTCACCTATGCGTACTCACCGTCTGGGTTCCCTCTCTTGGTTGGGGCCCTTATTGTACCTCTTCTTATAAGGTATATGCTAACATTCCCACCATTCACTATGCGTTCCCTTTGTGTGTGGTGTGTGTGTAGGGTGGTGTGTGTGTGTGTGCGTGCGTGTGTGTTGTGGTGTTGTTGTTGTGTTGTCTGTGTGTTACTTACCTAGTTATGGATGCAGGGGTCGATTCACAGCTCCGGGCCCACCCCTCTTCATGGTCCTACTAGGTCACTCTTCCTGCTCCAGGAGCTTTATCATACCTCTTCTTAAAGCTATGTATGGATCCTGTCTCCACTATATCACTTCCCAGACTATTCCACTTCCTGATAACTGTGTGTGTGTACTCACCTATTTGTACTCACCTATTTGTGGTTGCAGGGGTCGAGTCCTAGCTCCTGGCCCCGCCTCTTCACCGGTTGCTACTAGACCCTCTCTCTCCCCGCTCCATGAGCTTTATCAAACCTCGTCTTAAAACTGTGTATGGTTCCTGCCTCCACTACGTCATTTTCTAGGCTATTCCACTGCCTTACAACTCTATGACTGAAGAAATACTTCCTACTATCTCTCTGACTCATTTGTGTCTTCAACTTCCAATTGTGGCCTCTTGTTTCTGTGTCCCCTCCCTGGAACATCCTGTCCCCTTTTCCACCTTGTCTATTCCACGCAGTATTTTTTATGTCGTTATCATGTCTCCCCTGACCCCCCTGTCCTCCAGTGTCGTCAGGCCGATTTCCCTTAATCTTTCTTCATAGGACATTCCCCTTAGCTTCTGGAACTAAAACCCTTTTTGCAAACCTTTGTACTTTCTCTAGTTTTCTTGACGTGCTTTATCAAGTGCGGGTTCCAAACAGGTGCTGCATACTCCAGTATGGGCCTGACATACACGGGGTACAGTGTCTTGAATGATTCCTTTCTAAGGGTCGGAATGCTGTTCTCAGGTTTGCCAGGCCGCCCCTATGCTGCAGCAGTTATCTGATTGATGTGTGCTTCCGGAGACATGCTCGGGGTTATAAATCACCCCAAGATCTTTCTCCTTTAGTGAGGTTGCAGTCTTTGGCCACCTAGCCTATACTCTGTCTGTGGTCTTCTGTGCCCTTCCCCTATCTTCATGACTTTGCATTTGGCAGATTAAATTCGAGGAAAGCCATTTGCTGACCAGTGTCCAGTCTGTCCAGTCTCTTTGAAGTCCTGCTGGTCCTCATCAGATTTAATTCCCCCTTAATTCACATCATCTGCAAACAGGGGCACTTTGAGTCTAACCCTTCCGTCATGTCGTTCCAATACCAAAAAAAGCACTGGCCTAGGACCCCCCCTTGGACCCCGCTCGCACAGGGGCCCCCCGTGATCATATTAGTACCATGCTCGTTTTGCCTCCCCGTCAGGGATTCTCGATCCATTCAGTGCCCTTTTCCGTTATTGCCTAAATCCCTCTAGTTTTCTGCACTAACCTCTTGTGGGGAACTGTTTTCAAAGGCCTTTTTGCAGCCAAGAAGATGCAATAAACCCCCACCCCTCTCTCTCTTGTTTATTTCTGTTTTTTTTACAAAAAACCCCAAAGGTTTTGCCCGGGTTTTCCCTTTTCCGGAACCCTTGCGGGTTTGGGCTTTTAAAAACTCCTGTTTTTTTCCCCGGGTCCCTCCACCCCTCCCCTTTCCTAAAATTTTCTCCATATTTTGCTTTACTATACACTTTCAAGGACACGGGGTCTATTTTTTTGTGCCTCTTTTTGTCTCCTTTTTTGAAAATGGGAACTCCCTTTTTGCTGTTTTCCTTTTACCTCAGGTACCCCCATTTCCGGGGGATGTTTTTGAAGTTTGTGGTAAGGGGTACGCACAACATATCTGCTCCTCTCAAGGGGACCCAGGGAAAATTTTTGGCCCCGGCCCCCTTTCCCCTTTGAGGTATTTTTTCCCTTTTTAGCAGTTTTTTTTCCCTCCCCTTTTCTGTATTATTGTCCAACACTTTTGGGGTTTTCCCCGGGTTGGGGGCCCCATTGGTCGGCCCCCCCCAAGCCCCTTCTGTTTTCACTTTTAAATACTTCCTTAAAAATCCGTTTTGAGCTCCTAACTTTCCTCTTGACCCGTTTCTTGGGTTCCCCACCTTTTTCCCAGCCTTATCACCGGGTCCTTGACTGTTGTCTTTTTCCCTAATGGGGCCCTTATACAGCATTTTTCGGGTCAGTTTTTGACTTTCGTTTGCTTGTCTTTTTTCATACTGTCTCGGGCCTCCCCCCTTTTATTGCGATACTCTTTTCCCTGGCCTTATAAAATTTCCCTTTTTTTCCCCGGGGTCCTATGCCTCCTGTATTTTTTCCCCATTCTCTGTTGCATTTATTTTTTGCCCCCCTCACCTTTCGGGAAAACCAAGGGAAACCCCGTTTTTGGTTTTTCCTATTATTTCTTTTTTCCCTTTGGGGAAAAAAATTTTCCCTCTCCTTTCCTTCACTTTTTTCCCCAACATACCCCACCCTCTCTTTACTTTTTTTCCAAAAAAATTTTCTCTGTCCCCCCCGAACCTCCTGAAAGGAAGTTTTTTCATACCTTGAAACCCCCCCTTTTAAATATTTTTGGCCTGTCCCCTTCATTCCCTGTTACCTTTCCCCCACTTTTAACTCTAATATAGTAAAAACAGAACCACAGATCGTAGCCCCAAGGGGCCTCTCGAAAAGTGATGCCCTTTCAAAGTCTGAACTCCCTCAGGGTGAACAAAAGGATCCAGTTTTTGCTGGTAATCCTCCCCTCCTCTCGGGTTGTGTCCCTGACATTTTGATGCATGGGGTTTTTCAAGTACCACATCCATCATCTTTGCTCCCCATGTTTGGGGCCCCCCCCTTTGGGGCTCCATTTTTCCCACCCGATCTCCCTGTGGTTGAAATGGGCCCCTTTTACCAGTAACTTTGCTTTGCTCGGTGAGCTTTTCTGCCACCTCACCCAAAGTGTCCCCATCACCCTGTTGTTTTCTTTCGTACTCCTCTCTTCCCTCCTCAGTTTTTGTGGGGGGTTTTATACATCACTAAATTGATACTTTATGTTCCCCCGGGACTGAATTGTACCTAAATTTGTAGTCTTTTCCCCCCAATCATGTCCATCCTTCCCCATTTCCTCAAATCCCCTTTGGGTTTGTTTTATGAGCATGAAAACCCCCCCTTTTCCCCCTCAAAACCCCTTCTACTTTCCTCGGTTCTGATACCCTGGGGGAAAATTGTTCTGTTTTTATTCACGAGTTTTTTTTCTGTGACTGCATGGTCGGGGGTTTTTTTCACTGTTTCCCTTTCTTTCCCACTCCTCTGTTTATTCATTACCATCCGCTTTTGTGTACCAAACCTTTATTTTTTCTTTTCTACCCATTTTTGGCAAAAAGTATTTTGGGGGTTTTGGGGGGGGGGAGAGCCTTGGGGGGGGGCCAATAGGGGGCTGGGGTTGTGGGTGGGGTATGTTTGGAATGGGGGGGGGGTAAAAATGCCCTTTAAGGGCAGGTTGGGGGGGGGTTTTGATAGGGGGGTTGGGCAGAGGGAACTTTAGTGGGTTGGAGTAAGGTTGCTCGGGTTGGGGTTGGGAGTGTCGCGGGGGGGGTTTTTTTTGGGGGGAAATTTTTCTGGGGGGTGGTGTTTGCCCTTCCTCCTTGTTTTCTGGGGTCCTCCCTCTTTTTATTCTTCTCGTTCCTCCTTCCCTCCTTTTCCCTTTCTCTTTCAGTGTGGGCCTTTCTTTTTGTGTTCTGCCCGCGGCCCGAGGTATACTCTCTGGTACCCCTTTTTGTCTCTCATCTTGCTTTCTCTTGCGGGAACCCTTTGATTCGAATATTCTTCCTTGAAATTAAACTCGGGACGGGCCCGTACCTTCCACTCGAAAACCCCCCCAAATTTCTCTAAAAATTTTTGTCACCGGGTCATATTGCCCCCCCCTAGGGTTTTTCCTTGATGCCTTAAATCTTTTTTTTTCTCCCCCTGTTTTTTTTCTTCAAATTTGGCCCCCTTGGCTTTTTGGGACCCGTAACAAAAACTGACCCCCGCCCTTTCCTCCTCCCCTGAGTCTCCATCTGCTTCCTCTGGGCATTTTGTTTCCTTCCATTGACATTTTCTTGCCTTCACCCCCTGTCAAAATCTGAAAAATCAAATTCTTAGGGGACTGTTTTTCCCTTTGGCCACTGTCCCTTGTACTGCAGTTGGTTTGTTGGGGAACCCCCTGCATATAAAAAACCCTTTCTTTCCCCCTTCGGCCCCTTGTCCCCTTGTTTTTATGTGCCCATGTTTTTCCCCTGGCCCCACGGGGTTTGGGGGCCCCCGGGGGGGGTTTTTTTTTTCCTTCCCCCCCCCGGCCCCGGGGTTTTTTTTTTTTGGCGCCTTTTTCCGTTTTTTTTTTTCCCCCCCCTTTTTTTTAAACCCCCCCCCGCCCCTTTTCCCCCCCTTTTTTCCCCCCTTTTTTTTTTTTCCCCCTTTCCCCCCCCCCCCCCCCCCCCCCCCCCCCCCCCAACCCCCCCCCCCCCCCCCCCCCCCCCCCCCCCCCCCCCTTTTTTTTTCCCCCCCCTTTTTTTTTTCCCCCCTTTTCCCCCCCCCCCCCCTTTTTTACCCCCCCCCCCCCCTTTTTTCCCCCCCGGTTTTTCCCCTTTAAAACCCCCCCTTTTTTTTTTTTTTTTTTTTTTTTTTTTTTTTTTTTTTTCCCCCCCCCGGGGGGGGGGGGTTTCCTCTTTCCCCCCCTTTTTTTTTTTTTTTTTTTTTTTGGGGGGGTTTTTTTTTTTTGGGGGAAAAGGGGGGGGGGGGGGGGGGAAAGGGGGAGGGGGGGGGAAAAAAAAAAAAGGGGGGGAGGAAAAAAAAAGGGGGGGAAAAAAGGGGGGGGGGGGGGGGGGATTTGGGGGGGAAATAAAGGGGGGGGGGTTTGGGAAAAAAAGAGAGGGAAAATGGGGAAAAAGGGGGGGGGGAAAAAAAGGGAAAAAAGGGGGAAGGGAAAAAAAAGGGGGGGGGGGGGGGGGGGAGAGGGGGAAAGGGGGGGGGGAAAAAAAAGGGAAAAAAAAGGGGGGGGAAAAAAGGGGGGGGGGGGGGAAAAAAAAGGGGGAAAAAAAAGTTTGGGGGAAAAAAAGGGGGGGGGGGGAGAGAGGGAAGGGGGGGGGGGGAAAAAAAGGGGGGGGGGGAAGGGGGGAAGGGGAAAAAAGGGGGGGGGGGGGGGGGAGGGAGGGGAGAGGGAAAAGGGGAGAAAGGGGGGAGGAGGGGGGGGGGGGGAGAAGGGGGGAAAAGGGGGGGGGGGGAAGGGGGGGGGGGGGGGGGGGAAAAAGGGGAAAAAGGGGGGAGGGGAGGGGGAGAGGGGGGGGGGGGGGGGGGGAGAAAAAAGGGGGGGGGGGGGGGGAAAAAAGGGGGGAGGGGAGAAGGGGGGAGGGAGAGGGGAGAGAAAAAGGGGAAAAAGGGGGGGAAAAAGGAAAAAGGGGGAAAAAGGGGGGGAGAAAGGGGGGGGAAAAAAAGGGAAAAGGGAAGGGGAAAAAAAAAAGGGGGGAAAAAAAAAAAAAAAAAAAAAAAAAAAAAAAAAAAAAAAAAAAAAAAAAGGGAAAAAAGGGGAAAAAGGGGGGGGGGGGGTTTTTTAAAAAAAAAAGGGAACCAAACCCCCCCAAAAAAAAAAAGGGGGGGGAAAAAGGGGAAAAAAAAAAAAAAAAAAAAGGGGGGAAAAAAGGGAAAAAAGGGGGGAAAAAAAGGGGGAAAAAAAAAAAAAAAAAGGGGGGGGAAAAAAAAGGGGGGGGGGGAAAAAAAAAAAAAAAGGGGGGGGGGGGGGAAAAAAAAAAAGGGGGGGGGGAAAAAGAGGGGAGAGGGAAAAAAAGGGGGGGGGGGGGGAAAAAGAGAAAGGGGGGGGGAAAAAAAAGGGGAGAAGGGGGGGGGGGGGAAAGGGGGGGGGGGGAAGGGGGGGAGAGGGAGGGGGGGGGGAAAAGGGGGGGAGGGGGAGGGGAAGGGGGGGGGGGGAAAAAAAAAAGGGGGGGAAAAGGGGAAAAAAGAGAGAGGGGGGGGAAAGAGGGGAGAGGAAAAAAAAAAAAGAGAAAGGGGGGGAAGGGGGGGGGGAGGGGGAGGGAGAGAAGGGGGGGGGAGGGGGGAAAAAGGGGGGGGAAAAAGGGGGGAGGGGAAGGGGGAAAAAGGGGGGGGGGGGGGGGGGGGGGGGAAAAAAGGGGGGGGGGGGGGGGGGGGAAAAAAAAAAAAAGGAAAAGGGGGGGAGGGGGGGGGGGGGGGGGAAAAAAAGGGGGGGAAAAAAAAGGGGGGGGGGGGGGGGGCCCGGGGAAAAGGGGGGGGGGGGGGTGGGGGAAAAAAAAGGGGAAAAAATTTGGGGGAAAAAAAAAAAAAGGGGGGGGGGGGGGGAAAAAAAATTGGGGGGAGGGGGGGGTTTTTTTTTTAATTCCTTTTTTTTTTCCCCAAAATTTTTTTTTAAAAACCCCCCTTTTTTTTTTTCCCCCCCTTTTTTTTAATTTTTTGGTTTTTTCCTTTTCCCCCTTTTTTAAAAATTTTTTTGGGGTTTTTTTTTCCCAGGGTTTTTTTTAAACCCAGGGTTTTTTTGGGAAAAATTTCCCCCCTTTTTTTTTGGCCCTTTCCGGTTTTCCCCCGGGGGGGGTTTTTTTAAAAATTTTCCCCCAAATTTGGCCCCCAAAAAAACCCCCCCCCCCAAAAAAATTTTTTTTTTTTAAGGGGGGGTTTTTTTCCCCCCAAATTTTTAATTTAAAAAGGGGGGGGGGGTTTTTTTTTTTCCCCCCCAAAAAAAATTGGTTTTGGTTTTTGGGGGGGGGCCCCGGGCCTTTTTCCCCCCCCTTTTGGGTTTTTGGGGGGGGGGGGTTTGGGGTTTTTTTTTTTTTTTTTTTAAACTTTTAAAATTTTTTCTTTTTTAAAAAATTTTTCCCCCTTTTTTCCCCCACTTTTTTTGGTTTACCCCCAACCCCGTTATGGCGGCCTCCCCCCTTTTTCCCCCCCCCCCCCCCTTTTTTTTTTTCCCCCCCCCTTTTTTTTTCCCCCCCTTTTTTGAAAATTTTTTTTTTTTTTTTTTTTCCCCCCCCTTTTTTCCCCTTTTTTTTTTTTTAAAAAAAAAACCCCAAAAAAACCCCCCAAAAATTTTTTTTTTTTTTGTGCGCGCGTTCGTTTGTGTGTGGGGGGAGTAAGTTGGTTTTATATGTCCCGAAAAAAATACAACTCACTTCTGTGTACGTATACTAATGAGATCCCATTAACACGGGAGAGTGTTCTAATAATTATAATACTAGCGTTTTGTTAACAAGTCACTCTTTCACTACCTTTTTTACTACATGTGTACCCAAATACTTGCTTCTCAGATTGTACTGTCTTTGTGTCCTAAAACATTTTCTCTCAAAAACTGTTGTCAGGGCTGTAGTCCCATTGGGTCCTTGCTCCTACAAATTTTATCTTCCTACTACTGCTAGGTGTTTTGTGTATGATAATCCCCCTGGAGCAGGGTTAAAGATAGCCAGTTACCAGTGTCCGCCGGGCGGTTTACCCTCAGTTCCCGCCACCAAAAAACAAGTGAGATTTGTACGTTACTGAGAGGGGACGTCCATCCAGTTTCCCTGATGTACGATGCTCGCTGTACGTTTGCTCGTTGTATGATGACTCGTACCCTCGCCCTTCCGCCTCTGACTTCTTCGGCTATACTTATATCTTGCCTTTTTGAGTCCTCATTTACCACACTTATCATTGTATACTGCTACTTTTAAAATTTTTCCCACTCCACTTTTGGTAAGTACCCTACTTATTTTTGATGACACCCAACCTGTTATGGCGGCCTACTCCCTCGGCCTACTGCTGCCACCCTCTGCTTATATATTTTTTATGTATACATATATTTTTTCCCCTTTCTGGCTAGCTTGTTCACGCTGTGTGATACATCACATTTTGTCGTTACCACCCTCTCTTAATTTATTTGGTCTTTTCTCTTTAGTAAATCGCTTTTTTACTTTGTTTTTTATGAAAACAATGTGGCAACAGGTGCCCACTAGGCCTAACGAACTGGACTTTGAAATTTTGTTGTATAAATTTCAGGCTTTCTCTCCCCTTAACTTTTTTTATTTTTTCAAAACACTTTGGTTATCACTTGTAGGGTTGTTTCACTGACGTTGTCACTAACACTGGATGCTTCTAGCTGCTAAAACACGCCCTAAAAGCACTAAGATCCTCGGAGCCTGGCGCTTGTGCCCCACTACACTGTCTCCAAACTGGTTGTGTGTGTGTGTGTGTGTGTGTGTGTGTGTGTGTGTGTGTGTGTGTGAGTGTGGTGTGTGTGTGTGTGTGTGTGGGGGTTAAGGGGGGGGTTTGATGCTCTTGTCTTCTAAAGGGTATCATCTCAAGCAACGCCTTCAGGCAGCATCACCAGCAAAGACTTGCTCGTTAACGTCGGTAAAGTGTTAATAATTAACGCGCCTTCTGACAGCAAACGTTTTTTATTTTTCACAACATAAAACTTCTTCAGGTTAAAACTCTCTCTGTTTGAAATCGCGTTTTTTTTTTTTTTCATTATTTTGGTCTCAACGCAGGAAAGAAAAAATATCTCTGCAGTTTTTACTCCTATCATCGTTCAATGATTTCACTTATACTCGTTAAATATTGGGGATATATTACTAATTTTGCGTTTAAAGGAAGAACCATGATAATATTAAGGTTTAAAAGTTAATTTATGTATGAAAGAGATTGAAAAACAGAGGTTTTTAAATATGGCAACGATGTAGCTAGATACTCGTACTGTACACGAGCTGTGGGAAAGACACTCGTCTGTAGACCAGCTGTGGGAAAGAACTCGTACCGTACACCAGCTGTGGGAAAGACTCGTACTGTGCACCAGCTGTGGGAAAGGTACTGTACTGTACACAGCTGTGGGAAAGACACTTGTACTGTAAAACCAGCTGTGGGAAAGACATTTCGTACTTTTACACCAGCTGTGGGAAGGACACTCGTACTGTAACACCAGCTGTGGAAAAAAAACACTCGTACTGTACACCAGCTGGGGAAAAAGGACACTCATACTGTACACCAGTGTGGGAAAGGTATTTCGTACTGTACACAGCTGTGGGAAAGGAAAACTCGTACTGTACACCAGCTGTGGGAAAGACACTCGTATGAAACCCCAGTGTGGGAAAGGTATTCGTACTGTACCCCAGCTGTGGGAAGACACTCGTATGTACACCAGCGTGGGAAAGACACTCGTTACTGTACACTAGTGTGGGAAAGACACTCGTATGTACAAAAGTGTGGGAAAGATACTCGTACTGTACACCAGCTGTGGGAAAGATACTCGTTTTTTACACCAGCTGTGGGAAAAGGGACATCGTACTGACACCAGCTGTGGGAAAGACACTCGTACTGCACACCAGCTGTGGGAAAGGTACTCGTATGTACACCAGCTGTGGGAAAGACACTCGTATTTTACACAGGTGTGGGGAAAGCACTCGTATGTACACCAGCTGTGGGAAAGACACTCTTACTGTACACCAGCTGTGGGAAAAGACACTCGTACTGTACACCAGTGTGGGAAAGGACACTCGTATGTACACCAGCTGTGGGAAGGTACTCGTATGTACACTAGCTGTGGGAAAGACACTCGTACTGTACACCAGCTGTGGGAAGGACACTCGTTCTGTACACGAGATGGGGGGGAAAGACACTGTACTGTACACCAGCTGGGGGAAAAGACACTCGTACTGTACACCAGCTGTGGGAAAGGTACTCGTACTGTTCACTAGCTGTGGGAAAGACACTCGTACTGTTCACTAGCTGTGGGAAAAAAGGGACACTCGTGCTGTACCCCAGGTGTGGGAAAGGTACTCGTATGTACACCAGCTGTGGGAAAGATTTCGTTCTGTACACCAGCTGTGGGAAAAGACACTCGTATGTACACCAGCTGTGGGAAAAAAGACACTCGTACTGTAACACGAGCTGGGGGGGAAAGACGCTCGTACTGTACACGAGTGGGGGGAAAGACACTCGTACTGTACACGTGCTGGGGGGAAAGACACTCGTACTGTACACCAGCTGTGGGTAAGACACTCGTACTCTACACGAGTGTGGGAAGACACTCGTACTGTACAAGCTGTGGGAAAGAACTCGTACTGTACACGAGCTGGGGGGGAAAGGACATCTTTACTGTACACGAGCTGTGGAAAGACATCGTACTGTACACGAGCTGTGGAAAAGACACTCATACTGTACACCAGCTGGGGGGAAAGACACTCGTACTGTACACCAGCTGTGGGAAAGACACTCGTACTGTACACGAGCTGTGGAAAAGACATTCGTACTGTACACCAGCTGTGGGAAAGACACTCGTACTGTACACCAGCTGTGGGAAAGGTACTCGTATGTACACAGCTGTTGGAAAGACACTCGTACTGTACACCAGCTGTGGGAAAAGACACTCGTACTGTACACTAGCTGTGGAAAAGACACTGTATGTACAACCAGCTGTGGGAAAGGTACTCGTACTGTACACCAGCTGTGGGAAAGATACTCGTTCTGTACACCAGCTGGTGGGAAAGTACTGTTCTGTACACCAGCTGTGGGAAAGACACTCGTACTGTACACCAGCTGTGGGAAAGACACTCGTCCTGTTACACCAGCTGTGGGAAAGGTACTTAGGGTACACCAGCTGTGGGAAAGACACTCGTACTGTACCCCAAAGCTGGGGGGAACTGTACTGTACACCAGCTGTGGGAAAAGGTTTACTCGTACTGTACACCAGCTGTGGGAAAGACACTCGTACTGTCACCAGCTGTGGGAAAAGGTACTCGTACTGTACACCAGTTGTGGGAAAGATACTCGTTCGAAAACCCAGCTGTGGGAAAGGACATGTACTGTACACGAGCTGTGGGAAAAAGACGCTCGTATGTACACCAGCTGTGGGAAAGACACTGTACGTACACGAGCGGGGGAAAAGACATCGTACTGTACACGAGCTGTGGGAAAGGGACACTCGTACTGTACACGAGCTGTGGGAAAAGGGACGCTCGTACTGTAACCAGCTGTGGGAAAGGACACTCTTACTGTACACGAGCTGTGGGAAAGGACGCTCGTACTTTTACACCAGCTGTGGGAAAGACATCGTACTGTACACGAGCTGTGGGAAAGAACTCTTACTGAAACACCAGCTGTGGAAGACACTCGTACTGTACACGAGCTGGGGGAAAAGACATCGGTACTGTAACAGCTGTGGGAAAGATATCTTTACTGTACACGAGCTGTGGGAAAGACACTCGTACTGTACACCAGCTGTGGGAAAGACACTCGTACTGTACACGAGCTGTGGGAGAAGACACTCTTTACTGTACACGAGCTGTGGAAAGACACTCGTACTGTACACCAGCTGTGGGAAAGAAAACTCATACTGCACACCAGCTGTGGGAAGGAAGAAAATCGTCTGTACACCAGCTGTGGGAAAGGACACTCATACTGTACACCAGCTGTGGGAAAGACACTCATACTGTACACCAGCTGTGGAAAGACACTGTACTGTACACAGCTGTGGGAAAGTACTCGTACTGTACACCAGTGTGGGAAAGACACCGTACTGTACACCAGCTGTGGGAAAGGTACTCTTTACTGTACCCCAGTTGTGGGAAAGATACTCGTTCTGTACACCAGCTGGGGGGAAAGACACTCGTACTGTACACGAGCTGTGGGAAAGACGCTCGTATTGTACACCAGCTGGGGGGAAAAGACACTCGTACTGTACACGAGCTGTGGGAAAGACACTCGAAATGTACACGAGCTGTGGGAAAGACACTCGTACTGTAAACGAGCTGTGGGAAAGACGCTCGTACTGTACACCAGTGTGGGAAAGACACTCTTACTGTACACGAGCTGTGGGAAGACGCTCGTACTGTACACCAGCTGTGGGAAAGACATCGTATGTACACGAGCTGTGGGGAAAGACACTCTTACTGTACACCAGTGTGGGAAAGACACTCTTTACTGTACACGAGCTGTGGGAAAGAAAACTCGTACTGTACACCAGCTGTGGGAAAGATACTCGTACTGTACACGAGCTGTGGGAAAGGGACACTCTTTACTGTACACCAGCTGTGGGAAAGACACTCGTACTGTACACGAGCTGTGGGAAAGACACTCGTACTGTACACGAGTGTGGGAAAAAGACACTCGTACTGTACACCAGCTGTGGGAAAAGCCCACTCATATGCACACCAGCTGTGGGAAAGACACTCGTACTGTACACCAGCTGGGGGGAAAGACACTCATACTGTACACCAGCTGTGGAAAGACACTCATACTGTACACCAGCTGGGGGGAAAGACACTCATACTGTACACCAGCTGTGGGAAAGACACTCGTACTGTACACCAGTGTGGGAAAGACACTCATACTGTACACCAGCTGTGGGAAAGACACATACTGTAAACCAGCTGTGGGAAAGACACTCGTACTGTACACCAGTGGGGGAAAGACCTCTTTATGTACACAGCTGTGGGAAGACACTCATACTGTACACCAGCTGTGGGGAAAGACACTCGTACTGTACACGAGCTGTGGGAAAGACATCGTATGTACACCAGTGTGGGAAAGACACTCATACTGTACACCAGCTGTGGGAAAGACACTCATACTGTACACCAGCTGGGGGAAAGAAAATCGTACTGTACACCAGCTGTGGGAAAGACACTCATACTGTAAAACCAGCTGTGGGAAAGACACTCATATGTACACCAGCTGTGGGAAAGACACTCGTACTGTACACCAGCTGTGGGAAAGACACTCATACTGTACACCAGCTGTGGGAAAGACACTCATACTGTACACCAGCTGTGGGAAAGACACTCGTACTGTACACGAGCTGTGGGAAAGACACTCGTACTGTACACCAGCTGTGGGAAAGACACTCGTACTGTACACCAGCTGTGGGAAAGGTACTCGTACTGTACACCACTGTGGGAAAGACACTCGTACTGTACACCAGTGTGGGAAAGACACTCGTTGACGAACAAGTTTTTCATTTGAGTGATGTTTCGCTCTATGTCAAACTTTATTCTTTTCAAAACTTGAGAAAACTCTACGTAGAGACAGACTATAACTGCAATCGTCCCCTCCTCACTAGAGCTCAAAAAACACATCACCTAGTAGAGCTCCACAGAACACGCACGCACGCGTGACACACACCACACACACCACCACACACACACACACACACACACACATCACCCTTTAAAATAAATGAAAATAATATTATTATAAACGCTGGGAATATAATGTTTTAAATACTATAATATCGAACTCTTAATTTCAGTGATTTACTGGAGCGAATAATTATACCCCTCCCAAATACGTTCTTATTTTTCATTTTTTTTTTTTTACAAAATCCAAATAGAGTATCGCTTGAGGGGGAAAACACTCGCAGTCATTAGCTTCGCTTCGTATTTTAAAATTGCGTTTTTTCTCTTTTAAAATGTTGTTTCAGGATGTGTTCTTGTTCATGCAATAGGAGTTTGTACCTGACGGGTCAAATGTGCTTTAGGGGTCACATGTGCTTGGGGGTCACATGTGCTAGGGATAGCAGGTGCTCGAGGGGTCACAGGTTTCTCGAGGGGTCAACATGTGTTCGAGGGGTTGCATGTACTCTAGGGTAACACGTACTCAGGGGCCAGGAGCACAGTTTCCATTACTCGTAACGCAGGTCACAAGTGTTGAAGGTCACGAGGGTTGAAAGGTTTACAAGAGTTGAGGGTCACGAGGGTTGAAGGTCACGGGGTTGAAGGTCACGAGAGTTGAGGGTTTACGAGGTTGAAGGTTACGAGGGGTTGAGGTACGAGAGTTGAAGGTCACGAGAGTTGAAGGTCACGAGGGTTGAAGGTCACGAGAGTTGAAGGTCCGAGAGTTGAAGGTCACGAGAGTTGGAGGTCACGAGAGTTGAAGGTCACGAGAGTTGAAGGTCACGATGGTTGAAAGGGCCGAGGGTTGAGGTCACGAGGGTTTAAGGTCACGAGGGTTGAAGATCACGGAGGTTGAAGGACGGAGTTTAGGTCACGAGAGTTGGAGGTAAAGAGGTTGTTGAGGTCCAAAGGGGTTTGGGGGTCACGAGGGTTTAAGTCACGAGGGTTGAAGTCAAGGTTAAGATCACGAGGAGTTGAAGTTCACGAGAGTTGAAGGTCACGAGAGTTGGAGGTCACGAGGGTTGGAGGTCACGGGTTGGAGGTCACGAGGGTTGAAGTCAAAGAGGGTTGAAGGTCACGAGGGTTGAAGGTCACGAGGGTTGAAGGGCACGAGAGTTGAAGGCACGGGGTTGAAGGTCACGAGGGTTGAAGGTCACGGGGTGAAGGTCACGAGGGGTTGAAGATCACAGGGTTGAAGGTCACGAGGGTTTTGAAGGTCACGAGGGTTGAAGGTCACGAGGGTTGAAGGTCAAAGAGGGTTGAAGGTCACGAGGGTGAAGATCAGAGAGTTGAGGTTTACGAGAGTTGAAAGGTCACGAGAGTTGGAGGTCACGAGGGTTGAAGGTCACGAGGGTTGGAGGTCACGAGGGTTGAAGGTCACGAGGGTTGAAGGTCACGAGGGTTGAAGATCACGAGAGTTGAAGGTCACGAGAGTTGAAGGTCACGAGAGTTGGAGGTCACGAGGGTTGGAGGTCACGAGGGTTGGAGGTCACGAGGGTTGAAGGTCACGAGGGTTGAAGGTCACGAGGGTTGAAGGTCACGAGGGTTGAAGGTCACGAGAGTTGAAGGTCCGAGGGTTGAAAGGTCACGAGGGTTGAAGGTTTCACGAGGGTTGAAGGTCACGAGGGTTGAAGATCACAAGGGTTGAAGGTCACGAGGGTTGAAGGTCACGAGGGTTGAAGGTCACGAGGGTTGAAGGTCACGAGGGTTTGAAGGTCACGAGGGTTGAAGGTCATGGAAAGGGTTTTAAGGTTTGCGAGGGTTGGTTATGGGAAAGGGTTTAAAGGGCCGAAGGTTGAAGGTTAGAGGGGGGCGAAAGGGCACATGAAATGAAGGTCATGAAGGTTGAAGGTTTACGAGGGTTGAAGGTCACGAAGGTTGAAGGTCACGAGGGTTGAATGTCACGAGGGTTGAAGGTCATGAAGTTGAAGGGCACCAGAGTTGGATTTAAGGACAGTCAAACAAATGACGTTTATTAGGTGTTATGGCATCAGGTGACGTTATTTAGAAATCATGACATCAGACGACGTTAATAAGGTGTCATGGCATCATGTGACGGCGTTAATTAGGTGTCATGGCATCAGGTGCCTCTTTGCACACCCTGTCTAGTTTTTTCTCATCCTCTCGTTCTTCTTCCTCCTTTCTTCCCATATGTCTCCTAATTATTGACGTTCCTCTTGTTTTTCCTCTCCTCCTCATGTCCCCGTTTGTTATCTTCCTATATATCTTTGTATAATTTTCTCTATTGTCTTTTCCATTCTTCTTCATTTTATTTTTTTCCTTATTGACCTTTTACTTATTCTTCTTCTATGTCTTATCACTGCCTTTCTTCTTCCATTTCGTAAAGTGTTCCGTCTCATTTTTTCCCCCATTCCATTTCTTACTTTTGTTATTGCTTTTTTCCCTTATGTTTCTGCTTCTTCAAGAAAAGAATCACTAAGAGCTCCAATCAGCTGCTCCAACAGTGGACAAACATGAGCTCCACGGTTGCAAAATGCACAATAGCTCTTACTGGTTGTCCCAACAGAAACAGTAACAATAGCCCTTACTGGTTATCCTAACAGTAACAATAGCTCTTACTGATTGTCCCTACAGTAACATTAACAATAGCTCGCTAAGAAATACCTCCCTTCCTTCAGTGATGAGAGGTGGGATGTTCCTTGGTCCCGATGAAGGGCTTTTGTCAAAAGAATTAAGAGCTCCCCTTTCCCCTTAATCGTCTCGAATCTGATTAGCATCTATTTCCCAAACGCTGTATGATCTACAGTTGTAGCTTTTTCCAATAATAACATTTTTTGAAATAAGACACATGTGAAACATCTGGGTATCTTTATTGTAGACGTTTCGCCATCCAGTGGCTTTATCAATAAAAATTCCAGAACGTTAATTTCAAGACAGGACTATATACAGAAGATGAGGTAATCAGTCCCTCAACCTTGGAGGAGTGCGAAGGAGCACCGTAGTCGTGGAGATTTGAAGCAGAAAAAAGGAGCCTGGCGTTTTATATACTGACGTCAGGTGGAAATGGGACGTGTAGAAGACGAGGGCATAGTCACTGGTAGGCGGGATTCCTCAGTGGAAGTAGATCCTAACCAAGAGATGGGTTGTAGCAGTAGTTGTCGTAGTCGTGAAGGTTATGTACATGTCCCCCAGAATCAAGATTCCATGATGTTGCAGTGTCTGACAAGTTTTTAAAAAGAATGGTATACAATACGACAAGATGAAATTTCATTTTTGTCGGTATTGTATACCATTCTTGTACAATAACAATTTTTTTAAAAAGAATAATACTAATAATAATTATAATAATTTAATAAAAGGTGTTTTAAAGGTGTAGCCATAACTGTACCTTTAACACCAGGCAGAGGGAAAAACATATGCAGTACTTCGGTTTCTTTAGTGGAGGAAACTTTTCGCCTGTTCGCAGGCTTCTTCATTTCAATACAAAGTAATTACAACCTTGGCGGCTGTAGAGGAGGAGAGGTAATTTGAAGTGATCAGTGCCCCTACTGTGATGGAAGTGGTCAGTTTCCCCCTACTGTGATGGAAAATGGTCAGTCCCATACTGTGATGGAAGATGGTTGTTCCTCGCCTAAAAAAGAGGCACGAGACCAGAGGACTCGTATTTGGCAGATGTGAGGTGTAGCGCTGGGATGAGGCCACAAAATGTGGGGGGCCCACATGTTGAAGGGAGGTCATGCTAAAACAGTTGTTAGCAATAGAATTGTAGAAGACTTTCGTGTACCAAGTTACTGTTGCGTTGCTGTGCCAGATAATTATCATACACATGGTACAATACCGACAGATTAATGAGTTACTCATTAAACCCGGGCGGTATTGCAAAACCGGGCTGTGATACCAGGTTCAGCTAAACCACCGCGCCACTTCCGCAGATGGCATCTTGACTCTAGAAAGAGCCTGGTTGGTCAGAGACCAGGATGGGATTAGCGGACGATAGTTCGAGCCTACACCATTTCTTATGTTGAATGGCCCACTAAGGCTTAGCACTCTAGGAGATACAATGAAATTCAATGTAACACATTATAATTTACTATGCAACACAATACAATGCACCTTGATGATTCCGTCTGTTGCAAACAGACCATCAGGGTCGGAAGCTGGGTATCGTTTACTGCTGTCTAATTGCATGGCTCAAGACGAAGAGCGATGCATCACTCGCCAGATAATTTGGCGAAACTTCTGGAGACACTGAGATAACTGAATGATGCTGCGTCTCGAAGGTGAGCACTGTAAGGTGACCGAGTGATGCTGCGTCTCCAGGGTGAGCTGTGAAGTGACCAAGTGATGCTGCGTCTCCAGAGTGAGTTGTGACTAGGTGATGGTGCGTCTCCAGGAAGAGTTGTGATATGACCGAGTGATGGTGCGTCTCCGGGGTGAACTGTGAGGTGACAATGTGCTGCTTACTTTGTGAGCTGAGAGGTGACAATGTGTTGCTGCGTCTTTAGTGTGAGTTGAAAAGTGACCTAGTGTTACTGTGTCGCTGGGATGAGCTGTGAGATGTTTACTCGATATTATTCCTCACATCAGAGTTCCTGAACGATATTCCTCACAGCAGAGTGACGCTGGTAGTTACAATTATACGAGTTGCGTTAAGTGACGTTCTTCATACCAGCACCACGCTGGTCATAGATGAAGGTGACCTGAGAGGAACTATCAGCTGCTGTTGCTTCCCACAAAAAGTGATAAGCCAGGGGTCTTTCTCCCTTGGCCTAACACCAGATCATTGTCTACCACCAGAATCTGTGTCTGAAGACAATATCATCTATTGCACCGCACGCCAAGGGTGGCTTCTTGCCCCCCGTCTCCTCCATAGGGCCAGCGGTAGAAGTAAACAATAATTACGTTGTTGACAAGAGGACAAAACAAGAGTGGAGGTAATCCCTGATAAGTGATCTCACTTTCCTGGGTATTGTGAACAGTGTTAATGGAGGGTCGTGCGCGTTGAGTAATGTGGACATTCGCTAGATGCATTGTGAACATCACCACTGGAGAGGCGTCTGTATGTTGAGTAATGAATACATTCACTTGATGTATGGGACACTTAGCTAGTCTGCATGAGCATAAAGCCACCATTCAGTCTGTCAAGAGCCTATATTTTTCTCCCTTTGTTTTGGCAACGGAGATCTGATTACAGCGGTGATGACTCGCAGATTTAGAGTATACAGCGATGATAGTAAGACTTTCTGTGCAGAGCAAAACCTTCATCATAGAAATATTTTGCTCTTTGTACGGGTTTAGAAAGTTACGATATTATACAGCCTTCCAATAGCTTTCCGCTAATATAATTTTGGCAAGATAAATGGGTATCTTTATCCTGAATAAAGATACCCTAATGTTGCACAAGTGTCTTATTTATCAATTTGTCGGTTTTCTAAACCATTTATTCACATAATTTTGTAATAATTACTGTATAATTGAGTTGGTACAGTTGGTTAGTGAGATTCACATCAGTGGTACACTGCTGAGTTGGTACAGTTGGTTAGTGAGATTCAGATCAGTGGTACACTCCTGAGTTGGTACAGTTGGTTAGTGAGATTCAGATCAGTGGAACACTCCTGAGTTGGTACAGTTGGTTAGTGAGATTCACATCAGTGGTACACTGCTGAGTTGGTACAGTTGGTTAGTGAGATTCAGATCAGTGGTACACTCCTGAGTTGGTACAGTTGGTTAGTGAGATTCACATCAGTGGTACACTCCTGAGTTGGTACAGTTGTTTAGTGAGATTCAGATCAGTGGTACACTCCTGAGTTGGTACAGTTGGTTAGTGAGATTCAGATCAGTGGTACACTCCTGAGCTGGTACAGTTGGTTAGTGAGATTCAGATCAGTGGTACACTCCTGAGTTGGTACAGTTGGTTAGTGAGATTCAGATCAGTGGTACACTCCTGAGATGGTACAGTTTGTTAGTGAGATTCAGATCAGTGGAACACTCCTGAGTTGGTACAGTTGGTTAGTGAGATTCAGATCAGTGGTACACTCCTGAGTTGGTACAGTTGGTTAGTGAGATTCACATCAGTGGTACAATCCTGAGTTGGTACAGTTGGTTAGTAAGATTCAGATCAGTGGTACACTCCTGAGTTGGCACAGTTGGTTAGTGAGATTCAGATCAGTGGTACACTCCTGAGTTGGTACAGTTGGTTAGTGAGATTCAGATCAGTGGTACACTCCTGAGCTGGTACAGTTGGTTAGTGAGATTCAGATCAGTGATACACTCCTGAGCTGGTACAGTTTGTTAGTGAGATTCAGACCAGTGGTACACTCCTGAGCTGGTACAGTTGGTTAGTGAGATTCAGATCAGTGGAACACTCCTGAGTTGGTACAGTTGGTTAGTGAGATTCAGATCAGTGGTACACTCCTGAGTTGGTACAGTTGGTTAGTGAGATTCAGATCAGTGGAACACTCCTGGTTGGTACGTTGGTTAGTGAGATTCAGATCAGTGGAACACTCCTGAGTTGGTACAGTTGGTTAGTGAGATTCACATCAGTGGTACACTGCTGAGTTGGTACAGTTGGTTAGTGAGATTCACATCAGTGGTACACTCCTGAGTTGGTACAGTTGGATAGTGAGATTCAGATCAGTGGTACACTCCTGAGTTGGTACAGTTGGTTAGTGAGATTCACATCAGTGGTACACTCCTGAGTTGGTACAGTTGTTTAGTGAGATTCAGATCAGTGGTACACTCCTGAGTTGGTACAGTTGGTTAGTGAGATTCAGATCAGTGGTACACTCCTGAGCTGGTACAGTTGGTTTAGTGAGATTCAGATCAGTGGAACACTCCTGATTAGTACAGTTGGTTAGTGAGATTCAGATCAGTGGTACACTCCTGAGTTGGTACAGTTGGTTAGTGAGATTCAGATCAGTGGAACACTCCTGAGTTGGTACAGTTGGTTAGTGAGATTCAGATCAGTGGTACACTCCTGAGTTGGTACAGTTGGTTAGTGAGATTCACATCAGTGGTACAATCCTGAGTTGGTACAGTTCGTTAGTGAGATTCAGATCAGTGGTACACTCCTGAGTTGGCACAGTTGGTTAGTGAGATTCAGATCAGTGGTACACTCCTGAGTTGGTACAGTTGGTTAGTGAGATTCAGATCAGTGGTACACTCCTGAGCTGGTACAGTTGGTTAGTGAGATTCAGATCAGTGATACACTCCTGAGCTGTACAGTTTTGTTAGTGAGATTCAGATCAGTGGTACACTCCTGAGCTGGTACAGTTGGTTAGTGAAATTCAGATCAGTGGTACACTCCTGAGCTGGTACAGTTGTTTAGTGAGATTCAGATCAGTGGAACACTCCTGAGTTGGTACAGTTGGTTAGTGAGATTCAGATCAGTGGAACACTCCTGAGTTGGTACAGTTGGTTAGTGAGATTCAGATCAGTGGTACACTCCTGAGCTGGTACAGTTGGTTAGTGAGATTCAGATCAGTGGAACACTCCTGAGTTGGTACAGTTGGTTAGTGAGATTCAGATCAGTGGTACACTCCTGAGTTGGTACAGTTGGTTAGTGAGATTCAGATCAGTGGTACAATCCTGAGTTGGTACAGTTGGTTAGTGAGATTCAGATCAGTGGTACAATCCCGAGCTGGTACAGCTGGTTAGTGAGATTCAGATCAGTGGTACACTCCTGAGCTGGTACAGTTGGTTAGTGAGATTCAGATCAGTGGTACACTCCTGAGTTGGTACAGTTGGTTAGTGAGATTCAGATCAGTGGTACAATCCTGAGTTGGTACAGTTGGTTAGTGAGATTCAGATCAGTGGTACCATCCTGAGTTGGTACAGTTAGTTAGTGAGATTCAGATCAGTGGTACAATCCCGAGCTGGTACAGCTGGTTAGTGAGATTCAGATCAGTGGTACACTCCTGAGCTGGTACAGTTGGTTAGTGAATTCAGATCAGTGGTACACTCCTGAGTTGGTACAGTTGGTTAGTGAGATTCAGATCAGTGGTACAATCCTGAGTTGGTACAGTTGGTTAGTGAGATTCAGATCAGTGGTACACTCCTGAGTTGGTACAGTTGGTTAGTGAGATTCAGATCAGTGGTACAATCCTGAGTTGGTACAGTTGGTTAGTGAGATTCAGATCAGTGGTACACTCCTGAGTTGGTACAGTTGGCTAGTGAGATTCAGATCAGTTGTACAATCCTGAGTTGGTACAGTTGGTTAGTGAGATTCAATCATGGTACAATCCTGAGCTGGTTACAGTTGGTTAGTGAGATTCAGATCAGTGGTACACTCCTGAGCTGGTACAGTTTGTTAGTGAGATTCAGAATCAGTGGTACACTCCTGAGCTGGTACAGTGGTTAGTGAGATTCAGATCAGTGGTACACTCCTGAGCTGGTACAGTTTGTTAGTGAGATTCAGATCAGTGGTACACTCCTGAGCTGGTACAGTTGGTTAGTGAGATTCAGATCAGTGGTACAATCCTGAGTTGGTACAGTTGGTTAGTGAGATTCAGATCAGTGGTACACTCCTGAGTTGGTACAGTTGGTTAGTGAGATTCAGATCAGTGGTACACTCCTGAGCTGGTACAGTTGGTTAGTGAGATTCAGATCAGTGGTACACTCCTGAGCTGGTACAGTTCGTTAGTGAGATTCAGATCAGTGGTACACTCCTGAGCTGGTACAGTTTGTTAGTGAGATTCAGATCAGTGGTACACTCCTGAGCTGGTACAGTTGGTTAGTGAGATTCAGATCAGTGGTACACTCCTGAGCTGGTACAGTTGGTTAGTGAGATTCAGATCAGTGGAACACTCCTGAGTTGGTACAGTTGGTTAGTGAGATTCAGATCAGTGGTACAATCCTGAGCTGGTACAGTTTGTTAGTGAGATTCAGATCAGTGGAACACTCCTGAGCTGGTACAGTTTGTTAGTGAGATTCAGATCAGTGGTACACTCCTGAGCTGGTACAGTTTGTTAGTGAGATTCAGATCAGTGGAACACTCCTGAGTTGGTACAGTTGGTTAGTGAGATTCAGATCAGTGGTACACTCCAGAGTTGGTACAGTTGGTTAGTGAGATTCAGATCAGTGGAACACTCATGAGTTGGTACAGTTGGTTAGTGAGATTCAGATCAGTGGTACAATCCTGAGCTGGTACAGTTGGTTAGTGAGATTCAGATCAGTGGTACACTCCTGAGCTGGTACAGTTTGTTTAGTGAGATTAGATCAGTGGTACACTCCTGAGCTGGTACAGTTGGTTAGTGAGATTCAGATCAGTGGTACACTCCTGAGCTGGTACAGTTGGTTAGTGAGATTCAGATCAGTGGTACACTCCTGAGCTGGTACAGTTGGTTAGTGAGATTCAGATCAGTGGTACAATCCTGAGCTGGTACAGTTTGGTTAGTGAGATTCAGATCAGTGGTACACTCCTGAGTTGGTACAGTTGGTTAGTGAGATTCAGATCAGTGGTACACTCCTGAGCTGGTACAGTTGGTTAGTGAGATTCAGATCAGTGGTACAATCCTGAGCTGGTACAGTTGGTTAGTGAGATTCAGATCAGTGGTACACTCCTGAGTTGGTACAGTTGGTTAGTGAGATTCAGATCAGTGGTACACTCCTGAGCTGGTACAGTTGGTTAGTGAGATTCAGATCAGTGGTACACTCCTGAGCTGGTACAGTTGGTTAGTGAGATTCAGATCAGTGGTACACTCCTGAGTTGGTACAGTTGGTTAGTGAGATTCAGATCAGTGGTACACTCCTGAGCTGGTACAGTTGGTTAGTGAGTTTCATAGCTATGGTAAACTCCTGAGTTGACACTTTTACTGTGGCTGCCGTTATCAGTTATCATGGAAAGTTGAAGCTAATTTACTAAATGAATTTACATATTCTTCACGCAGAGTTAGTGATGCTCACCGGGAAGTTCATTAAAGCTTCAACAGTCCTGCCTCATCACTGAAGATGAACAGATCTCGTTATAACAAAGGCTCTAACGAGTGCTGCTGCACGAATATACGCTTTTGCGTATGTATGCATGTGCATATGTATGTCTTGATTACACACTTCGTCTAGTACGTAAATGTCTATTTTACAACAATAATGTTATTGCATGAAAAGCAAACTCCCGATTGATATCAACCGTATGACTATATATATATATATATATATATATATATATATATATATATATATATATATATATATATATATATATATATATATATATAATGTCGTGCCGAATATGTAAAACTGGTCAATTAGCAAGAACTCATTTAAAATTAAGTCCTTTCTGAAATTTTCTCTTATACGTTTAAAGATATATTTTTTTCATTAATGTTCATGTAAAAATTTTTAATTTTGCACCAAAAGAATCATAGAAAACTTACCTAACCTTATTATAACAAGAACAATTTATTGTAGCCTAACCCAACTAAATATATTTTAAATACGTTTACAATAATTTAATACTAAACAAACACAATCAAATGTATATTTTTTCGTTAGGTTCAGAATGATTTTGGCGAAATTATTGCATACACAAATTTTCACTTGTCCTATATGGCAAGATGGACGTTGCTATTTAAGCCAAGTTCTGCCTATTCGGCACGACATATATATATATACATATATATATATATATATATATATATATATATTATATATATATATATATATATATATATATATATATATATATATATATACATATACATACACACACACACACACACAAATTGGGACTTTTCCACTTAGACTTGACCTGTTGACCCCACGCACGCACGCACGCACGCACGCACGGGCTCTCACTTTCGGCCCATGATCCACCCTAGCCACCAAGCTTCCCTCTAATTTATTTTTCCAGTTTTTTTTTTTCTTTTTAGGTGTGTTTATCTCGTGTTATTATGCTTTTGCTATAACATATCTTAATATTAACAATCGCAGCCTCGTAAGCAAGAATTTGTACATTTATAATGTAGACTGCCAGTATTTTTCAATAATGACCTTAGTCATAAGAGTGAATTTGACAAATTGTTATGTAATTTTTCAAATATATTAAATACGTATTCGAGCAATGTTCTTACATTATTTTCAGTCGAATAAAATATATACATCAGTTTTGCTTCTCATATTGTGGAGAATATATATAGTGTTGTGGTGATGACAACGGTATGAGAGAGATGACAACGCTATGAGAGAGATGACAACGGTATGAGAGATGACAACGGTATGACAGAGATGACAACGGTATGAGAAAGAGATGACAACGGTATGCGAGATGACAAAAGAGTGAGGGCAACAGGTGGAAATGTTAGGTGACGTTGAAAGTGGATGTTAAAAATCGAAAACAGTGAAGATTAGTCGATTAGTTGAGTTTAAAGCTTATCGACTACACGAGGGTCAGTTTGACTTCAAATGACCTGTTCACCACCAGTCAAGAAATCATTTTAGTAGATACTAAATTAAACTCTGTGTATATATGATGTAAACAGTATATAATACCGACAGGTTGGAGGATATATACAAAGAGAGTAATATTTATCTCTGTATATACACACACACATAGGAAGAGTCAGACATATGTGCAACAGCTGGGTATCCCCATTGTGGATTACAATATTTCGTCTACGCAACAGGTTTCTTCAGTCAATTATAAATGAGATTAAATTAGTGGCAGGAAGCGTAGTAGTTAAGTAAAGATGTAATCAGTCCAACCGTGGAGAAATAGTTTTTGAGGTGGTTAGTCCCTCAGCCTGAAGAAGTGTTCAACTCCAGAACCTGGAACAATGTGAAGCTGAAGCATAACAATGGAGTCTTAAATATTGCTGAAGGTGAAGTGGAAAGGTCTTGAAGACGTAGAAACGGGGACCTCTAGGAAAATTCTTGCTCTCTTATTCTACCAGTTGGCTCCTGCCTCCCGCTACGTCTTCGAGATCTTCCCGCCTCACCTTCAGCAGCATTTAAGACTCCATTCTTATGTTCCACCTTCACATTGTTCCAGATTCTGGAGTTGAACACTTCTTCAGGCTGAGGGACTGACCACCTCAAAAACTACAAAACCATTTATCCAAAGTTGGACTGATTATATCATCTTTATTTAACTACTACGGCCCTTGCCTCCAATTTATTTTCCTCTATATTTGACTAAAGAATCCTGTTGCGTAGGTGAAATGTTTCAACCAAGAAATTAGATACCCAACTGTTGCCCACATGTCTTCCTCTTCATCTGTCTGTATATACTGAAATAAATACACTTCTTAGTGTATATATCCTTGTGAGGCGAACAACAGGTGACGGAGTCGTAAAAGTTCTCAACGAAAAGCAGGTGACGGAGTTGTAAAAGTGTTCAACGAACAACAGGTGACGGAGGAGTTGTAAAAGTGTTCAACGAAAAAAAAAAGTCTTTTCGACAGGAAATTCGATATAGGAAACACTAACAAAAAATATTCTTTCAAAAGATAGAGAAAATAAAAGGAACACAAGACTAGTGAGAGTAGCGTGAGGACTCCGACTGTAACGCTCACTGGACAAGTCTCTTCTGTGTAGAACTAAATTGCAATGTTCGTGTAAAATACGGATAATGACGGAGTATGATGGCGACGTCTGATACAGTGTAATTGATTAGATGAAGATAGTGAAGACTGAATGAGGAAAATTACAGTAGAATGAGGGACAGGACAGCTGGGTGGCGGAGATGACAGCTTGGTGAAGAAGGTGACTATTAGGTGATTAAAGTAATTAAACGTATGAAAGGGCCAGGTTGGAGTGGGATAAAAACTCCAAAAGAGAAGCATGAATCGTTAACCTTTCCTTAAATTCAAAGTGGCTAGGAAAGATTACCAGCAAAGTTTCCCCATATACACTATCTCATGATTGCGTAATTACTTGGCGTCCTAGTCTATTATTGTCTCAGGGCATCACTTTTCTGCAGTAGCTGGTACTTGTTAGATCACTCCCACAATCTAAGGACACTTCAGCACCCTTTGACAATTTCCCACCATATCATAGCGTCTTCAGATTTGAAAAGCCAGATACGTACATTTTTTTCCTATTCTCCAGTTGAAAAGTAGAGTCGATAGGGAGATTATCATCCCCGGTGGTTATGCTCACTTATCATACCCGGTGGTTATGCTCACATTTCATTCCCGGTGGCTATGCTCACTTATCATACCGGGGGTTTTATGCTCACATTTCATACCGGGGGGTTATGTTACATTATCATACCCGGTGGTTATGCTCACATTATCATACCCGGGGGTTTTATGCTCACATTATCATTCCGGTGGCTATGCTCACATTATCATACCGGTGGTTATGCTCACATTATCATACCGGTGGTTTTGTTCACATTATCATACCCGGTGGTTATGCTCACATTATCATCCCCGGTGGTTTGCTCACATTATCATTCCCGGTGGCTATGCTCACATTATCATACCGGTGGTTTGCTCACATTATCATACCCGGTGGTTATGTTCACATTATCATACCCGGTGGTTATGTCACATTATCATCCCCGGTGGTTATGCTCACATTTCATACCCGGTGGCTATGTTCACATTATATACCCGGTGGTTATGCTCATATTATCATACCGGTGGTTTGCTCACATTAAAATACCGGTGGTTATGCTAACATTATCATACCGGTGGCTTGTTCACATTATCATACCCGGTGGTTATGCTCACATTTTTCATACCGGTGGTTATGTCCATTATCATACCCGGTGGTTATACTACATTATCATACCGGTGGTTATGCTCACATTATCATTCCCGGTTGGCTATGCTACATTATCATACCCGGTGGTTATGCTCACATTATCATACCGGTGGTTATGTTCCATTATCATACCGGTGGTTATGCTCACATTTATCATACCGGTGGTTATGCTCACATTATCTTTACCCGGTGGCTATGTTCACATTATCATACCCGGTGGTTATGCTCATTTTATCATACCGGTGGTTTATGCTCACATATAATCCCCGGTGGTTATGCTCACATTATCATTACCCGGTGGCTAGTTAACTTATCATACCGGTGGTTATGCTCACATTATCATACCCGGTGGTTATGCTCACATTATTATACCCGGTGGTTATGTCACATATAATACCCGGTGGTTTGCTCACATTATCATACCCGGTGGTTATGTCACATTATCATACCCGGTGGTTATGCTCAATTATCATACCCGGTGGTTATGCTAACATTTCATACCGGTGGTTAGCTCACTTTTAAAATACCCGGTGGTTATGCTCACATTATCATCCCCGGTGGGTTATGTCACATTATCATACCCGGTGGTTATGCTCACATTATCATACCCGGTGGTTATGCTCACATTATCATACCCGGTGGTTATGCTCACATTATCATACCCGGTGGTTATGCTCACATTATCATACCCGGTGGTTATGCTCACATTATCATACCCGGTGGTTATGCTCACATTATCATTCCCGGTGGCTATGCTCACATTATCATACCCGGTGGTTATGCTCACATTATCATACCCGGTGGTTATGTTCACATTATATACCGGTGGTTATGCTCACATTTCATACCGGTGGCTATTGCTCAATTATCTTACCCGGTGGTTATGCTCACATTTTTCATCCCCGGTGGTTTTTGCTCACATTATCATACCATGGGGGCTTGTTCACATTTTTCATACCGGTGGTTTGCTCACATTATCATACCCGGTGGCTATGTTCACATTATCATACCCGGTGGTTATGCTCACATTATCATACCCGGTGGTTATGCTCACATTATCATACCCGGTTGTTATGCACATTATCATACCCGGGTTTGGTTATGCTCACATTATCATCCCCGGTGGCTATGCTCACTTATCATACCGGGGTTTTTGCTCACATTATCATACCCGGTGGCTATGCTTCTGTAATATTTTTTAAATACAATAATAAAACGTTCATCATGTACTTCTGACTTGGCTGGAGTTCAATGTCCTCAGGCGATATGAGGAAAAACGGTTAATTAACAGCTGAACAATTTAAAACTGTATTAATTGACTACAACACATCATGTTTCAATAATTAATGAATAAATTTTTTATATAATGTGTGGTTTCAAGTGAAGAAAATGCACATAGAGCAAACCTGAACGAACTTTTAATGAAAAAAAAAAAAACACATTTCGGGTGGGGTTAGAACCCGCGATCAAAGAGTCATAAAACTCCAGAAATTTTCGATTAGTGTTGACTGTCTTCTCTCTCACTCTCACACGTTTTGCTAATTCTTCCAAGAGTAACCAAACTTTTCAGATGTGTTTTCCCCGAGGGGGCACTACGTAGTATATGTCTAAATACAATGTTCAGCAGCCTCATCAGATGTATATCTGTTGTTACACTGAACAATTGCGTAATATTAGTTAGTTAGTTAAAGATTAGCCGGTATTCTCCCGGCCCGGGCCTTGTCCAAGTGGTGGCCCGGCCTTGGCTCCCTCTTTAGGGAGTGTCTGAGACCTAAGTCTCCCATGGGAGGAGGTACAAGCACCTCCTCATCTTTGGGACCAACTGTCCCCAGGCCTAGCCACAAGCTAGGCCTCTCTGGTCTGCCATCCCCGCCCCAAGGGGGCAAATGGGAATGACAGTCTTATGAGCTAAAGGCTCGGGCTCAGGCACCTACCCTACCCTAGAAGGGTTAGGCATGGTATCGATGCGCGTAATATTACTACTCTATCTCTCTAACGATTTTAGGTATCCCGTACAACGTCAACTAGACGCAACAATGTTCCATAAAATAATTGTGAAAGTCTATAAATATCAGAGACATTTGCTGGGCATCTTGTATTTATAGAATATAATAATAATAATATAATAATAATAATATAAGAGAGTTTCATTACTAAGTTTACTACCTAAAGTGTATCTAAAGTAATTAGGGAGAGTCAAGGGAGAACATGTGAACCACTGTAGGTGCAAGGTAACTAACATGTGAACCACTGTAGGTGCAATGTAACTAACATCCTCTTAAGCACCATTGCAATCTATATTTCAAATGTAATATTTTGGATGATTGATCAACACATTTTCGGCCAAAAATTTTAGCAAAAAGGCTATTATTGACTTAAAAGAAAACTCCTTTTTAAACGGATGTGGAAAAGGGGTGAGAGACCGAGGCGGGAAAAGGTGAGAGAGCGAGAGAGAGAAAGAGGAGAGAGCGAGAAACCGAAAACCAGTAAAATCAACCCAGCAGTGTTGATTTTTTTTGGTGTGTGGTGGCCCATTTTGGTCGTCCCCGCCAGAGGGTTTGACCCCCAGGTCAAATCTCTGTGGAGGAAAACCTATTTTAAATTTTTTTTTCCCTTTTTTTATTTTTATCTTTTTGGTTGATGTCATTCTGTTTGTTTTTTCTCATCATAATTTTGCTTATGTAAGTGTTTCCAATTAGAATAAATGTGTCAAATAGCAATGAATTTGCATTTGACAACAGGGGCGCGCCATGTGCGCGGGTGCAGGGCGTGTGTGTGTGCGGGTGTGCGTGTGTGCGGTGTGTGTGTGCGTGTGGTGTCTGGTGGTTGTGGGGTTGTGTGTTTGTGTGTGTGTGTACTCACCTTTTTACTACCTTTTTGGTTGCAGGGTCGAGTCCTAGCCCCGGGCCCCCGCCCTTCACCGGCTGCTACTAACCCTCTCTCTCCCGCCCCATGAGCTTTATCAAACCTCGTTTAAAATGTTTTATGGTTCCTCCCCTCCACTACGTCTTTTTTAGGCTTTTCCAGCTTAAAAAACTTATGCTAAAGAAATACTTCTACTATCTCTCTGACTCTTTTGTGTCTTCAATTCCCAAATTGTGGCCTTTGTTTCTGTGTCCCCTCCTGGAACCCTGTTTTCCCCCCCCCACCTTGTTATCCAGCAGTATTTTATATGTCGTTTCTGTCCCCCCTGCCCCTCCTGTCCCCCCAGTGTCGTCGGGCGATTTCCCTTAATCTTTTTCTTTGGACTTCCCTTGTCGGGAAACACCTTTGTTGCAAACCTTTGTATTTCTCTGTTTTTTTGACGTGCTTTACAATGGGGGTTCCAACAGGTGCTGATACTCCGTATGGGCCTGCATACACGGTTTTTACGTGTTTGAATGATTCCTTACTAAGGTGTGGGGAATGCTTTCTCGGGTTTTCCAGGCGCCCATATGCCTGAGTTATTGTTTGATGTGTGTTCCGGGGAATGCTCGGTGTTTACTAAACCCAAGTTTCTTTTCCTTGGTGAGGTTGCAGTTTTTGGCCCCCTAGCTATACTCTGTCTGTGGTCTTCTGGCCCCTTCCCCCCCCATCTTCTGACTTTGCTTTGGCGGGATTAATTCGAGAAGCCATTTGTGGACCAGGTGTCCAGTTGTCCAGGTCTCTTTGAAGTCCTGCTGGTCTCATCAGTTTAATTCTCCCATTAACTTCAATATCTGCAAAACAGGGACACTTCTGAGCTAAAACCCTTCCCTCATGCGTTTAATATACCAAAATAGCACGGTCCTAGGACCGACCCTGTGGGACCCCCCTCGTCACAGGTGCCCCTGTGATACCATCATACGTACCCCTGACTCGTTGTTGCCCCCCTTCGGGATTCTCTGATCCATTGCGTGCCTTTTTTTCCCCGTTTTCGCCTGTGCTCTAGCTTCTGCCTAATCCTTTTTAGGGGAAAGTGTCAAAGGCCTTCTTGCAGTCCAAGAAGATGCAATAACCCCACCCCCCTTCTCTTGTCTTACTCTGTTTTTTTCATAAAACCAGAAGGTTTGGGCACAGGATTTGCCTTTCCCTGAAACCCGTGCGGGGTTGGGATTTTTATCCTGTCCGTTTCCCGGTGCTCCCCCAAATCCCTCTGTAATCTCTCCATAATTTTGAATTTACACGGCAAAGACACAGGTCTATGTTTATGCCCCTTTTTGTCTCCTTTTTTGAAAAAGGGAACTACATTTTCTTTTTCCCTACCCCAGGTGTTGCCCCGTTTCCCGGGGGTTTGAGTTGTGGTAAGTGGGACGCAAACATATTGCTCCCCCTCTAAGGACCCCTGGGGGGATGTTTTTCGGTCCCATTGCCCTTTGAGGTATCGATGTCCCTTAGAGTTTTTCCCCCCTCCTCATTTGTATGTATGTCGTCCAACATTGTTGGTTTTATTTCCCTTTTTTGGGTCCCCATTGGGTTTTCCCCCAGAGTCCTTCCTGTCTTACTGTAAAAAACTTCCTTAAATCTCGTGTTGAGCCCTCAATACCTCTTTAGTTTCTTGTGAGTTCCCCCCCTTTCCTCAGCCTTTCACCGGTCCTTGACTGTTGCTTCTTTCCAATGTGGTTTAAGCAGTTTGGGGCGATTTGATTTCGATGCCTGTCGTTTTTATACTGTCTCTGGGCCTCCCCCCTTATCTGCGCATATCGTTTCTGGCTCTTCTACTAATCTTTGTTTTCTGGGTCCCATGCCCCCTTTTACCTTTTCCCTTCTCTGTTGCATTAGCTTTTGCCCCCCTACACCCTTTGGGTAAAAAAAGGACTCGTCTTTGGTCTTCCCTTTTTTTCTGTTTCCCTTTGGGAAAAAAACTTTTCTGCCTCCTTGCACTTTGTTGCCACATTTCCATATCTCGTTTTTGATTTTCCTCCATTTCTCGTCCCCCCGAACCCCTGCAGGAAGGGTTTCCATACCCGTGAGTCCCCCCCTTTATAGTTTGGGCCCGTCCCCTTCAGTTTGTTCCCTTTTCCACTTGTAACTTATATTAGTAAAACTCAGAACCCCCTGATCCCCTGCTCCAAGGGGCCTTCGTAAGTGTGCCCCGATGCTGAATGTGGGGGTGAACACAAGATCCGTCTTGGGCCCCATCCCCCCCTCTCTTGGTTTTGTCCCTGACTGTTGATGCTGAGGTTTTCAAGCCCCATCCTTTTTTTGCTCTCCTGTTTTTGGGACCCCATGTGCTCAGGGTTTTTCCCCGGGATTCCCGTGGGTTTAAATCCCCATTACCCGTAACTTTGCTCTGCTCGAGTGAGTCTTTTGCCCCCCAGCGAGTTTTGTTTCTGTGATGATGATGTCTGGGGATTTTTCATGATTCTTTATTACTTTCCCCTGTTTATTTTTATTCCATCGCATTTGTGTACCAAACCTTTAGTTTCTTTTTTATCATTTGTGGTCAGCAAAGTATATGGGGGGTTGATTTTTCGGGAGGGAGAGCCTTGGTGGGTGCTATATGGGGCATGTGGTGTAGGTGGGTATGTGTTGTGGGGGTGGGGTCAGAATGCCCATAAGGGACAGCTGTAGGGGTGAGGTTTGTGATATGGGGTTGGTGGCAGAGGGAACAGTGAGTGGGTTGGAAGTATAAAGGTTCTCCAGGCGTTGGGAGTGTAGCGTTGGGGTCTTTTGGTGCGGATTCTGTGGGGTGTGTTTGCCCTTCCTCCTGTGTCTGGGTCCTGCCTCATTTTCCACATCCCCGCTTCTCGCTCATCTCCATTCCTCCTTGCGTTCTCTGTACCCTCTCTTTCAGTGTAGTGCCTGTGTGGTGTGTCTGTGTGTCAGTGTGTGTCATGCGTTGTGTAACATGGAGAGCAATTAACATTTAAGTACACGTTGGTCATGACATGCGCACGCGCACTCAGTGAAAGAGGGGGAACCAAGAACTGTGACTCAACCCCTGCCTGCACAACACAACGGCTAGGTGAGTACACACCACACACCACACACACACACACACACATACCAAATTTGTTCTTACGTAATTCGTACATCTTCATCAGTCAGTCAATAGTTCTGCTTAAAACTTCCCCCTTGTGTATCAAACAGATTTAGTCTCGTGTTCTTGCTCTACAACACATGATACCATACACACACTCCGACAATCCTTGACTTGGAGAAAGTACCAACTATTAGAGTCATTTATTTACACCTATTTTCATCGTTTGACTCTTAATCTCATCCACCATGCTACATTGTAAAGTTCAATCATTTAATTATTTCATACAAGAGGTAACAGGGCACAGGTGGCAAACACAGGCTGAAGGTGTGATGTGATACATGTGGAGGTTGCAGATGCACTGCAAGTGATGCTATTTAAGAGTACATGTGGAGGTTCATTATTCACTACAAGTGAGGTGTTAAACTAGACAACAGATAATGCATATAATACAATGAACAAAGAAGATAACATGTATAGACAAAAATAGCGAAACACATTAATGAAGTGTAGGGACTCTGTGGCTGCAGTGGTCACACTGACACACTTGAAGGCGCAACCACTCATGTTCATACTGTAACTCTAGGATTTTTTACTTTTTTTCTTTTCCACCTAGATTTATATTTACGCCTTTCTTAAATTTTAAATATATAAAACATTATTACGTACCCAGTTTATGCCTTAGAAAATATATGAAAAATATTATAATATGTTAAACGAGGAAATACTGAATTTATGAAGGAGTCATTCACAGTCTAAGGAATGGTGGGGGGGGGGAATTAGGTATTCATTCAGTTTCAAGACGATCAGAAGAGACATTCTTCAGTTTTACGAACGAAAAATAAATTCACACGTTGTGAGTGTAATTTTCTTGAACTATATTTGCATATTTCCAGATCTGTCCCTACATAGTCTGATCATACTGAGTATCATTCTTTTAATCAAATACATCATCGTAAATTGTTTGAAGTTCATCAGAAGAGAAGTTCAGTAGTTGCTGAATGAAAATCAAATTCACAGGTTTTTAAACTGGCGTAAAAAAAAATAAACAAAAAACAGCCGACGGATGCTTGGTGACCAGGTCGCATCGCCGGCTCTCAAAGGTCATTTGGTCACGTGATCAAGCCTCTGTGAAATAGCTCTGATATTTTTTTTATCATTCGAGTTTATGTCATTGTGTGTGTACTCACCGAGGTGTGGTTGCAGAGGTCGAGTCACAGCTCTGTGTGCGTGTGCGTGTGTGCGTGTGCGTGTGCGTGTGTGCGTGTGCGTGTGCGTGTGTGCGTGTGCGTGTGCGTGTGCGTGCGTGCGTTTGTGCGTGTGTGCGCGCGCGCTAACCCTTAAATTTGTAATTTTTTGTGAATAGTTTTTAATAAAGCTCGTATTTTCTCTAACAATAGTTGTGATACTATGTCCTCTTTCACAATATTGAAAGTATCAACATTGCACTCTCCTAGCATGAATGTTTAATGCTAAACACACACACACACACACATACACACACACACACACACACACACACACACAAATAACCCGCACATAAAAGAGAGAAGCTTACGACGACGTTTCGGTCCGACTTGGACCATTGACAAAGTCAATGTGCGGGTTATTTGTGTATCGTTCCAGTCACGGTATTGTGCCTTTTTGTTATTTATTTATTTAATGCTAATATGTACAAGTTCGTGACCACTGTCAGCCTCAGAGTTACCGTATTTTCCGACATACAATTATTATTATCAAAAAGAAGAGCTAAGCCACAAGGGCTATACAGCGCTGCTCCGACATACAAAGCACCTGACTGAAGTATCATAATGGCGTATCAACAGTCATATTCAGAGGCTAATTACGCTCTTTACGCTGAAGCGTAACCCAAATCCTACCCTTGATTCTGACCTTGAGCATATAAGGCGCAGGGTGGTTTTCCAAGACGTTTTTGTGGGAAAAAAGGCTCTCATAATGTGCCGGATAATACGGTACCGGCCCCCCACCCCATGAATACCCACATACACACAAATACCACAAGTGATGTTAGGTATCATGCGACTCGACATCATATGCGGTGACCGCACATAAAGTATATGCGGTTAGGGAACATTTCCTCACATTCCACAAGATTCGTGGCACCACACTTCATGCAAAACAGTGCATAAAGCAAGAGAAAAATATCAGTATTATCCAGTTGTTGTTGTTGGGGTTTATAGGACCACTGACAGCATACACCGTATTGAGCCCTCAGTATCATCCAGTGGTCAGGGAACAACCTTGACCTGAATCCCTGTTAGAATGAAATGAGAGCAAAAGCTTCTATTCCAGAAAAAACAGCAATATGCTTGACCCAGGAGATTAAAAAAAATCCCGTTTCGAGAAATGTACCTGACTTTAAGAAAAAACTTTGATTATATGCCTAACTGCCTGAAAAGGGTGAATCAAGTAACCTGGAAATATATTGAGAGGTGAAATGTTAGTTTTTCCTCTCAATTTAATCTTGTGTATTTGGAAATCACACACACACACACACACACACACAACACACACACACACACACCAGAGGTATGATAAAGCTCATGGTTCAGGGAAAGTGACCTAGTAGCGACCAGTGAAGAGGCGGGGCCAGGAGCTTGGACTCGACCCCTGCAACCTCAACTAGGTGAGAACTAGCTGAGTACACACACACACACACACACACACACACACACACACACACACACACACACACACAACACACACACACACACATACACACACACACAGCCAGCACGGTTTCAGGGGCGGGAAATCCTGCGTCATAAACCTACTGCAGTTCTATGACAGTGACAGCAGTAAGACAAGAGAGAGAGGGGTGGGTATATTGCATTTTCTTGGGCTGTAAGAAAGCGTTTGACACAGTTCCACACAAGAGATTAGTGCAAAAGCTGGAGGACCAGGCAGGGATAACAGGGAAGACACTACAATGGATCAGGGAATACCTGTCAAGAAAGACAGCAGCGAGTCATGGTACGTGGCGAGGTGTCAGAGTGGGCGCCTGTAACGAGCGGGGTGCCGCAGGGATCAGTCCTAGGACCGGTGCTGTTTCTGGTATTTGTGAACGACATGACGGAAGGAATAGACTCCGAAGTGTCCCAGTTTGCAGATGATGTGAAGTTGAGAAGAATTCAGTCGGACGAGGACCAGGCAGAACTACAAAGGGATCTGGACAGGCTGCAGGCCTGGTCCAGCAACTGGCTCCTGGAGTTCAACTCCACCAAGTGAAAAGTCATGAAGATTGGGGAAGGGCAAAGACCATAGACGGAGTACAGTCTAGGGGGCCAGAAACTACAAACCTCACTCAAGGAAAAGGATCTTGGGAAGAGTATAGCACCAGGCACATCTCCTGAGGCGCACATCAACCAAATAACTACTGTAACATATGGGCGCCTGGTGAACCTAACAGCATTCCGATATCTCAATAAGGAATCTTTGAGAACCCTGTACACTGTGTACGTTAGGCCCATATTGGAGTATGCAGCGCCGTTTGGAACCCTCACCTAGCCAAGCACGTAAAGAAACTAGAGAAAGTGCAAAGGTTTGCAACGAGACTAGTCCCGGAGCTAAGGGGCATATCCTACTAGGAGAGGTTTAGGGAAATCGACCTGACGACACTGAAGACAGGAGAGATAGGGGGGATATGATAACGACATATAAAATACTGAGAGGAATTGGCAAGGTGACGGACAGGATGTTCCAGAGATGGGACACAGCAACAAGGGGTCACAGTTGGAAGTTGAAGACTCAGATGAATCATAGGGATGTTCGGAAGTATTTCTTCAGAGTTGTCAGGAAGTGGAATAGTCTGGGAAGTGATGTAGTGGCTGCAGGATCCTACACAGCTTTAAGAAAAGGTATGATAAAGTTATGGAGCGGGAAGAGTGACCGAGTAGCGGCCAGTGAAGAGGCGGTGCCAGGAGCTGTGACTCGACCCCTGCAACCTCAACTAGGTGAGTACAACTAGGTGAGTACACACACATTTTTCTTCGGATTTTCTCACATATAAGCATCTCTGCACACGAATGCTATGCCACACAACTTCATACACACACGAGCATAAAACAAAACATACACACGAACAATTCTCTGTAGTATTTATTCGCACACGTACAACAACACACACAATTCTCTCCTCTTACTTTAACATGTACACTGTGTAAACACAATGTTCAAGATATCTATTGTGATGGTGAATATATGATAAGACATTCTTTGTTAAAGCAACGAAGAAACAAGTTTATTTTTTCGTTTTTTTTTTTTTTTTTTTCACGTGTTATCTTCTCTCACCTTTTACATTGAGAGAAAAAACGCCCACACACACACAAAACAACTTTCACAAATTTAAATAAAAACTACGAACTCGGGAGACTCGATCTCTTGACTAAAGAACGCTAGTGATCGCTGCAGCGACCTGGTCAGTAAGCCTCTTACAATGTTCCTGACACTGTTTTGTTATACCATGAACTGTAACGTATGAATTTCTGCATATATTACACCATAAATGTTGTCATATATTATGAAGTGTTGTGATGCTTGTCTGTTAGCATATATTTCAGTACATCAGGAAAGGCATGGGACATTGTTTTCTTAAATCTCTCTGTTTAGATTATGAAGTTACCTTGGTGATTATATTCGGTTGAACTGTGGCATAACTGATCATTGTAAAGTTCACAGTAAAAAAAAATAGTAAACTTTAATGGACAACTGCTAACTTTGTTATTTTTCCCTGGGTGAAATTTTCTTAAAAGTTGTAATGATTTATCATAAATTTTAACACAAAAATGTACAATAATCATAAACAAAATACCAGAAATAGCAGTAATAATAATCGTGAAAAGACGAATATGATAGTGAGTAATAACAGAGATCAGATATTAACCACGTGATGGTGTAATGTACAATACCTACACTTGCTGTACACATTACACTCACCCGTTATAGGGAAATATCGAGTCAAGCAAGAGAATAATTCAATTTAATGGAGTTGAATGCTAAAGTTTAGGACGCCGGGTGGAAGGGCAGCAGTGTGCTGGATAAACGATAGAACTTTCAAGGAGATGCAGAGAATTTTTCGAAAAATTTGTCGAATGGAGGTGATGAAATGCACGGTAAAATTTCATTCTTGGGACAGGTAATAATCACTGAGATCAGTGAGAAGTGAGGCGGGCCAAAAGATAACGTGAAAGGAGTATGAAGGCAATGAATACGGAGAAAGTGAATTTGAAGGAAGTGATTATGAAGGAAGAGAAAAGAAGGGGTATGAGTATGAACGAAGAATATGAAGAAATGAGTATGAAGAGGAAATAAATATACAAGAAATGAGTATAAAAGAAGTGAGTGAAGCAGGAAGCGGTTAAAAGTGGGGAAAACATATTTATGAATGGGATTAAGAATGAAATATGTAAAGCCGGCAAAATGAAGTACAGGAATAGGTTGGTGGTTATGTTCCACATGTTTATAAAAAAGGGATCTTTGTGCAGTTTCTTTGAATAAAAAAAAAGGAACATTAGTGTAACAACTATAGTTGAAAAAGCCTGTTGATTATACTATGTAAAGTACATGTCAGAACTGCGGCTGCGGAGTAATATAAAAACAACCAAATTTGATAATTAAGAACAGGGTAAATTTAAAAGGGAAGAAATTTTTTGCATTAATTGTATTCACTTAAACAATATTTTTAGAAGAGACGAAATGACAGATGTTGCTCCAAAACGTGTGATTCTGTGTGAGTGCGCTGTTGTTGTCCTCTGAGTTTTTATGGGAATACAAACAACTGATAAAAATAAAACTGTTTAAACATTTGTAGAAAGGTTTGAAACCACTGAACGAGTGAGGTTCGAACCTATGGCAAGTGAGACCTTAAACTCACAGGCCAGTGTAAGATCGACAAATCGTTTAAGTCGGACCGAAACGTCGTCGTAAGTCCTCTCTCCTATGTGCGAGTTATTTCTGTAAATAGATAAACACACGGATCAAATACAATAAAATACACTTAACAACTACGTATTTAAAAAAAAAAATATGTTTTGACTATAGATACAGAAGATCAAGTTCCATCCAAAAAGAGATGGGGGGGGGGGGCAAAAATCGAGACTTCGGGCGAAGTGGTGAAAAGATGATTGTTTGAACGCAGGTGGACCCCTGGAGACACGGATCAGGGTAAGAATCCGAACCGCTGACCTCAGGAGTGAGGAAGGGGAGACATTCTGACACGCAGACTCATGAATTCCTAGATACACCCCGAGACCCACAAATGGATTCCTGGATGCATCCGGAGACTACGAATGGATTCCTGGATACATCCGGAGGACTTCGAATGGATTCCTGGATACATCCGGAGGACTACGAATGGATTCCTGGATACATCCGGAGGGCAAGAATAGATTCCTGGACTTGTGCCCCTGGGAAAGGTTTTTCGGGCTGTTGAAACTACGACAGCCCGGACCTTGGGGGAAGTGGGGAAGGGAGAACACAAATAACCGCACATGGGAGAATGAATCTTATGACGAACGTTTCGTCCGACTTGGACCATGAACTAGTCACACACTGAGGACTCCTGGACACATGGACCTAGGAAAAAGCATCAGAAATGCGGTAACCATTGGCCTTCACGTAAGGCTGACAGTGGTTGCACATAAAAAAAAATATTCTCTTTTCATATTTTTATTATTATTAATTATATTAATTATCATACAACTCATGGGGAGATGAAGCAATGAATAAAAAAGAAAAATGTATTGTATATTATTTAGGACTTTACCCTGAAGACTTCACCTGTTAAACGCACTCTGGTGATCCTTGAGCCAACCTGAAGACTTCACCTGTTAAACGACACTCTGGTGATCCTTGAGCCAACCCGACCACCGAGCATCCTCCAGTTGTTTACTCTTGTTGTTTGGTTTGATTTGTTATGCTTTAAGCTTTCTTTTTCTTTTCTTCTCTCTTTCCTTCTTGTTCTTCTCTAGTAACCACACTTTCAATTTTTAGGTTGGTGAGTAATGGAAATTATGCTATATCAAGTACTGGAGGTGAACAATATACACGGTTTCGAGGTAAGGTATAATCAGACCTGGAGAACAGAAATCAGATAAACTTTTAAATAAGTTAAGAGCAGGCCCAGGAAGTATGGCTCAACCCATGTTAACATAGTAATGTAAAAGTATACATACATACAAGCTACACACACGACAAGCATACATACAGAGACAAGCATACACGCACACAAGCGCCCGCGCGCACACACACACACACACCACACACACACACAAAACACCACCCCACACACACAAAACACACACACACACCCCAAAAACACACACACACAACAACAGGCTCGTGTAGCTCAAATTTCAGATGTGTTGGTGGCAACTTAAGCGTTTTAAAATTAACATAATTATAACACTGTTATTCATGTCAGTGTTCACGCACCTTCCTGAATAATAAATAACGAGGAACACTGGTGGTGTTAAATAAAAAAAAAAGGCACAATACCCGTGACTGGAACGATACACAAATAACCCGCACATAGAAGAGAGGACTTACGACGACGTTTTTTGGTCCGACTTGGACCATTTACAAAGTCACACTAATCAGAAGTGGAGCAGGACGGCTATTATAGGCAGGAAGAGGTAGCGGAGGGGGAAGTGGTGGTTTGTAGTAGTAGTGGGGGTTGGTAGTAGTAGTAGTAGAAGTACATAAGAACTTAAGAAAGGAGGAAACACTGCAGCAGGCCTGTTGGCCCATACTAGGCAGGTCCTTTACAATTCATCCCACTGACAAAAATATTAGTGGGAAGAAATGTAGTGGTAGTAGTGGGGAACTAAAGGGAGGAGCCAGTCAAATATAAAGAAAGGGGAGCACTGCAAGGAGCTAGATGCCCACAGAGGGAGAGCAAGTGCACAGGGTGGGGGAAGGGGTAGTGATAAATAAATAATGAAGGAACAGAAACACGCGACAGAAGAAAGACAAAAAAGGAAAGAGGAAAGGGGAAGAGGGAGAAGAAGAAAAAATGACTGGCTCCTCCTCCTTAGTTCCCCACTACTACCACTACATTTTTTCCCACTAAAGTTTTGTTAGTGGGATGAAAATTTTAAAGGACCTGCCTATATGGGGCCCAAAAGGCCTGCTGCAGTGTTCCTCCTTTTTTTATGTTCTAATGGTTATTATGTACTACTACTACTAAATACTACTAAATACCACTACTACTACCACTACTACTACCACTACTACTACCCCACCTCTATCTACTACCACTTCCCCCCTCCACTACCTCTTCCCCGCCTATATATAGCCGTCTTGCTCCACTTCTGATTAGTGTGACTTTGTAAATGGTCCAAGTCGGGCCGAAACGTCGTCGTAAACTCCTCTCTTCTATGTGCGGGTTATTTGTGTACTGGTGGTGTTCCTGTCCGCCATAACTCTCCGTAGTGAATATAATTGTTGCTCTCTCTGTGTTCCCCTCACCATAGTGAACATTAGCACTGTTCACTCATCATGGTGAACATTAACGCTGTTCACTCATGGTGAACATTAACGCTGTTCACTCATGGTGAACATTAACGCTGTTCACTCACCATAGTGAACAGCACTGTTCACTCATGGTGAACATTAACGCTGTTCAGTGCTCAGTGGTGACGTGTACTTAGCTCTGTGAAGACCTGTTTGTGTGCTCTCTGTGAATCTGAACCAGGATGCCCTCTCTTGAGCAACTTTACCAGCAGCTGAGAGAAGAACTCAGAGTTGCTAAACTGGAGATACGGCGATTAACGGAGGAGAACAAGAGGATTCGTAGTAATCCTCCTGTTGTGAGTCCCCAGGTTAAGAGGGGAGCTTGGTCAGTGGCCGGGCAACATGGAACCAAGCTGAAGATCAAGAAAACGGTTGGAGAGGCGGAAACAACGAGAAACCAGAAGACTACCGTGGAAACTTCCAAAATCATTCTCGGTGCTACCTGACGAATGTGAGTGTTCTCTGGGAATGCCACAACGAGCACCAAGGAAGCATTGGCAGACGTGAGTAAGACATCCCTAGAAACCCCAACGAAGACCATCGAGAACGTCTTGACGAATTCTACAAGTGGTGTAATGCTACCTGGCAATGTGAGTCGACTACTGGGGCATCACGACGGACGACGCCAAGGAAGGTAAAAACATTGTTGTTGTTGGGGATAGCCAGATTAGGTACATGGATGGGGCATTCTGTTTGAAGGATAGGAGTGGGAGGCAGAGAGTGTGTTTTCCGGGGGCGGGGATGAAGGATATTGTTAGCCGTCTGGATGACATCATGAGAGGTAATGGAGCAATCCTATTATCTGTCTCAGTGCTGGAGGCAACGATGTTTGGCAACGTAGGAGTGAGGACCTGATTAGGCAGGTATAGGTCGCAATAGAGATAATTGGGAGGAAGGGTGGGAAACCTGTCATATGTGGCATTTTGCCAAGGAGAGGATTTTGGAAATGAATGGTTGTCCAGAGCAATTGGTGTCAATTGCTGGCTGGACAAGTACTGAAAAGGAAAATGCGGTAACATTCATTGACAACTGGGCCCTTTTCTATGGCAGAAATGACATGTATGCCAGGGATGGGGTTCACTTATCTAGGTGTGGGGTGGGAGCACTGGCCAACGCAGTGGAGGACTGTTAGGTTTTTAAACTAGGAATATTTTAGGGGTATGGGTTTTGGCGGGAAAACTGTGAAGTCGCAGGGTAGTAACATGAGTACTAGGAGACTAGTAATAGGCAAAATGAGGTGGATATTGGAAAGCCAGTGGCACTAATTGACAAGGACAGTAATAATTTAGTGGAATAAAAAAAGGGAGCAGGAAGGGTAAAGAGAGTGGAGGTCCTTAAGTATATATTACACAAATAGTCGCAGTGCTAGGAATAAGATGGACGAGTTGAGACTAGTTGCTAGTGCAGGTAACATAGATGTATTTGCCATTACTGAGACGTGGGTTTTAAATCAAAAAGTCGGGACATGCCTGCAGAATGTCACATTCAGGGTTTAATTGTTCCAAGTTTGATAGAAGTATCGGAAGGGGGTGGGTGGCATTGTATGTCCGAGATCGCTTGAACTGTTGCATAAAAACGGGTATTAAGTCTGAAGTAACACATACAGAGTCTGTTTGGATAGAATTTTCAGAGGGCATAAAAAAATTAAATTTTTTGGGTGTGATTACCGCCCCCAAATTTTAATAGGGACCAAGGAGACTACTAGGGGGGAAAAAAATTGTTGGGGCCACAAGGGCACGATAATGTAGAAATTTCTGGGAGACTTTAATTTTATCATATTGTTTGGTTTTCTTGACTGGAATTTAGAACAACATTTTTTAGAAGTATTCGGGGATTTTTTTTTGAAGCGTTTTGTGACAGAACCTAAAAGGGGGAAATAACCCTGCGATTTAGTTCTGGCAAACAAGAATCCCTTGTTAAAATTTAAAATTTTTTCAGAGGAACGGGGTGCTAGGCCCACAAATCAATTACTTTTAAAATTGAAGGAAGTATGATAGTGGGGATAACTCATAACAGCCCCAGATTTTCCTTAGCAATTACGATGGGTTTAGAAAACCCCTTATCATCTGTTGCGGGGGAACGAAGGAGCTAAAATATGACAGTTTTCTAAACCAATACATGCTGCTAAAAGACTTTTATCCCTTTAAAAGGAAATTAGATCAAATAGAAATGACCCAAAAAGGGAAAATAGGCTAAAATTCTACTAGGGCATAAGAAACGAATTTATGGGCGTATCAAAAAGGCGAGGGTCATCTTATAATCATATTTTGACTTAAGAGGGACATTAAAAAGGGGATAAAAAAGCTAAAAGGGGGCTATGAAATTTAAAGTTTTAAGGGGTTCTAAAAATAACCCAAAAAAGTTTTTTCCAGTTAAAAGAAAAAAAAGCAGGATAAGATAGGGCCCCTTAAAAAAAAAACTAGGGGATCTTACTGACAAAGAGAATGAAATGTGCTCGATTTTAAATAATTATTTTCTCTCGGTTTTTAAAAAAGGAAGACACAAAAATATTTCCCGGGAATTAATTTTTTTAGTGGCAGAAGAAAATAAATTATGTAACATCACAGTCCTAGTGAAATGGTTGGAAGCAAAAGACCGACTGAACAAAATAAGTCCCGGGTCCTGATAGGTTTTTTCAAAGGTTTTTTAAGGAATGCAAAATGGAAGTTGTGAACCCTTAACTAAAATTTTTTTTTTATCTCTTCAAACAGGTGCAGTGTCTGATATGTGGAAATGGCTAATGAATTCCTATTTTAAAACGGGGACAAGCGTTACCGCAAATTCCCCCAAAAAAGCCTGACCTCAATTGTAGGCAAATTACTGAGTCAATTTTAGCTGAGAATTTAAAAAAAGCCACTCGATAAGCATAGCTGATTAAAGATACTCAGCATGGATTCACAAAAGGCCGGTCCCCGTCTAACTATTTATTAAACCCTTTAGAAAGCTTTTGAGGGGTGTTGACCCGATAAAGAATTTGATATTATTTACTTAGATTTTTGTAAGGCAATTTTATAGAGTTCCTCACCAAAGACTTTTTGAAGAAAGTAGCGCTCATGGCATTGGGGGAAGGGTGCTCTCGTGGATCGAATCATGGCTCACAGACAGGAAGCAAAGAGTGTCCATAATGGGGTTAAATCCGAGTGGGGATCAGTAACAAGTGGCGTTCCACAGGGATCATCTTGGGCCCGTGTTGTTTATAATTATATATCAATGATCTTGATAAAGGGAATTACTAGTGATATAGCAAATTCGCCGATGACACGAAGATAGGTAGGATAATTGATTCAAACGTAGATGTTAGGGAACTTCAGGAGGATTTAGCAAACTCTACTCTTGGTCAGAAAGTGGCAGATGCAGTTCAATGTAGATAAATGCAAGGTTCTGAAGCTCGGGAGTGTCCATAACCCAGCACTTATAAGTTAAATTAATGTAGAACTTAACCATACAGATTGCGAAAAGGACTTGGGGATTTTGGTAAGCAGCAACCTTAAATCAAGACAGCAATGCCTAAGCGTTACGAATAAGGCAAATAGATTACTGGGATTTATATCAAGAAGTGTAAGCAACAGGGAAATCCAGAGGTCATACTGCGCTTTTACATCATTAGTAAGGGGCCTCACCTAGATTATGCAGCTCAATTCTGGTCTCCATATTACAGAATGGACATAAATTCGTTTTGAAAACATTCAGCGTTTGGAGACTAAATTAATACATAGCATTAGAAATCTTCCTTATGAAGAAAGATTGAAGACTCTTAAGTTACATTCACTTGTTAGAAAGAAGAATGAGGGAGACCTGATCGAAGTGTATAAGTGGAAGATAGGTATTAATAAAGGGATATTAACAAGGTCTTGAGGATATCTCTCCAAGAGAGAACCCGCAGTAATGGATTTAAATTAGATAAGTTTAGATTTAGAAAGGACATAGGAAAGTATTGGTTTGGAAATAGGGTAGTTGATGAGTGGAACAGTCTACCTAGTTGGGTTATTGAGGCTAGGACTTTGGGTAGTTTCAAATTTAGGTTGGATAAGTACATGAGTGGGAGGGGGTTTGGGTTTGAGTGGGACTTGCACATCAGAGCTTATTTCTTGGGTAGCATTGAAAATTGGGTTGGTCAGATGTTTGTTAGTGGGATGAATTGTAAAGGACCTGCCTAGTATGGGCCAACAGGCCTGCTGCAGTGTTCCTCCTTTCTTATGTTCTTATGTTCTTATGTTCACTCATGGTGAACATTAACGCTGTTCACTCACCATAGTGATCATTAACACTGTTCACTCACCATGGTGAACATTAACGCTGTTCACTCACCATAGTGAACATTAACACTGTTCACCCCCCATGGTGAACTTAACACT
>NC_069445.1:22996900-23006461 GCF_026875155.1 Cherax quadricarinatus | reverse complement strand
ATAATAATAATAAAAATAATATATATAATTATTTATTATTAAATTATTATTATTATTATTATTTTTATTTTATTATTATTATTATAAGTAAAATAATTTATTTTCCTATAAGATACGTTTGACACAAAGGTCTCATGCAAAATATTTTTGGCAGATAAAACATTTAATCAACATACTGATATACTCTGTAAAGTACAGTGATTGATGCTAGTGACCCAGGTCGGGGGCGAAACGTCGTCTTGAGATTTATGTTGAAAAGTGACTAAGCTGTGAATTGTTCAGTTAACGTTATTGTCATATTGTTGGTTACGACGGAATTGTTCGAGCCGCGACACTGTGACTTAACAGGTTAGTTGTGAATTGTTCCAGTAAAGGTATTGTGACTTTTTTTTTCCTAATGGTCTAAAACTGAAGTGTGAGTCATAATTTTGAACATGGTGGTGGTACTACCAACACAGCCACCCCAGTACAGCCACCCCAGCACAGCCACCCCAGCACAGCCACCCCAGCACAGCCACCCCAGCACAGCCACCCCAGCACAGCCACCCCAGTACAGCCACCCCAGCACAGCCACCCCAGTACAGCCACCCCAGCACAGCCACCCCAGCACAGCTACCCCAGCACAGCCACCCCAGTACAGCCACCCAGCACAGCCACCCCAGCACAGCCACCCCAGCACAGCCACCCCAGCACAGCCACCCCAGCACAGCCCACCCCAGTACAGCACCCCAGCACAGCCACCCCAGCACAGCCACCCAGCACAGCCTCACCTGCACAGCAACCCCACACAGCAACCCCAACACAGCCACCCCATCACAGCCACACCAGCACAGCCTCACCTGCACATCCACCCAACACAGCCACCCCAACACAACCACCCAACACAGCCACTCAGCACAGCCACCCCAACACAGCCACCCCAACACAGCCATCCCATTACAACCACCCCAACACAACCACCCCAACACAGCCACCCCAACACAGCCACCCCAACACAGCCACCCCATCACAGCCACACCAGCACAGCCTCACCTACACAGCAACCCCAACACAGCTACCCCAACACAACCACCACCAGCACACCCACCCCAACACAGCCACCCCAACACAGCCACCCCAACACAGCCACCCCAGCACAACCACCCCAGCACAACCACCCCAACACAGCCACCCCAACACAACCACCCAACACAGCCACTCCAACACAGCCACCCCAGCACAGTCACCCCAACACAGCCACCCAGCACAGCCACACCAGCACTGCCACACCAGCGCTGCCACTCCACATCCACACCAACACAACCACAACAGCACATGCACACTGAACAGCCACCCAGCACAGCCTCACCAGCACAGCCTCCCCCGCACAGCCTCACCAGCACAGCCCCACCAGCACAGCCCCCCCAGAACCCCCACCAGCACCCCCCACACCCACCACCACACACACACACACACCCCACACACAACACACACACAAAACCCCACACACACACACCACACACACCCCACACCAAAACCCCCCAACAAAACACCCACACGTCCTTCAGAAAGGTAAATAAAAAACCCAAAAAACTGTCAATCATCGGGGCTCTTTCCCTTCACTTGACTCCCAATGTTTTAAAAGGGAAAAAATTTGTTGGGGTTTTTCGCGGGGAAAAACTGCTGAAAAGATGTTTCCCCACAAGACTCGCAAAATGCTTGACAGTTTTCGACGGACCCCTGTCGTTTTTTGGGACATTATCTGACTTTTTTGCCGGGGCTTTCCCACTCCCCTGTAAAACCCCTCGCGAGACCCCATGGGCCCGAACCCCTCTTGAGACCCCCACTCGCGCCGGTTCTCCCAGCGGCGTCTCTCCCCCAACTTGACGCCCTTCTTATTTTTGGGTTTTCCCTCCCCCTTTCCTCTTAAAAATTTGAGGTAGCTATAAAAAAATTATCTTAAAAATTTTATTACTATTATTACTATGTTTTATTACTTTTATTATTATTGTTGCAATTTTTAGGCTAAAAAAAAATTTGCGCTTTTTGTTGCTATTTTCCCATTCATGGGAAACGCTAAACCCTTTAGTGTTATACAGCACTTGGGGGCATGGGGGGGACTTTTGGGTTTTTTGGCCCCCGAGAGGGGAAAGCAAAAAAGTCGAGTTTCTTAGAAAAACCCAGTCTATCGGCTTTTGATATTTGTATCCTCGGGGGGTAAAAGTGTGTGTGGGGAGGGTAGTGAAAGGGTATACCTTTTTGGAACTTGAAAAACACGTAGGGGGTTACGTTACCTTCCCCAGAAACCCACTCTCCCTCTTAGAATTGTACATGGTCCCCCAAAAAAAAGTTGGAACATAGGCAAAATTTTTATTTTTTGTAATTTACAGTTTAAAAATTTTTAAAAAAATATCTTGTAAAAGGAACAAGTGCAACTAATGTGATTTTACGGGGGCAAAGTTTCGCTCTCCAAAAAGCTTTTTCAAGCCGTTATGGCTTGACAAAAATTTCACTTGTGTCCTTTTACTTCACTTTTGTCGGTAATTCTACCCAAAAAATTTTTATACAAATAATTTCTTCGTGTCCACTATTAGGATGCAAGTTCAACGCGCTTTGCAAGATTTTCATTTAACTCCGACAAATGTGGGGCAAAACAAATATTAGTAATATTTTTATGTGTCCCGACCCTTTTTGGGTTTATCCTGTATGTTTCCCTTTTTTTTGTTTACAATATTCTTTTGGGTAGTGGTGGATGGCTACTTAGTTATTTTTTTTTCTTTTTTTTTTTAAAAGGGTTTCTATCGTGCAAAAAGGAACATGTTCAAAATAATGTGACATTTTTTGGTAAGGTTTTGCCCTCCAGGAAATTTGTCAAGCCGACAAAGAGCGAAACGTTGCCAAAAATAAAATTTTTCGCATAAAACGGTCATTAAAAACCTTTTTTCTTACTTTATTGTTGGTAATTCTAACCCTTTTTATAGTTGTTTCCTGCCTCAGCTCGTTTTCGAAAATCAGCACTTTAAAATATACTACCCCAACCCCCGGGGGGTGTAAACCCCAACAGTTGATTAAAAACCCAGGTAAAAAGCTTGACCAAACTTCTGGGGAGGGGCGAAAAGTGCCCCCGATAAAATGTTTAAGTTAGTTGCATCTGTTTTTATTTTTACCTAAATCTTTTGTCCCTAATTTACCCCCCAAATACCAAAAAAATACCCCCAGTCCGATAACATTCTTCTTTTCAAATATAAGGGTCTAAAGCCAGCAAAAAACAAAAAAAAATACCTTTATCCGGGGGACTGCTTGCGAGGCCAAAAGGGAAAGTTCGCGGCTTTCACTGAGACCCACATAAAGGATCAAATTGGGGCAAAGAAATATGGATCCCCGGTTCAAAACCCTTTCAAAAATTTTGACAGAGGGGAACAGGCAAAAGGGGGGGGGTTGGGCCCGTTTCAAATTTCAGAGTCAAATTGTTTTTCACAGAAATGTTAATACCTAAATGAGTAGTGGAAGTTTTTGCAGTAAAGGTCGAAAAACCAAAAAATAGTCATTGTGGGAGTCTACAAGCCCCCGGATGCAAAAATCCCCGCAATTCCCGGAAAGCTGGTTTAAAAAATTTACCACTGTCTGGAAATCTTCCAAACTCCTGCCCCCCAACATCTTGCTCCCGGGGGAAATTTTAATTAAGGCCCCCTAAAATGGGGAAAAATAGCAAATAATTTGTTTCAGTAATAACACCAGGAGGCAGCTCTGATGAAAACTCACCCCACACGAGCTTTTTAAACTCTGCCCCAAAATTCAATTTTAAACCGGGAAATAATAGAGCCTTTCTTGATGGAGAAAAACCCCTGGGCCTCATTTCACTAAAAATGATGATCTGAAAGAAATGTCACCATATAAAAAACAATATACTCAGATCACAACATAATTGGGGTTTCAGACATGTATGCGTGGAGCCTCAGACCGACAAAATGAACTAGTCACGAGGGACATTCACCAATTCAACTTCAATAACAAAAACATAAAGTGGGACCAAGTAAACCAAGTCCTAACCGATATAAGCGGGGAAAAGATATACTAAGCAACACAGAACCCAAACTTGCCTAGAACAGATTAACTCGGTGGCACCGATGTATGCACAAGGTTTATTCCCTCTAAGAAAAAGGAGGAGTAGATGTAAAATAGAAAGGGGACAGGCGCCCCCTTTACAGGCGACGGAAAAAGAATAACAGAGCGGCAAAAAAGAGGTCAATATATCAGAAATGCGCAGGGAAGACACCTGGTCAGAGAAATAGCAAGCATCGAACTTAAGCTAAAAGAATCCTTTAGGAGTCAGGAATCGCGGAAGAACTAAAAGCCATAAAAAAATCGAAAGAAACCCAAAGTATTTTTTTCTCCTATGCCAAATCAAAATCGAGAACAAACGTCCAGTATTGGGCCCCTACTTAAACAGATGGGTCCTACACAGATGACAGCAAGGAAATGAGTGACCCTACTCAAGTCCCAATATGACTCAGTTTTTAGCAAGCCGCTAACCAGACTGAAGAGTCGAAAAACAAAATGAATTTTTTATGAGAGAGCCACCAAAATTTTGATTAAAAACAAGCCTATCCGATGTTATCCGGGACGCCAAAAAACTTCGAACAGGCGATAAATGACATCCATGCACTCTGCCCCAGGGCCAGACTCATGGAACTCGTGTTCATCAAGACTGCAAGAAGCCCCTATCACGAGCCTTTTCCATCCTATGGAAGGGAGCATGGACACGGGGGTCGTCCTCCAGTTACTAAAAACAACAGACATAGCCCCACTCCACAAAGGGGGCAGTAAAGCAACAGCAAAGAAACTACAGACCAATAGCCTAACATCCCATAAATAAAAAATTTTTGAAAGGGTCCTAAGAAGCAAGTTTCACCACCCATCTAGAAACCCATCGTTACACAACCCAGGGCAACATGGGTTTAGAACAGTCGCTCCTGTCTGTCTCAACTACTGGATCACTACGACAAGGTCCTAAATGCACTAGAAGACAAAAAGAATTGCAGATGTAATAATACAGATTTTGCAAAACCCTTTCGACAAGTGTGACCAGGCGTAATAGCGACACAAAATGCGCGCTAAAGGAATAACAGGAAAAGTTGGTCGATGGATCTATAATTTCCTCACAACAGAACACAGAGAGTAGTCGTCAACAGAGAAAGTCCGAGGCAGCTACGGTGAAAAGCTCTGTTCCACAAGGCACAGTACTAGCTCCCATCTTGTTCCTCACCCTCATTATCCGACATAGACAAGGATGCCCAGCCACAGCACCGTGTCTTCCTTTGCAGATGACACCCGAATCTGCATGACAGTGTCTTCCATTGCAGACACTGCAAGGCTCCGGGCGGACATCAGCCAAATCTTTCAGTGGGCTGCAGAAAACAATATGAAGTTCAACGATGAGAAATTTCAATTACTCAGATATGTAAACATGAGGAAAAAAAATCTTCATCAGAGTACAAAACAAATTCTGGCCACAAAATAGAGCGAACACCAACGTCAAAGACCTGGGAGTGATTATGTCGGAGATTCTCACCTTCAAGGACCATAACATTGTATCAATCGCATCTGCTAGAAAAATGACAGGAGGATAATGAGAACCTTCAAAACTAGGGAGGCCAAGCCCATGATGACACTCTTCAGGTCACTTGTTCTATCTAGGCTGGAATATTGCTGCACCTAACAGCACCTTTCAAGGCAGGTGAAATTGCCGCCCCAGAAAATGTACAGAGAACTTTCACGGCGCGCAAAACGGAGATAAAACACCTCAATTACGGGGAGCGCTTGAGGTTTCTAAACCTGTATTCCCTGGAACGCAGGGGGGAGAGATACATGATTATATACACCTGGAAAATCCTAGAGGGACTAGTACCGAACTTGCACACAAAATCACTCACTACGAAAGCAAAAGACTTGGCAGACGATGCACCATCCCCCCAATGAAAAGCAGGGGTGTCACTAGCACGTTAAAGACCATACAATAAGTGTCAGGGACCGAGACTGTTCAACTGCCCCCCCGCACACATAAGGGGGATTACCAACAGACCCCTGGCAGTCTTCAAGCGGCACTGGACAAGCACCTAAAGGCAGTTCCTGATCAGCCGGGCTGGGGCTCGTACTTTGGGTTTGCGTGCAGCCAGCAGCAACAGCCTGGTTGATCAGGCGCTGATCCACCAGGAGGCTGGTCACAGACCGGGGCCGCGGGGGCGTTGACCCCCGAAACTCTCTCCAGGTAAACTCCAGGTAAACTACCCAAGTACCTACTTACTGCTAAGTGAACAGGAGCAGCAGGTTTAAGGAACCCGCCGAACCACCGACCCTCAATAAGATGAATCGGTACCAACAGCTCCAATTTGTAGCCGAATTCTTTAACACCCCATATACCAGGGAGGCACATTGATGCAAATGCAAGATAACTTATTATGGAAAGGACCAAAGCTTAATGAACATCGTGCAGTACTTTTTGGTTTTAAACCCGCTAATCCAAGCAAGCAACCATAACACTTTGGTAAGGTCCTACTGTACAAGGATGAACTCGAGGGTAAATAATCGTTCCGTAAAAAATGTGGACACAGCTTACTGTAATGAAAGGAAAATTGGCTGCATTACTCTATACCACCCAGTCAAGGAGAAATTTAATTCTTGAAACTGGAATTGAAGTAGATTCTCAGTGTTAAAATATACACTTTTCTGTATGCATTAAGATCACAGAAAATTTGGGTGATATGACAATATGCAGGACAACCACTGTGAAAAAATGGTGAACGTCCTATTGCTTTCATGATTTCTGACGTTACCCAGGGAACTTTTTCCTTGATAAAAATGAGAAATGACGAAAGCGCTTGGAAATTCACTATTTCTTCAGCGGTTGTTTTGCACCTTTCAGTAAATTCATCCTTGTCTATTAAGGGAAAGTTATCAAAATTAAGTTTAAAGCCAAATAGACTGCACAAAGAAAGTCATTAATACTGTATGCCCCACCACAGGTCAGGAAAACTTTGATCCCAAATATATGGAATAAACTAAACTGTAAGTGTAAATATACATAGATATACACCCCACCAAGTGCTCATGCACTGTTTGCTCTCAGTACATACACACGGAGAGAAAATTCACCGTAGAGGCACCGGGGGAAGTAAGTGTGTGCCGGGAATAGTTAAAACACCGACTTTCTGTTCTTGTAAATGATTATTTTTTTTCATTAAAAATCTTTTTTTAATACCATTCATAATTGTCAACTGTATTAACTTGAGAACTAAACAATCTGCTTTTTTCATCTAGAGAGCATCTAGAGATCGTCCAGTGTCTGACGACTGCCTCTGTTACTTGTTGTTGAGTGTCTCGTCTTCTACAAGTCTAGAAACATTATTAACATCAACCCAACTTTTAAATTATTATTTACCACATGACGGATATAACAGTAATGATTTTGTTTGGTGTTGAATAGTGATATATAAAAATTTTAATATATTATATATATATAATATATATTATATATATAATATATATATATATATATATATATATTATATAATATATATATATATATTAGCCTTACGGCTGAAACCTTATTCAACAGACTAACAAGTATACAAAAGACAGAACATAGGCATAAAGCCAACACGTGTTTCAAGTCATGTCTAGGAACTAGGTCAGGTAGCAGAACAAGATCAAGTTCGGCAACCCAAGTTTGGTACAGGAAGAAGTTACCTTACAGCAGAGGTAGTTGTAGCGTCACGTTTCCTCTGGCCTTGTCAGACACTGAAAGTCAGTCTTGAAAAAACAATAGACGACTGAGACGAGAATAATCCCAAATCACGGCTAAATCATCTGAGCTCCAGTATCAGTGATGCAACATTCATCGCCCTTTGGGCAACATATTTTAAAGTTTTGACCCTTTCGAGGTGATATGCTTTGAAGTAAGTAAAGATCTTTTGATCCAAGGAATCTGAGCTGCTTTTCTCATCTTTGGGTCACTACTGATAACCTGCATTCTCTAGAATTAATATGACTGTTACCAGTTCAGAACTTCCTTGTGAATATATTAAGAAAGAAGAGTATAAAGTCAGTGTGTTCAATATTTAGGGGTAGACTTGTAGGCGCACGGGTCTACGAAAGATGAGATCATTCACAGAATTAGTACTAGCACAGTTATATACTACACAAGTATTGCACCATTGACAGAGGGGGAAAAGGTGGATTATGCAAATTTAACCTTATCCATGAGGCAGAAAAGGGAATTTACCAGACTGAAGTGGTACCAACATTATCATTTGGGTGTGAAATTTGGGTTGTGAATGTTGCAGCGAGGAGGAGGAGAGGACGAAGGGGGGGAGAGGAAGTAGAGATGTCGGTTTGAGGAAAAGTGTGATGTGAATATTATACAGAGAATTCGTAGTATTTAAAAATTAGAAAGTGGGAAGAGATTACTTTAAGTATAATTCAAAGGGCTGATGGAGGTGTTGAAGATGGTTAAGACACTCAGAAAAGGGTGGAGCAAAATAAAATGACTAAGAGGGTGTATAATTCTAAGGTAGAGGGTCGGGGGCGTGCTAGGATAGGTTGTGAGGAGGGGGTAAAGGGAGATTTGTGGGGGAGAGGCTTGGACATTTAAAAAGACAATGTGACTTATTAGGAATGAGTGGAAGCAGGTGTTTTTTTATGATTTGGCGTGCTGTTTGAGTGTGAAGAAGATAGTATTTATAAAGGGATTCAGAGACAGTGGTTAGCGGGACCTGAGTCCGGAGGTGGGGAAATACAATACCTGTTCTCTGGGGATGGGTGGGGATGTTGTTGCTGGGAAGGTCATGTGGACCTGTGATGTCAACCCACTTCTGGCAAAAGAGTAACTGAATGATGGGGAACGTGTTTCTTCTTTTTCTGGGTCACCCTCCCCTTTGTGGGAGACGGCCCCGGGAAAGGTTAAAATATCTCATATAAACAAATTGAAATTTGGAGCTGACGGAACGAGTTTATATTCCACGACTTATTTTTTTTTTAACACAAACCGACTGACCAAAGAAAAGAGGAAACACATTAACATTCATTCAATCACTGTCCTACTAAAAGTATGTTGACATCATACCTTACATGATCCACCGAACAGCAACACCCCCCCACCCGTTCTTCAAGGTGCAGGCACTGTGCTTCTCACCTCCAGGTTTCATATCCACCTAAGTGGTTGCTCTGAATCCTTTATAAATGTTACCTTGTTCACACTGTAACAGCACTTTAAACAGTAAAAGGAAAACACTTTTCTCCATTCCTTAACCCCCTCACATAAGCCTGCTGGTTTTTCAAGCCTCTAGCTATTATTGTTACATGTAATTAACATATTTAAATATTAGTTTAAAATTATGCAAAAACTATAATATGACTATTCAGGGGAATGAGATAACCCACTACCGAGAAAAAATAACATGTCACAATACCATGGTTTTTAACAATTCACCGAGAAAAACCGCACTTGGGAACAGAAATTCGCTACCACATTTCGGTCCGTCATTGACCTCTGACTTGACAATGGTCCAGCACAGATCGAAATGT
>NC_069445.1:22986900-22991900 GCF_026875155.1 Cherax quadricarinatus | reverse complement strand
GTGGAACACACACCCGCGGGTACCCTCATCGACGCCACAACTTTGGGCTGGACGGGTGCGTGTGTTGGAGTGGATGGGTGTGAGTTAGACGTGCCCAGCATGGGAATATAGGCCTACTGCAGTGTTTCCTTCGTTCTTGTGTTCACTCAGCTGCTTCAGCGTTCGAAACCCTGGCATGTTTCACCCAGGCATTCATGCCTCTGGAACCGGACTGACGTACGTGTACGTACGTATGGGCGTCCGTGTGTGCGTGTGCGTGCGTGCAGCAACTACGTTTGTTAGTGACAAAAACAGTGATCAATGTTCCGTTAACAGTCATAATCTTTCAACGAGTGTCTTATGAAGCTAATGACGGGATCTTGATCCGAGAAATTGAAAGACGACTCCTCTTCCTTGGATCATACCTAATAGTCTCCCAGTTAATGTAATAATAAAAATAATAATGTTTTAAGAAACTGTGACAATAGTGGTTAGCGTTCCGTTACGTGTTTCGTTAACAACATAACATAAGAAAGAAGGAGCACTGCAGCAGGCCTACTGGCCCATGCGAGGCAGGTCCATGTTAACCCCCGGCTTAGACCAATGGCCCACCCAGTCAGGTCACCTCCACTTAAGGAAGGAGCACGGCATATGACCCAGTAGCACCAGCTAGTCAGGTCCAACTCACCCACCCATACCCACTCATGTGTATATCTAACATATTTTTAAAACTACACACTGTATAGTCCTTGTGGCTTAGCGCTTCTTTTTGATTATAATAATAATAATAAAACTACACAAGGTCTTAGTTTCTATAACGGTACTCGGGAGTTTGTTCCACTCATCCACAACTCTATTACCAAACCAGTGCTTTCCTATATCCTTCCTGAATCTGAATTTTTCCAGCTTAAAACCATTGCTGCGAGTCCTGTCTAGGCTAGATATTTTTAACACGCTATTTACATCCCCTTTATTAATTCTTGTAATACGGTAACCAGAACTGTGCAGTATAATCTAAGTGAGGCCTGACCAAGGATATATAGAGATGAAGAACCTGAGGACTTCTATTACGCTTCTTGATATGAAGCCAAGGATTCTGTTAGCTTTATTGCGAACACTAATGCACTGTTGTCTTGGTTTCAGATTACTGCTAACCAGAACTCCTTAATCCTTTTCGCAGTCAGTAATATTAAGATCTACATTATTTAGTTTATATGTGGCATCGTTATTATCCTTTCCAACAGTGTTCCGTTAACAGTGTTCTGTTAAGTGTTCCGTTAAACGTTCCGTTAACTGTTCCGTTGTGTTCCGTTAAGTGCGACACTGGAGCAACCACTGAGAAGAACAAGTGGTAGGTGTATGTAGTATTAGTGGCACAGCATCGTTGCAGTATGCACACCGACAGGTGTATGTTTATCAGTGTATATACACTGAGATACACAGATGTATGTTTCCCAGTGTATATACATTGAGATACACAGATGTATGTTTCTCAGTGTATATACACTGAGATACGCAGATGTATGTTTCCCAGTGTATATACATTGAGATACACAGAAGTATGTTTCTCAGTGTATATACACTGAGATACACAGATGTATGTTTCTCAGTGTATATACACTGAGATACACAGATGTATGTTTCTCAGTGTATATACACTGAGATACACAGATGTATGTTTCTCAGTGTATATACACTGAGATACACAGATGATAGTTGATTGATAGTTGATACTTAAAATAAGATTTAGTATTTAAATGTAATAACTGTTACTCCTAATTAAAGAATCATTATATAACCCTTACGAATTTAGCGTTTCCTCAAGAATAATAAAAATAATCGCTTATTTAAAATACTTGAGGGTAATAAATATTTCTGGATGCGAATGAATATTATAAAAAATAATAATTTTTGGTTTAGTTTCTAATTAACTTTAGCTAAATGAAGTTAAAAGATTCTCTTTCTTAATTCTGAAAAAAAAATGATTGACTTTGCGTTATGGAATATGTGGCCCGTTCACTTGTGTGTGTGGCTCGTTCACCTGTGTGTGTGGCCCGTTCACCTGTGTGTGTGGCCCGTTCACCTGTGTGTGTGGCCCGTTCACCTGTGTGTGTGGCCCGTTCACCTGTGTGTGTGGCCCGTTCACCTGAGTGTGTGGCCCGTTCACCTGTGTGTGTGGCCCCTTCACCTGTGTGTGTGGCCCGTTCACTTGTGTGTGTGGCCCGTTCACCTGTGTGTGTGGCCCGTTCACCTGTGTGTGTGGCTCGTTCACCTGTGTGTGTGGCCCGCTCACCTGTGTATGTGGCCCGTTCAGTTGCGTGTGGCCCGTTCACCTGTGTGTGTGGCCCGTTCACCTGTGTGTGTGGCCCGTTCACCTGCGTGCAGCAGTGTAATATTCTTGTTTAGAAGCAGACACAGACGCAAGTGCATGGAGGTAGCCATGATACCTGTCCCCAACTCTGTTACGCGGAGTAATGGAAGCTTGTTACCGCGGCGGAGATTCCAGCAATCTTAAAACACACGACACCGCCATCGCTTTAGACATCCCTTCCCCACAACTGTTACTTTTAATACTGCTACTGTAGATCAGTGGTTTAGACAACCGACAGATTTATAAATTAGACACATGTGCAACACGCATGGCTGATGGACTGATTACCTCAAACTCTTTCTGATCTTTACCATTCTTCTTTGTATAGGACTGACGAAGCCACTGTGTGGCGAAACATTTCAACTATAAAGATTCACATGTGTTGCACATGTGTCTAATTTAATACTGTTACTGCTAGTATTAGTCTTACTTCTACCACTAGTTTTACTACTAGTATTACTGCTACTACCATTATTATTACTAGTACTACTACTACTACCACCACTATTATTACTAATACTACTGCTACTGCCACTAGTATTACTAGTACTACTGCTACTGGTAATTATACTTGTACTGCTATTACTAGTACTGATAGTACTGATACTAGTAATACTACTAGTGCTAATACTATTAATACTATTACTACTAGTACTACAATTAGTGGCGCTATTAGTACTGCAGTTGGTATTGCTGTTAGTACCGCTGCTAGTACTGTTTCTACTAGTACTGCTACTGTTTACGCTAGTTCTACTAGTACTGCTACTACTATTGTTCCTAAGTGCGGGCTATTTGTTGTGTTGTGCTGCTTCTGCTACTAGTGCTATTACTGCTTCTAGTACTACTACTAGTACTACTGCTGCTACTAGTGCTACTGCTGCTACTAGTACTACTGCTACTAGTGCTGCTGCTGCTAGTACTACTGCTGCTACTAGTACTACTAGTACTACTGCTGCTACTAGTACTGCTACTGCTAGTACCGCTACTGCTTGCACTGCTGCTACTAGTACTACTACTGCTACTAGTACTACTACTGCTACTAGTACTACTGCTGCTACTAGTACTACTGCTGCTACTAGTACTACTGCTACTAGTACTGCTGCTGCTAATACTACTGCTGCTAGTACTACTAGTACTACTGCTGCTACTAGTACTACTGCTGCTACTAGTACTACTGCTGCTACTAGTACTGCTACTGCTACTAGTACTACTGCTGCTACTAGTACTACTGCTGCTACTAGTACTACTGCTGCTACTAGTATTACTGCTGCTACTAGTACTACTGCTGCTTCTAGTACTACTGCTTCTAGTACTACTGCTACTAGTACTGCTACTGCTACTAGTACTGCTACTAGTACTACTGCTGCTACTAGTACTACTGTTGCTAATAGTACTACTGCTACTAGTACATACTGCTACTATACGAGTTTAAGCTACTAGTACTGCTACTGCTACTAGTACTACTGCTGCTACTAGTACTGCTACTGCTACTAGTACTGCTACTGCTACTAGTACTACTGCTGCTACTAGTACTATTGCTGCTACTAGTACTACTGCTGCTACTAGTACTACTGCTGCTACTAGTACTACTGCTGCTACTAGTACTGCTACTGCTACTAGTACTGCTGCTACTAATACTACTGCTACTAGTACTACTGTTGCTACTAGTACTACTGCTGCTACTAGTACTACTACTGCTACTAGTACTACTGCTGCTACTAGTACTACTGCTGCTACTAGTACTACTGCTACTAGTACTGCTACTGCTAGTACCGCTACTGCTTGCACTGCTGCTACTAGTACTACTGCTGCTACTAGTACTACTGCTGCTTCTAGTACTACTGCTGCTACTAGTACTGCTACTGCTAGTACCGCTACTGCTTGCACTGCTGCTACTAGCACTGTAGTTATAAAGCAACTTCAACATGTTCACTTCCTCCTATTATCTTCAAGAAAATATAAAAGTAACAGCGCTTTACAAGGGTTTTTTAATTACAAATATATTTATCATTTATTACATTTCATGTTCTACTTTTTCTATCATTCTCTACTTGCATTCATTCAAAAGAATTCATTTGCATTCATTCACTTGTATTCTTTCAAGAGAATTCACTTGTATTCTTTAGTCGAGTGAGCGGAAAACCTGAAATGCAGCTACAAACGTGCCTGGAGGACTAATGCTCAGTTTATAACTTTAATAACGCTACCAACGGTTTTCTTTTAACCGGAATAAATCTTGGGTAGTAAATATTGTTAGTTGGCTTAAATCGAAATCCTGCCGACCACACGAGGGTTATTAAGGCGGTATGACACTTGTACATCACCAGTCAAGAACACTTGAATCCCTAATACACACATTTCAGATATGTACAAAGTGAATACGATAACGAGACTAATGAGTAGATTATATTGAGGGGATACTTGTGTACACTTCATGGTGTTCCCTCGTTAGCGTCCTCGGCCGCAGGTGGTGACGAGGCGACCCACTGGCTCCACCATCCTCCAACACAAGGTAAATATTGCCCACAACACATCTTTTCCCAGTTTGGGGCCTAGTTCCTAAGTCTTTTGTGTGTTCATATGCTCTTGCGACATTACATTTCAGGAGGACACGATTTGTTCTCTCTCACTTTGCACTGTTACACGATTG
>NC_069445.1:22979400-22981900 GCF_026875155.1 Cherax quadricarinatus | reverse complement strand
AACAGACATTACAGCCGTCAAGCTGTAGGGGAGACACAGCGACGATTTGCCAATTTTCAAGAATAATTGGCCAAATTTGGCCTCTACACCCCCCATTATAATCAGACCTTCTTCCAAAGAGTCTATGCCAAAAAGGGTCTTTTCACATACCATATTCCTCTATTATATTCATTAGGAAGCGCTAAACCCCTATGGGTCATATAGCAGCCGGGGGAATGGAAAGGCAATAAAGTTTGAAACAAGGAAGACGAATAGTATGACTTCCTTGGATCAAGAACCAGAATGAAGTTTCCTCACTTGTTCCAAAGGTTAATTTTTCTTTTACGTCTTTGTCTCTTTCAATATATCTTTTCAATTCCCTCTGTATCTGTCTCGCTATTATTATTCTTTCAGTGAATAAAAATATTCATTAATTATATGCAAATTAGGCGACAAAAAGCAATAATGTGTACCGTTGAGTGAAGAATTATCAGGAAAATGTTTGAACCATCGACCGATGAATTTTAGTCATGAATGGGTACATAATGGGTACAGAATAGGAAAGAGCGAGCGAGCGAGGAAGAGTGAGCGAGTGAGAAAGAGACTGAAGCTAATGCGGAGAAATCAAGCGGACAAGGACCAAGCAGGACTACAAAGGAACCTGGACAGGCTGCAAGCCTGGTTCAACAATTGGCTCCTGGAGTTTAACCCCCACCAAGTGCAAAGTCTTGAAGAATGGAGGTTTAAAAGGCCGCAGACGGAGTACATATTAGGGGGACAAAGGCTTCAAACCTCACTCAAGGAAAAGGATCTTGGAGTGAGTACCATACCGAGCACATCTCCCGAGGCGAATATCAGGCAAATAACTGCTGCAGCTTATGGGCGCCTGGCAAACCTAAGAATAGCATTTCGACACATGTGTAAGGAGTCATTCAAGACTGTGTACGTCAGGCCCGTATTGAAATATGCAGCACCAGAATGGAACCCACACCTGGTCAAGCACGTTAAGAAATTAGAAAAAAATACAAAGGTTTGCAACATGACTAGTCCCGGAGGTAAGTATGTCCAATGAGGAGAGGTTATGAGAAATCGGCCTAACGACACTGTAGGACAGGAGGGTTAAGGGAAGACATAATAACGACATATAAAATACTACGAGGAACTGACAAGGTAGACACAGAATGTTCCAGAGATGGGACACAGAAACAAGGGGTCACAATTGGAAGTTGAAGACTCAAATGAGTCAAAGGGATGTTAGGAAGTATTTTTTCAGTCATAGAGTTGTCAGGAAGTGTAATAGTCTGGAAAGTGACGTAGTGGAGGCAGAAACCATACATAGTCTTAAGACGAGGTTTGGTAAAGCTCATGGAGCAGGGAGAGAGGACCTAGCAATCAGTGAAGAGACGAGGCCAGGACTCGACCTCTGCAACCACAAATAGGTGACTACACACACACAGGTCACGTTCTCTGCTCTACTTAGCCATGGTGTTACGTTAATGAGGTTGGTGTATATTATGTTATGTTAAATTATAGAAAGGAGACATATATATATATAATATATATATATATATATATATATATATATATTAATATAATATATATATATATATATATATATATATATATATATATATATTATATACATATATATACATATATATATAATGTCGTGCCGAATAGGCAGAATTTGCGATCTTGGCTTAAATAGCAACGCTCATCTTGCCATGTAGGACAAACGAAAATTTGTGTATGCAATAATTTCGCCAAAATCATTCTGAACCTAAAGAAAAAAATATATTTCACTGTGTTTGTTTAGTATTAAATTATTGTAAACAAATCTAAAATATATTTAGTTGGGTTAGGCTAAAATAAATTGTTCTTGTTATAATAAGGTTAGGTAAGTTTTCTAAGATTCTTCTGATGCAAAATTAAAAATTTTTACATTAACATTAATGAAAAAAAATATATCTTTCAACGTATAAGAGAAATTTTCAGAAAGAACTTTAATTTTAAAATGAGTTCTTGCTAATTGACCAGTTTTACATATTCGGCACGACACACACACACACACACACACACACACACACACAACACACACACACACAACACACACACACACACACACACACACACACATATATATTTTATATATAAATATATATATATATATATATATATATATATATATATATATATATATATATATATTATATATATATATATATATATATATATATATATATATATATATATATTAATGTACTAACAACGTTCTTTTTCTTCATTATTATTGTTTTGTGTTTGTATTATTAGGGACTCTCGAAGGGCGATGTTTAAAAGGCTTTTTTTTTTTCTCCCTCCATTTTTCAATTTTCTTTTACTCGAAAACACCTCACTCAATCGTCTTCGTTTTATCAACACTCGTGTACGGTAACGAGGACCAAATTCTTGAAATACCTGACATGTTTACGTGTCTTATTACCAAAGTTGCTGAACCCATTCTCAGGATAACGGAATTACT
>NC_069445.1:22944400-22974400 GCF_026875155.1 Cherax quadricarinatus | reverse complement strand
AGAAAGGTTCAAATGAAATTTCAGGAAGGTTCATAGGAAACTTTTAGGAAGACTTAGAACCCTCAGGAAGATTCAAGAGAAGCCACCAGGAGATACCTACAGGAAGGCTCGGGAGAAAACCTTCAGGAAGGCTCGGGAGAAAAGCTTCAGAAGGCTTAGAGAAAATCTTGTAGACTGGGAATTAATCTTGTTTGTGACTCGACGAATTAGAGGGTAACTCAAATTCCTTGAATCAAGAGTCCTTCACCACATCAAAACTCCCCACAATGAAGTGAAAATATAATCAAAATTCATCTAAATCGCTGTTTGGAAAAGACGCATTTGACGTAATTATTATAGAGAATCTGTTTGTCCTAATAAGTTATCTCGATGATCCCTTACGTGGTCATAATGTCTCCCCTGGTGCGATCATAAAGGTTAAGTTTAGTGTTTTCTCGTAGTGATTCACTGTGCTCCGAGATTAGTCTCCCTGAGAACTTTTGGGCTCCCTCCAGTGTGCTTGCATGCTTCTTCAGGTGTGATCTCTAGGATGGTGCTGCATACACGATTTCCTGGCGCCTGTTGGTTCTACTATCCTCCTGTGGAATGCAAGGTCGTGTTAGTGAATTAGTGTAGGACTGTAAGTGGATGACAGTGTAAGTGGTCGTATGATATAGGATACGAGCTTTATCCTGTTGCATCGAATTTCGACAGAGAATTTTATAGCAGTAGCCGGGTTCCTACCAGTGCTGGACGGTCAGGGCAGGATTGGAAAGAAAGATCGAACGTGGAACTACGTAGCGTCTGGCCTCTGCGCACATGTAGGCAGTTGTGATTAGTTATCACAAGGTGGGAGTTGGAAAAAATAATTCGATAGGCGAAAAAGAAATGCACATAGCGTATATATAAGGGGAGAGGGTTGAGCACTGAGCACGTCAGCTTTCTCTCATTCTCTCTCCGTCAGCCAGCCACTCAGCTCATTGTGTTGATTGTTCCATAACAAGAATCAATGTAATTACCCATATCTAAGTAACCATACATGAAATATTCCCTACCCTAGTTCCCATGTCAAGTGTAACGAGATGTCCCCGTAGGATTCCTTGAACTTTACCAGTTTACTTAGTTAATAAAGTTGCAAAACAACCACAGGGAAGAGTTGAATAATAGATCTAGGCCTTTCGTGTTGCAGCCAACATTTTTTTCAAGAGCTTGCAATGTTGTAGAGAGAATAGAGGGTGCGGGCAGATGCCCGGAACTCCACGTGACCTTCCCGAAGCAGAAGTTCACATGGGCGCATCTGCCCGGGCTCTCTGCTCTCTCTGCAACATTGCAAGCTCTTGAAAAAAATGTTAGCTGCAGCAAGAAAGGCCTAGAACTATCATTCAACTCCCGCCTGTGGTTGTTTTGCATTTTTCGTCGCTTGTCCGCGGTTTATTGTATAGTTAAACTTTGAATCGTTGAATTCTGATCAGTAAACGAAGAGCTTTTTATGTTCGGTCACAAAATATCAGCGATGGTGAGCTTTGCTTAAATGAAGCTTTGCTTTGATTTTGGGCTGTGTAAACAGTGACTTGCGAAATTTTATTAAACAAATTGGTTCCATTATATGATGAAGAGTTTTTCTGTATGGATGATTATATTACTAGGAATGCTGTCACTGCTGAAAAAGTGACAATTGTGATAGAGGACGTGTGGATTTTTAAAGTCTTCACCTTGCCTGCAGCCTGAAACTTCATACCTACATCAAAGACAGTCAGGAAGGTCTCCAAAACAGTAGACATCCTCTCCAAGATAGGCTCCCCGTTCAGTAACTTTCCAAAGTCTCTTCCGATCGTCTTGAAAACCCAAACGCTAGTCAGTGCATTATAATTAGAAATTTTGGTGGATTCATTTTAGGTAGTGTAAGTGCCAGTTAGGTCAGTTTTAGTGAAGATATTGTGAAAATTGAAATACTGATTTTTGCATTATAATTTATGACTGGTTATTGTACAGTGTAGCTGCCAATTTGCAAAATATTTATCAGCCCCTCGGCTGACCTTGGAGGTATTCAAATTTCAGTTTCTTCAAGAAATAAAAAACTCAAGTAATTTCTCTAACAGAACTGTAGGGAAGGAAAAAAAACAGAATATAACAAACAGAAAAAAGCTGAGAAATCTTGAAATCTTGTTGTTTTATGGATTTTTTCCAGTTTAACGAGTTTATTGAGCTTTTAAATACCATACTTTAGTATATAGCTTTATTCCACAGCCGGTACATATACTTAATTACAGTAATCATATTTTCTTCTAAGGTTTTCTTTGACAGTATCTCCTCATTCTTGCAAATTTTCACCACTGATAAATGCAACTAGAGGAAGGCTCTTCGAATTATTGACACTCGTAAGTGACCTCTGAGTAATTTTATATACAACAGCCCTGATTTTAATTTCAGTGTAATTCAGAACGACTCATCTAATCGGCTTCAAACTCTCAACGCTGGTATAGCGTATTTAGAATAAGGTTGGGATTTATGTCGTAGTGTGTAGGTTCCTATATGCCAGTTTTATTTAAAAAACATTATGGTAGTAGTGTCCATAAATACTGTGAGTATACATTATCTGAACGGCTTCAAAATTTAATGGTTGATGCTTCCAGTACAACGGTTTATACAAACAACGGTACGGGTGGGGATCGAACTCACGGCAAGGGATTCGTGAAACTCCAGGCCAATACGTAAGCCTCACTTACCATGAGTTCGATCCCCACTCGTACCGTGGATTGTTCGAAATCCTTCTACTACAATTTCGGGTGTCATAGTAACGGTTGATATCTTTTGGGTTTAGGCTGTGATGGTACAGATTTGCCAATTTACATAGTTAATTACACCGACTTGTCGAATTCTGTGGCAATAACTGAATGCATCTTCTGGTCGTCTTCAAACTTTTAACACTCCTATCTTTATTTTATGAATTCTTCTCACGAATTTTGGGTTGTGGAAATCGAAATTTATTTATTAAACAAATTTATTTTCCTGAAATTACTGGAGAATTCATCTTTCGAGAAGCTTTAAACTTTAAGTGCTGATGTCTCTTAATTAGGAAAAGATTTTGGGCTGTGTAGTAATTAATTTGCCAATTTTACTGAAAAATTTGACAAAATTTAAATAATGGATTTCATGTATAAATGTATGAATGTCTCATCAGATCAGCCTCAAACCTTAAAAACTGATCCTAAAAATGCATACTGGAACGGCTTCCAACTCGAAATGCTTGTGTATTTTAGGATATTGGTCACTGTTCGCTAACTATAGCCTCTTCTGATTGGCTTTAAACTTTCAAAGCTGGTGTACCTTAGTGGAAGGTTCGAACTGGTTTATAGTGGTTTATATCGATGATGTTTTTATGCTGGTGTATATCGATGAGATTTTGTTAGTTTCCATGCGATAACCTGTGAATGCCTCTTCAATTTGACTTCAAATCTTGAAAGTTGAAATTTAAACTGCATAGGAACTTATGCAGCACTCTGTATTATTCCTTGACATATCTAAAAGCAGAAGGGCTTAGTTTATGGGAGGGTTAAATTCCTCGGACTGCAGAAAAAGGAATACATAATTTTAATATTTGTATTGGGTGACAGTATGGAAAATATACAATCAATTTAATTATCAAGTGTTCGTTTCCTCCCAGCATGTGTCTAAATTCGATGAAAAATGTAATGCCTAAGCCAGCGGGTTCAAACATATATCGGACCATATGCCCAGATTGTGACCAATGACAATACATCGATTATAGGGTAAGTTTGTGGTGTTCATTCCGAATATGTTATCGATTTTGCTTGATTGGTTCTAGTTTCTGATAAATTTCGTAACCCACTGAAAAATATAAAGATGTGAAAAATATATTGATCAGGTTGGGCTAACTTACAAATAGCATTGAAATTACTTTTTAGATCATGCAAAAGTCTAATCATTATAACACACTAGCACTTCATTACATATAACAGATTAACATAGTAAGATAATTCAGATACCACTAATTACTGCATATAAAAACGTTGTACAAAATTCTTCTGTGTTGGTCATCAGCACAGTTTTGAGTGAGCAGTTGGGAGAGATGTATATTGGTTACTATTGTGCAATAAGACACATTTCAAGCCGGTAATTTCCAGGTCGATATTCAAGTCCCATTCGAAGAAGTCCAGAGATATTATTTAAGTATACATGTTCTTCATCTTGGCTGAGGTAAGGAAGGAGCTCCACCTCTCTTGTCCCATAAGCTGTTATTTTAACTTCTTGCTCTAGACAGTTCTTTTCTTTTAGTCTGGATGCTGAAAGTTCAGATGCTTTGATATACTGAGGTCACGTATGACATCATGAAGTTATTCTTGGGAAAACTGCTGGGGTGTTGAAATGCTTCTTCATATTCAATTCCATTGCTATCACTTGTTACATCGTAAACTTTGAGTTTCTTCAACATCTGACAATGGAAAGTTAGGCAGTGTTGTAAACACTGGTATGGGAACATCTTCACTGTGTGGTACAGGTCTCCTTGCTGACCCCAAATCAGGTTATTCCCACTTGACTTTCTTATAACGATTGAAACTTTTCACATTCACCACACAGAAATTTACAATCATCGTGGTCTCTCGGCTCTCTCCACACCATAGGCACACCCAAGTTTAAGCTTTTCCTTTGTTTAATTTCCATTGTCATAAGCATTCTACACAGGTTTTGCAAACCATACGGGGAACCCAAGACTTGCCTTGTTCTCCAAGTACCACTCCAAAATAAGCAAGATAAGCTTGTTTTACAGAATCTGTTATTTTTTCATTGTTTTTACTAAGCCTATTCTCCACAAACGTAGCAAAATGCATTGGGATTGTTTAAGCAGACTCTTCGTGAAGAACTCGTGTTTATCTGGGAAAAATAAAATAAATGCTACAATATTATCAGTTGCTTGTTGATAAAACTCCTTTCTTTAAATACTAAATCTTTTAAAAATAAAATTCTAATCTTTATTAAAACTACTGTTTATATATACTGTCACTATATATACATGTACACGAGTTATGGCTAAATTCCATGATAATTGAGGACAGGTATATAATATCTCAAAAACCTACCTACTGACATTTTCAAATTCAGCAACCCCAAAATACTTTTAAATATCTTGGGCAACGAAAATGTCTTGTTGTTAACCAGTGAATTATTTTTTTGCATCCCACAGAAATTTTGAGAACTTTAATTATTATAAGTTTTATTATCGTACTTTTATGTGTATATATACAGAATATTTGGGGCGTGTGTATTTTTGTATGTGAGAAAAATCACAAGCCTCGTGACAGCTGTATATCAAAAACTCGCCAAAAAATTCAAAATGGTTGGTAAGAATTTACATGACGTACTCGCCAAGGATGCTTCTTAAGTGCCATGAAAACAATGGAAAAATATATGCAAAAGATGCAGGAAGCTTTTTTTGCTGGCTCCGGTGTAGCCTGGAGTGATTAGTGATAACTGTGAGAAACTGCAGAGTTGCAACCTGCAGGAAATCTGATTGACGGTAGTGCTGGTGGAGGGTTGTGTTAATAGAGGTAACTGATGGTGGAGGTTAAAGATTCTGAAGGCTAGAGTTGGCGAAGGATAATGATTGTGAAGGCTAGAGTTGGCGAAGGATAATGATTGTGAAGGCTAGAGTTGGCGGAGGATAATGATTGTGAAGGCTAGAGTTGGCGGAGAATACCTGATTGTGAAGGCTAGAGTTGACGGAGGATAATGATTCTGAAGACTAGAGTTAGCCGAGAATAATGATTCTGAAGGCTAGAATTGGCGAAGGATAATGATTCTGAAGGCTAGAGCTGGCGGAGGATAATGATTCTAAAAGCTAGAGTTAGAGGAGAATAATGTTTCTGAAGGCTAGAGTTAGCGGAGGATAATGTGTGTTCAGGGAGTCGAGAATGATCACAACAAATACACATTTATACTAGCACATTGGTAAGAAATACACTTTACACTCACACAATAGTAAGAAATACACATTTACACTCACACAGTGGCAGCAAGTATACACATTTACACTCAGAATGGCAGCAAATACACATATTTACACTCACAGTGGCAGCAAATACACACATTTACACTCAGAGTGGCAGCAAATACACACATTTACACTCAGAGTGGCAGCACTCTTAAACAATATATTTGTACCCAAAAATACAAATATTGTCCCTGAACGTATAGTTTTAAAGGAACGTCAAAAGAAGCCTTTTAAAGAGTTAATGTTAGTGCAATATTTTTATTTGACGTGGATGTACCCCCTTCCCTCCCTTTCTCTTCCCCTCCCTCTCTCTTTCCCCTTCCTGTCTCTTTCCCATCCCTGTCTCTCCTTCCCCTCCCTTTCTTTCCTTCCCTTCCCTTTCTTTCCTTCCCCTCCCTTTCTTTCTTGCCCCTTCCCTCCCGCATTCTCCCTCTCTATTTCCTCCCAGCCCCTCATTAACCTTCACTCAATCGTCATCCCTTTCATTTCCTCATAGTTCTTCCTTCACCAACCCACTCTCTCCTCTCTCTCTCTCTCCTCTCTCTCTCTCCTTCTCTCTCTCCTCTCTCTCTCTCTCAAGAATCCAATAAGTATGTTTTCAAAGTTTTTTTTTTTATCTCCTTAAGTTCAGTCAGTCAGCAACAACAAAATCACCGTTTTCCTCTGCGAGGGAACTGAAGTTCCTCGTTGATCGAGCGGAACTTTTTTTGGTGAAGCACACCATCATGGTGATTGGTTTTCCTGGAAGGAAAAAGAATTGATGTTTTCTGGGAATGATCAAAAATTGGGGTGCACTCCAGGGAGCGTCGTTCGTGTGGACTTCAGGTCTCGACCTCCCACCTCAGACTTACACCAACAGTTACTGTGGGACTAGTGAATAGTCCAGGTCGGACCAAAACATTGTCGATAAGTTCCTTTCTCCTCGGCGTGGGTAATTTTGTGTATTGTTCCAGTCACGGTATTGTGCCTTTTTACTGTTACTGGTGGAGGGCTCTTGATCTGGGGAATTGAACCTGTGCTCCAGTTCCCTGAATTAAGCTTAAATGCTTTCCACCCTGCACGGGCTTAGCACTCCCAATAACAATTATAATCTTATAAGCACTAAAACACGCTCTCCAAGCACCTGAACATTCCCTCCCCCCTACACACACACACACACACCTCAAACTCATCTCTGAAACATTGACCAAAATGAATCAATCTTAAACGCTGAGGTAAACACTCGTCACTCGTTCATCTAAAACTTCTTCCCTTGAACAATACAAAAGAACTCGTTTCAAAAAGAAAGAAAAAAAAAAGGCAAAATATTGGAACAATACTTAACTAACTCTCACACAGAGAGAAGCTTACGTTGTAAGCTTCTCTCTCCTATGTGCGGGTTATTTGTGTACTCATTTCAAACACAAAATGAACACTCGCTTTTCATGCTGCAATTCGTGTGTTGTTTACTTTTTAGGTTTAAAGCCTATCTACTGATAAAGGGTTATTAAGGCTGCATTAGAGTAAATTTTTAGTGTTTATTGTGAGATACGCGTCTCACTGCGTATAAAACCTACGGAACCTGTGTTAGTAGACGGTAGCTATTAAAAAAATAACTGAACTCGAATAACTGTATATAAAAAATAATTCTTCAAAATTTGTTGTCAGTAATCTTGTGAAATAACTTATTTATGTAATTTGTTTATTTCAGTATATCCGGATTATATGGAATTAACGGAACTCACGGAAGAGTAATGACAAAAAAGTAATGACGAAAGGAGCAATTACGAAAAAGGTAATGAAAAATTACGTAAAAAAAGTAATTATGAAAATAACGACGAGAAAGTAATTATGCTAAAGGTAATGACGGAAAAAGTAATGACAAAAAATGATGACAAAAATCATGACGAAAATAACTAATGACGAGGAAAAGTACGAAAAAAGTAATGAAAGAAGAAACTATAACAATACTTAACTGTTTTAAAACGTAATTATTGGGGATTCCGAAGATTTTTTTTTTTTTTTTGTTACGCTTGAGGAAGCGGGCAATTATGTTGAATGTAACAGTCTGGTTGATCAGTTGTTGATCCACCACGAGGCCTGGTCACGGACCGGGCCGCGGGGTTGTTTTGACCCCCATCAAGTATAAACCAGGTATCCCGCTCCACCGAGGCGCTGTATAAACCCTGCCTACACTGCATCCAGACAGTTTTATCGAGAAAACGTTTCATCCACTAAGGATGTGATCAGTTATCACTACAAATAAGTATTCTCAGCGAGAATTGATAATCCCTGGCGGACGAAACGTCTATCGAAAAAATGCCATAAATCACATATTGCCTTAATAACAAAGGAATGGGAGACAATAACATGAGGAACTCTTCATGAATCAGTCCCCAGTCAAATCCTTTTTACCGATTTGGATAAGTGTTTCCGAACTGGGGCCGGCATACAAAATAGCCTGGATGACATGTTACGTGAAAAGCTCCTTGTTCTGGCTGATTGTCTGAGTATTCAAGAGGAGGGAGACGTCAGAGCTGAGTTTCAGCGAGGACAACTGCTAAGTAATGAACTTTGAATGTATTATGTATCAGTCATAAACAATGTTATGTCTTTCGAAAAATAATACATAATGCCGTGGCTGGAAGTATTAAAAAAAATACAACTTTTAAAGGCAGTTTTAGACATATCAGTCTGTTTGACGATTATCAAGTAAAGGCTTAATATTGGTCCAGGATGGACCAAACTTGGTCTAAAATTTTCTATCCAAATTGTAAGTAATTTTTTATTATGCCTCCAGATATTCTAAGCAATGGCAAGTTGTTAGAAACAAGGTAAGTACATTATTAGATTTCAAACTTGGATGTTATGAGTACAAAACTCAGGAAAAAAAAATATTAACTATAATTCACCTATCGGATCTAACTTTAAATACACTGTACAGCGTTGGTCCCCAAATAACATGTGATATTATTGTGACAAACCATACACCGGCCGGGATTGAACCCGCGGTCAGAGAGTCTCAAAACTCCAGACCGTCGCGTTAGCCACTAGACCGGCTAGCTGGTCTAGTGGCTAACGCGACGGTCTGGAGTTTTGAGACTCTCTGACCGCGGGTTCAATCCCGGCCGGTGTATGGTTTGTTTGCAATCGTGTCATTACGATTTCGTGAGTCATTATTGTGGCAGGGTGCAGGGGACAACAAACACGTTTTTTTATTATCACACTGGCCGATTCCCACAAAGGCAGGGTGGCCCGAAAAAAAAAAGCTTTCACCATCATTCACTCCATCTACAGTTTTTAAACTGCAACATTAACACCCCTTCTTCAGAGTGCAGGCACTGTACTTCCCATCTCCAGGACTCAAGTCCGGCCTGCCGGTTTCCCTGAACCCTTTCATGAATGTTACTTTGCTCATACTCCAACAGCACGTCAAGTATTAAAAACCATTTGTCTCCATTCACTCCTATCAAACACGCTCACGCATGCCTGCTGGAAGTCCAAGCCCCTCGCACACAAAACCTCCTTTACCCCCTCCCTCCAACCTTTCCTAGCCGACCCCTACCTTCCTTCCACTACAGACTGATACCTCTTGAAGTCACTCTGTTTCGCTCCATTCTCTCTACATGTCCGAACCACCTCAACAACCCTTCCTCAGCCCTCTGGACAACAGTTTTGGTAATCCCGCACCTCCTCCTAACTTCCAAACTACGAATTCTCTGCATTATATTCACACCACACATTGCCCTCAGACATGACATCCCACTGCCTCCAGCCTTCTTCTCGCTGCAACATTCATCACCCATGCTTCACACCCATATAAGAGCGTTGGTAAAACTATACTCTCATATATTCCCCTCTTTGCCTCCAAGGACAAAGTTCTTTGTCTCCACAGATCCTAAGTGCACCACTCACCCTTTTCCCCTCATCAATTCTATGATTTCACCTCATCTTTCATAGACCATCCGCTGACACGTCCACTCCCAAATATCTGAATACATTCACCTCCTCCATACTCTTTCCCTCCAATCTGATATCCAATCTTTCATCACCTAATTTTTGTTATCCTCATAACCTTACTCTTTCCTGTATTCACTTTTATTTTTTCTTTTGCATACCCTACCAAATTCATCCACCAATCTCTGCAACTTCTCTTCAGAATCTCCCAAGAGCACAGTGTCATCAGCAAAGAGCAACTGTGACAATCCCACTTTGTGTGATTCTTTATCTTTTAACTCCACGCCTCTTGCCAAGACCCTAGCATTTACTTCTCTTACAACCCCATCTATAAATATATTAAACAACCACGGTGACATCACACATCCTTGTCTAAGGCCTACTTTTACTGGGAAATAATTTCCTTCTTTCCTACATACTCTAACTTGAGCCTCACTATCCTCGTAAAAACTCTTCACTGCTTTCAGTAACCTACCTCCTACACCATACACCTGCAACATCTGCCACATTGCCCCCCTATCCACCCTGTCATACGCCTTTTCCAAATCCATAAATGCCACAAAGACCTCTTTAGCCTTATCTAAATACTGTTCACTTATATGTTTCACTGTGAACACCTGGTCCACACACCCCCTACCTTTCCTAAAGCCTCCTTGTTCATCTGCTATCCTATTCTCCTAACTCTTAATTCTTTCAATAATAACTCTACCATACACTTTACCAGGTATACTCAACAGACTTATCCCCCTATAATTTTTGCACTCTCTTTTGTCCCCTTTGCCTTTATACAAAGGAACTATGCATGCTCTCTGCCAATCCCTAGGTACCCTACAAACACGTATCTTCATTAAATAGTTAACCCTTTGAAGAAAAATTCTTAGTACTTTGTTTACGTCATGAAATAGGAACTACAAGGCCTCAGTCAAGCCTTGAAGGAGCCATTAATTCCTGGTTGCCAGAGAAGTATAACTTTCTCGACATTACCACGACCTGGGTGAGTACAGATAGGAGCTCCTCTGTCTCGTGTTCGGTAGACGGAGGATCGAGCCTCCACCACGTCATGCGCTGAATGACCCACATGGGTTGAGCGCTTGACTCGAATTAAACAGAGCTCTTGACATTACCACACTGAGGATCGAATCTCCGCTATTCCTCGTACTAAATGACCAACACAGGTTTGGTTTATCGCCAAAAAAATACTGAATTCATTCGCCCAAAAATGAATCATTTGACGTGCAAAGTGATTCTAAAACGCGAAGCAATGGAATATAATTCTGAGGTAAGATATGCAACTCAAATGTTGCCAAAGTTTTATTTACAAAGCAGTGGATTCCTGGTGTACTACCTAAAGAGGATGCAATTTAAAAATAATATAGTCCTTTAAAGCTTTTAATAAATCGGTTTGATGAGGAATTTGTGAATGTTTATTGAACGATGCCGATGCTGACTGCTCATAGGAACTCTCATGTTCCCATCACCAGGAAGGACCTTTAGTTGACCATGACCTAGCGAACATTAGTGGCAGTAGTGGTAAAAACAGTGGTAGTAACAGCAGTAGTAACAGCAGCAGTAGTAATTGTAGTAGTAGCAGTAGTAATAGGGGCAGTAGTAGCAGTAATACTCAATATTATTTCCTCGTTATTACATATTCGTACATATTTTTCAATATGTCATGGTAGTCGTTTATCCACTTTCTTCCAGCCAGTTGTGTGGCCGGAAAGAGTGAAGGTCAGAGTAGGCTCCTTACTGAAATATCTGCACTAAACGTCAAAGATTGTGGGAGCAAAATACTCGTACCAGACAGCTCAAGGTTCATTGACACTGTAAAATACATCTGGCAGAATTTATAAATACTCCACACACATTCCCGGAAGTCTGAAAGCTCTTTCATTCGCCTTCCTTACCTAGAAAATAGGAACCATTGAATCGGTTTTCATTCGATTTTTAAATAATTTTTCTACGGAAAGGCGATTCCTCACCGAGCAAAATAACGAAAAATTTTTACGGTATCAACTCTCTGAAGTAAAGTTTTTTTTTTATAATGAAAACTCTTAGCACAATTATAGGGCTCTTGGAAAAGCTGTTTCTTTCGCTCTTTATTTCAGAGAACTAAATATTCTTCGTTTTTTTTCCTTTTTTCTTTTTCAGGCGAATTCATTCGGATTTTTTCTTTGGATTTTTTTTTAACTTTATTCTTGTAACTAACATTTTAATTCTTGAGGATGGTATTGCTGGAAATTGAGGATGATACTGATGGTAGTTGTGAATGGTATTGACGAAAGTTTAGGATGGTATGAATGGAAGATGGAAATAGTAGAGGGACGGTACATAGAGACGTCAGAGACGGTACACAGTAACATCATAGACGGTACATAGAGACGTCAGAGACGGTACACAGTAACATCATAGACGGTACATAGAAACATCATAGACGGTACATATAGACGTCAGAGACGGTACATAGAGACGTCAGTGGACGGTATAAGGAAACATCAAGGATGGTACAAGGAGACGTCAGGGGACGGTATAAGGAAACATCAAGGATGGTACAAGGAGACGTCAGGGGACGGTACAAAAACACGTCAGGGACGGGGATCATCCCCTCTCCCTAATCCCCGTCCATCAGCATCCACAAAGACCTCGAGAAAAAGGGCCTTACCAAAAATATTTCCCACTCACTCTTATCTTCTCTGGCGAGAAAGAGTTTTTGTTGTTGTGGAAGCAACGAAAGTGTGTGTGTGTGTGTGTGTGTGTGTGTGTGTGTGTGTGTGTGTGTGTGTGTGTGTGTGTTTTTGTTTTCACCTATTTGTAGTTCCTGGGGCCCTAGCTAGTGAAAAAATGGGATAACTCCACCATTTATTATATTGTACATGATATAGATGTCTATAATATTTGAATAAAGGATTTAAAATAGCGACAAGTTGATAAATAAGACGCTTGTACAATATTGATGGACTGAACACGTTGACTCCAGGCTAAGGGACTGATTACCTTAAATTTCTTCTCATCTTCCACCTCACTCTGTATTGGACTGAAGAAACCACTGGCTGGCGTAATGTTTTCAGAATAAAGCTACACAATTGTTGCACAAGTGTCTCATTGTCAATATTATTGACACATTGACAAAATCAGGTTCGCACCTCACGTCTACTCGTCATATATACCTGTACTTACCATATATACTACGTAAGCTTGAAAATGCTTGGTCTTCGACCGAAGAGCTGTCTCGATCAATATTTTCTTTCTTCTATAGTGACTTTTCGAAGTTGATCCTACCTAAAACCGACACTCTAATCACCTGTGACCACAACTCCCTCAGAAAAGACCTCACCCCCTCCTAATTATATCTATCACTGTCCTATTCTTGGTGAATAAGTCCTCTAACATTTCCTAACATTAGTGTTGCTGCCACTAACATTCACAGTTCCTAATCTGCTAACTAACCCTCTCACCCAGCTCCAGGAAAATAAACATTTACTCCTCTTTCTTTCCCTGTTACTTAAAGTTCTCTCCAGAAACCTGTTCTGAGAAAAGTCTATTACAAGTACGTTTGTACCTCCCACTTGTTACTTTCGTTGTTTTCGAAAACTGATCCATATTTGATTGTTATTTCAGCTTCCTTTTTGTGGACTAGTTCATTCCCATTCCCTCTGTTTCGCATATTCCATCCTTCCTTCTTCCCTTTCTCCTCTGCTTTCTTCGTTTCCCGCTTTCGTCCTCTCCCATCTCCTCCCTTTCACCCATTTCCTCTCTCTCTTGATAAGCAAATAACCGCTTGCTTAATTAAACATTGACTTTTCTCTCGGTTTCGGAGTGTGTTTGTAAGGTAATTAGCGTGACTGTGTCCTTCAGAGTGTTTCTGCCTGCATAACCCTCCACGTCCCACCTCTCTGGCTCACTGCTTGTTGTTTTTCTCATAAGCGACGATGCTCTGCGTTTCCAAGGCCACATAATCTCTGCTCTGTCTCCGTCAAGTTACCTCATAAGCGTGCTGAGTCTAATAAACAAAGCGTAAATAATTGGCGTAAGCAAAAGGTAGGCGAGACTATATGCCTGAGCTAGGGGTCACCGGATGAGTGTGAAGGAGAGAACATACATATTAAGATTATGACTAAGATTACGAGAAGGAAAAGAGGAGAGCGAAGAGGAAGATGAATAGATCGAAGGAAAAGAGAGAAGGAAACATGTAGGAGGAATGTGGATGGATATAAAATATGGAGGAAGGAACATTGCAGCAAGAGCTATTGGCATATATATATATATGTATGTATGTATTATATATATATATATATATATATTATATATATATATATATATATATATATATTCTAAATAACAACACTGGGACTAGCCGAGAATTTGAACTCACGTCGTTTTGCCCCCGCCTCGTGGTGAGCGAAAATCACATGACGCTTTAACCCACTGGACCACACAATCCTACAAGGACCAAGCACCCAATACAGCTAGGTGTTTTACCTTGGTCCGAGGACATACGGTGGTGTGGGTGCCCCTGAGCTAATTTCATTCTAATCCCAGTTTGGTGTACTAACCTCTACGAGCAGTATATATATTGTACTCACGAACGAGTGTTGTCATTGATTCATTATCAAGTGGCAATGAATCAATAACAACACTACGACTAGTCGAGGATTCGAACCCATGTCGTTTTGGCCCACCTCGTGGTGTCATTGATTCAATGCCACTCGTTCGTGAGTACAATAATATATATATATATATATATATATATATATATAATATATATATATATATATATATATATATATATATATATATATATATATATATATGCAAAACAACCACTGTGAAAGAATAGAGAAATTCCAAGCGCTTTCGTGACTACTCACATTATCAAGGAACAGTCATTGTTCCTTCATTGTTCCTTGATAATGTGAGTAGTCACGAAATCGCTTGGAATTTCTCTATTCTTTCACAGTGGTTGTTTTGCATATACTGAAATCGCCTGTTTACTGTGATCTTATTATATATATATATATATATATATATATATATATATATATATATATATATATAATATATATATATATATATATATATATATATATATATGCGCAATAAGTTAAAAATATAACCTTATAACTTCTGTTATTTATACTTCTTGATATTAAGCCAAGAATTCTATTAGCTTTATTAAGCTATGATCGGGATTGTAAAGAAGGTGAGTAGATGGAAGAAGATCTCAGCCAAGCCTGATACTAGCGCATCTGCCTACCAAACTGAGAGACTAGACACCTCACTGATGTTCACGTTGCCTGATGAACGGCTTAACTTTCTGAAATTTCCATGAACACGTCAGAATCAACACTAAATGCCATTTGTTGAACCATTTTTAAAGAAAGGTTGGTTAACTTATGGTAATGTCTTCGAGGAAGAAAATACTATTACAATTGTTGTAAAATACTTTAGGAAAAAATAAACTTTGTACTATATTTAGATAATAGAATTATATCACAGTTTGATATATATATTTATATACAAGTTCTGCTCGAACTTTAACTGTGGAATAAAAAATGGAATTTGAAATACATATTATTCTCTCTACAGAATATCCTGGACGGATTTTTATATTAAGTGTAAAAACTAAAAAATCTTTGTAGATACCTTAGTAGACGTTGATATGGCATTTTGATGTTGCTATGTCAAGGAAGGTAAAGTAACAGACGCAACATTTATCAATGTTCACCCCTGATATATTTTAATTATATTTTTAGCGAGAATCGAATATACGTTAACATGCAGATAATGTGCTAAGCCATGGGAGGGGGGGAATGAGATTGTAGACTATCGTCGTGTTGAAACATAAATATCAGGATTTTGTCAGCTAGGAAACCATTGAAGTCAGTTGCATCACCCAGAAGTGACAAAGTAGTTCATGATGTCGCAGTACTATGCCAGACCTGGGACCTGGCCTGGTCTGGGACCTGGCCGCGGGGCTGATAACTTCCGGAAGCGACTCCCGGTAAGTCCACGTAACATCAGCCGCTCTTGTCACAGCGGTAACGTGTTCTCGCAGAACGTGTTAAAGAGAATATAAAAGCCAAAATATCAGGTAAATTTCAATCCGCTTAGGGTGAAGGGAAAATTCTTACCCAAAATATGGAGAAGACTGCACTCAACATGCTCTTTGGAACTCTGGTAATAATGTTGGAACCACCTACAATATGCTAGATAAAAGGCCTGACAAAGCTGTGCCCTTCTTACCTAACTGTTTGAAACTGTTCAGAATGAAGAGTTTGTTTCTCTGACTCGATTCACTTCCCAGACAGTCGACTTCATATATGTGAAATTCAACAAAGTCGAATTTTAGGGATTTTTGCATTATTTTAAGTAGATCACAAAGTATACGTCAGATAAGCAAGACACAAATGCGTTTAGCCCCCAGAGACTTAACACTCCAACAGCGTATTTGCTACATCCTCATTTCCTCACTTCGACATTCACGAAGGAAACTTCAGCCGCAGTGTGTATATCGATAACAGAACTGACGTTTCAATGTTTAGAACCACATTAATGATCACATTTTAAATAAAATTCGCTTTCTAAATTGCATTTTAAATCAAACTCGCTCTCTAAATTGCATTTTAAGTTAAATTCGATCTCTAAACTGCATTTTAAAGGGACAACTGAGAATCGTAAGCCAAATTTGAGTCAGGTGCTGTACAGCAGTATTAGGAAAAAGAGACTGTGAAGGACCTAGTAATGAAAATGAAGGAAGAGAGATCGCTAGAAATGAGCAAGAAATTTGTTAGGAACTTAAAATATTTAGGGAGGTATTCTCAGAATAATCAGGAATATTGTCAGAGAGTCGGAGGAGAAGAGTGCACCAACGAGTACTGGACACAATACGCACAACAGGAGAAGAGCTGAAACTGTTGAGTAAGCTAGATACCTCAAACATAATCGAACCAGGCGATATCTCTTTACGGGTTGTATGTGAAGGAACAGAACTGTGTGACCCACTGGCAACCATCTTCAAAAAGTTGTTAGAAACAAGACACCTGCCGCAGGTCTGGAAAACAATAAACAAAAAATGGGACATATGTTATTAAACTATAAACCAGTGTCACTGACATTCATAGTAAATTTATGAAGAAGTTTCTCACGAAAAGATTAGCGAACAACCTGGAAAGGAGCGGATTCATAAAAAAAAACAGCCAGCACTGTTTTAGTGAAAGTATATCTTACCTCGCAAATCTGCTAGAGTTCTATGACAGTGTAGCAAAAATTAGGCAAGAGAGTGAGGAGGATGGGGAAGTGAATATTTTCGAACCGTAAAAAAGTTTTCGATACAGTACCACACAAGAGACTGGAACAAGAAATAGAGAAGGGTCGCAGGAATGACAGTGTAACAACACTACAGTGAATGAAGCAATAATCAAGGAATGCCTGACTAGAAGGTAGCAGCGAGTTATGTGTGCATTGGTGTGGGAACGGGCGAGTGTGACGTGTGGGGTTCCACAAGGGTCAGTAATGGGACCAGTACTAAACGATATGACAGAAGCCATAAAAAATGTGAAAATGAGAAGAATCTGGAAATGAGAAGAATACAGACAAGAGCAGACCAGGAAAGACTACAGATGGATGTAGATATACTGCAGAATAGGTCTGACAAATAGCTACTAGAATTTAACTCCAGCAAGTGCAACCTTATGAAAATTGTGGCAGTGCAGAGATGATTAGAAACTAAGTACAGGCTCGGGACACAAAGGCTGCAAACCCCCCTGAAAGAGAAGAAACTCAGGGTAAGCACAGTTCCAAAAACATCACATGAGGTGAACATCAACAGAATAACCATCACAGCATATGTAAGACTGGAAAATATAGGGAGAGTTTTCACGAATCTCAACAAGGAATGATTCACATCACAATAAACATGTCATGACCATCTTGGAGTGTGCAACACAAGTATGGAACCCATGTCTAATGCAGCATGTCAGAAAGCTGGAAAAAGTGAAAAAGTTTGCAAAAAGATTAGTCCCAGAGCTGAGGGGTATGAGCTATGAAGAGGGGCTAAAGGAGCTAAACCTAATGACAGAGAGCAGAAGAACAAGAGGTGACACGATCAAGATGAGGTAAGAGAAGAGACTCACAGTCAGGAGAGTGAACCCAGTAGCGGCAAACGGTGAGACGGGGCCAGGAGTTGAGATTCGGCCCCTGCAAACACAAATCTATCTCGCTTCACTACAATGTCCGCATGTCAGCACTCTCCCTCCCTCTGTTCCCTCCCTATCTCCCTCTTTCCATCCCTCTATCCCAACACCACTATTCGCCAAGCCACCCACTTGCCTCCCATCCTCCCTCAACAGCAGTGTATGCTGGTGGGTTCAGATGGGTTTTCCGAGTGGGTCCGGGCCCGGGTCTTCTCCATGTGGTGACCAGGCATGTTTGGCATCAACACACCCATAAGGGAGGCAGTTTGCAGTGTCCGTGATACATTCACTGCCACATTCTCTCCAACGCTCCACCACACACTGCTTCGATGTTCACGAGTACATTCGTGCATGTTTCCTTATCCGCTACGATTAAGGATATCTCATCATTCTCCTCTCTCTCTCTCTCTCTCTCTCTCTCTCTCTCTCTCTCTCTCTCTCTCTCTCTCTCTCTCTCTCTCTCTCTCATTTATTAATATACATACTGTTTTTAGAGTGTTTCTTTTAATAAAATATGTAATGATGCGCCACATCTCGTGTTAATTAGGGATCCTCGTCCTCAAAGAAGAGAATAAACACTATTCAGGGAAAACTCCAGAGATTTCACCTCAGACCTGTTTATTTCTTCCACTACCACCCAGAACTCATTTAAAATTAAGCTCTTTCTAAAAAAATTATCTTAATACGTTCAAAGACATTTCATTTTTAATTTACGTTAATGTAAAAATTAATATAATTTTGATCCATAAGAACCTTAGAAAACTTACCTAACCTTATTTAATTTAGCCTAATCCAACTAAATAAATTTTAGATAAGTTTACCTATTCTTTGGCAAACGTGATATGTATGCAAGGGATGGGGTTCATCTCTCTGGGGATGGAGTGGGTACATTAGCCAATTCGATTGAGAGGGTAATTGATGACTTGTCTAGGAATTTAAACTGATAGGTTATAGAGGAATGGGTGTTTGTGGGAAACAATCAGGCTGCAGCATTAGGGTTAAAAACAGCAGTTATTACCGGGATACCTCAAGGATATGTTTAAAAGACAATATTCAAAATCAATTGATCAATAAACGAAGATAGTAGAGGGCAACGAGTGACTAGCTCCCTTAAGGTTTACTATACAAATAGTAGGAGTCTAAGAAATAAGATAGATGAGCTAAGATTACTTGCAAGTGTAGGTAATATAGATATTATTGGTATAACAAGAGACCTGGTTCAACCTGAAAGATACAGAAATGCCTTCTGAATGCAACATACAGGGTTATAAACTATTCCACAATGATAGGGTCAACAGGACGGGTGGTGGAGTGGCGATGTATGTCAGAGAAAATTTAAATTGTTGTCTTAGACATGATATAAGGTTAGAAACATCGAACACAGAATCTGTTTGGCTACAGTTTCTCGAGGGAGGTGACAAATTAATTTTGGGTGTGATTTATAGGCCCCCAAACCTTGATAGGGAGTGTAGTTAGCTGTTATGGGACGAAATTCATAAGGCATCTAGACATGAAAATTTTGTGATAATGGGAGATTTTAACTTTAAACAAATTGATTGGAACAATATGACAGAAAATCTTGAGTCTAGTGACTTTCTTGATACGGTTCAGGATTGCTTTTTAGAACAGGTTGTGACAGAACCAACTAGAGGAAACAATCTGCTTGACTTGGTTCTTCCCAACAAAGATTCACTAATTAATAGTCTTGAGGTTAATGATGAGCTTGGGGAAAGAGATCACAAATCACTTAGTTTCAATATATCATGGAATTACCCAGATAACTGCAATCAAATCTCTGTCCCAGATTTCCGCTTGGCCGACTTCATGGGCTAAATTGGGATGTCTTGACTACTGGTCAGGTAGGTGATCTTGGTTGCCAATATGATGTTTTTCAGAGCATAGTTCTAGCTGCTCAGACAACATTTGTTCCGAGTAGGGAAATTAGATCTAGCAAAAATGATCCCAAATGGATGAACAATAGATTAGAACATCTCATTGGTCAAAAAAGAGGCATATATAGGCGAATCAAAAGAGGGATGGGCAGTTAATAAATCAATATATTCAATTAAAGAGAGAAATAAAGAAAGGAATAAGAAAAGCAAAAAGGGATTATGAGGCTAAGGTCGCAAGGGATTCAAAGACTAACTCAAAAGGGTTCTTTCAGGTATACAGAAGTAAGATTAGGGACAAAACTGGCCCACTTAAGAGTAACTCAGTTCAGATCACTGACAGTGATAAGGATATGTGTGAAATTCTAAATACCTACTTCCTCTCAGTTTTCACCCAGGAAAATACTAGAGATATTTCTGAAATAACAGATTATGTAGAACAGGATGATAAAATTCACGATTGCGGTAACTAGTGACATGGTCCTCAGACAAATAGAGAAACTAAAACCTAACAAATCCCCAGGTCCTGATGAACTGTTTGCAAGGGTGTTAAAGGAATGTAAAGAGGAACTTAGCATACCTTTGGCTAATCTTTTTAACATATCACTACAATCTGGCATAGTGCCTGATAAGTGGAAAATGGCAAATGTAATTAATACCTATTTGCAAGGCAGGTGACAGGTCCATCTCTTCGAACTATAGACCAATAAGCCTTACTCATAGTAGGAAAATTTATGGAATCAATAATTGCCGAAGCAATTCGTAGCCATCTTGATAGACACAGATTTATTAATGAATCTCAACACGGTTTTACAAAGGGGCGTTCCTGTCTTACGAATTTACTAACTTTTTTCACTAAGGTGTTGGAGGAGGTAGATCATGGTAATGAATATGATATTGTGTATATGGACTTCAGTAAGGCTTTCAATAAAGTTCAACACCAGAGGCTATTGAGGAAACTTAAGGCACACGGAATAGGAGGAGAAATTTTTCCCTGGGTAGAGGCATGGCTGACAAATAGGCAGCAGAGAGTTTGCATAAATGGGGATAAATCAGAATGGGGGCACGTCACAAGCGATGTTTCTCAGGGGTCAGTGTTGGGCCCGTTGTTGTTCACAATTTACATAAACGACATAGATGAGGGAATAAATAGCGAAATAAGCAAATTTGCTGATGACACCAAAATAGACCATCCAATTCATTCTAATGAGGACACTAGAGCACTCCAGGATGATTTGAATAGACTGATGCAATGGTCGGAGAAGTGGCAGATGCAGTTTAATATTGACAAATGCAAAGTTCTAAATGTTGGACAGGTAAATAACCATGCCTCAAATAACCTAAATAATGTAGATCTTAATACTACTGATTGCGAAAAGGATTTAAAAGTTCTGGTTAGCAGTAATCTAAAACCAAGACAACAGTGCATTAGTGTTTGCAATAAAGCTAACAGAATTCTTGGCTTCATATCTAGAAGTATAAATAATGGAAGTCCTCAGGTTGTTCTTCAACTCTATATATCCTTGGTTAGGCCTCATTTAGACTATGCTGCTCAGTTCTGGTCACCGTATTACAGAATGGATATAAATGCTCTGGAAAACGTACAGAGGAGGATGACAAAGATGATCCCATGTATCAGAAATCTTCCCTATGAGGATAGACTGAGGGCCCTGAATCTGCACTCTCTCGAAAGGCGTAGAATTAGGGGGGATATGATCGAGGTGTATAAATGGAAAACAGGAATAAATAAAGGGGATGTAAAAAGCGTGCTGAAAATTTCCAGCCAAGACAGGACTCGCAGCAATGGTTTCAAGTAGGAAAAATTCAGATTCAGGAAGAATAAAGGAAAGCACTGGTTTGGTAATAGAGTTGTGGATGAGTGGAACAAACTCCCGAGTACAGTTATTCAGGCTATAACGTTGTATAGTTTTAAAAATAGGCTAGATAAATACATGAGTGGGTGTGGGTGGGTGTGAGTTGGACCTGACTAGCTTGTGCTGCTGGGTGTGGTACCGTGCTCCTTCTTTGAGTGGTGGCCAGACTGGGTGGGTCATTGGGCTTATCCGGGGGGGACATGGACCTGCTCCGCATGGGTCAGTAGGCCCGTTGCAGTGTTCCTTCTTTCTTATGTTCTTATGTAATAGTTTAATAAAAAAACACAATGAAATATTTTTTTTTAGGTTTAGAATGATTTTTGAGAAATTATTGCATACACAAATTTTCGCTTGCCATATTCGGTAAGAAATGCTTTTTTATTTAAGCCAAAATTGCAAGTTTTTAACTTCGGCTTATGTGTGTATATATATATATATATATATATATATATATATATATATATATATATATATATATATATATATATATATATATATATATATATATATATGTCGTGCCGAATATGTAAAACTGGTCAATTAGCAAGAACTCATTTAAAATTAAGTCCTTTCTGAAATTTTCTCTTATACGTTTAAAGATATTTATTTTTCATTAATGTTAATGTAAAAATTTTTAATTTTCCACCAAAAGAATCTTAGAAAACTTACCTAACCTTATTATAACAAGAACAATTTATTTTAGCCTAACCCAACTATATATATTTTAGATTTGTTTACAATAATTTAATACTAAACAAACACAGTGAAATATATTTTTTTCGTTAGGTTCAGAATGATTTTGGCGAAATTATTGCATGCACAAATTTTCGCTTGTCCTATATGGCAAGATGAGTGTTGCTATTTATGCCAAGATCGCAAGTTCTGCCTATTCGGCACGACATATATATATATAATATATATATATATATATATATATATAATATATATATATATATATTATATATATATATATATATATATAATATATATATATAATATATATATTATATTATGGAAGCAAATAGGGAAATGTGTGGGTTTGAAGCATGGGTTGTGAATGTTGTAACAAGAAGAAGGTTGGAGGGAGTGTAGATCTCGTGCCTGAGGGCACTGTGTTGTGTGAATATTCAGAGAATCCGCAGTTTGACGATTAGAAGGACGTGCGTGGAATCTAAAAGTGTTATCCAGAGGGATGAGGAGAGGTTGTTGAGGTGGTTCAGACATTTAGAGAGGATGGAAGAAACAGAATGATTTGGAGGGCGTACAAATCTGTAGTGGAAGGATGGGGGGGAGGGGTCGTCCTAGGATTCATTGGAGAGAGTGGAAGCAAACGGTTTATATTAGACGTGCTGTTGGAATGCGAGCAAAGTAACATACATAGAAGGATTCAGGTAAACCGGTTAGCCGGACTTGTGTCCTGGAGATGGGAAGTACAGTACTTGTACTCGGAGATATGCTGCTGTTTTTGAAATGATGTATCGGCAAGCCTCTGGCAAGACAGTGATGAAGTGAGTAATGATAAAAGTGTTTTTTTTTTCTTTTTGAGTCACCCTGTCTCGGTGGGAAGCGCCCTACGTGTTATAAAAGTATAGTGTAATATTTATTTAAATAATACATGGAACATATCTCTGACTCACGAATTCGTAATAAAACTATTGTAAACAAATGACGGTACTGATGGTATCTGAACCCATTTTGTGGTCAACTAGCCGTGTGGCTTAAGCACTGGCCTTGAGTTTTACAACTCACTCGCCATGGTTTTAAGCCCCACCCGTACCATGGTTTATGGAACATATGTTGGGGAATTTACACTCACACAAATGCAACATGTATGGTAAACTCCTGGAGCTTTTCAGACTCAGGACACTAACCAAAGCTGTATATAGTTGATGACAAGTCAGGTATTGACTGTGAGAGTCGACCTCAGTGATGGCTACTTCTGGATTGCGCAACATGAGTCTGAGAATAACCTCAGAATTAATAAAACTACCGGAATTCTGTGACGATACCGGTAGTGTTGCAATAAGAGCAGATTCTAAACATTGCGTCTTGTGCTAAATGTGTCTGATGATTCATTTGACGTCTCTGAAGTTCATCATGGGAAGCACGGTTTAAAAAAATCTTCCTTAAATATACGTACCTATCAGTCAGACAAGATTATCGTTTAAACCAATAACTGTGTTATGTATGTTAAACAAGTCTTGAGGCGTATGCTGGGTAATAAAAATATGGTAAAACACTCATTACTTGCGTGACTAAATAAAACTTGAAATCAGTGGTACTGGTCCTACATTGTTAAAACTTAACATAGTATATTGAGATAACTTATAGCAGTTTGATAACTTAGCAATTTGTTAATGTCTTGTTTGGTGATGAACAAGGTCTCAGGACCGAAAAGTCTTCAATAAGGGTGACCTAAGTGTATACGTTGACAGTATGTACACTTCCCTTGTAGTTGTTGAGAGTCATTAGCATTCTTACTGCCAACGATACAATGATAAGTTAGGAAGCAATGTGCTAATGACTTTGTCAATTTGTAACGATATTTCAAAAATTGCCGAGATGCAGGTGATTCAGGGTTTGGCGACATAGCGAAGTCAGTTGATGAGGTAATGGGAGGAAAACAGTGTAACTGGGCTATTCCTTTTGTATCTGTGGACAAGCCTTGTAGATAACATAACGGCTAACCACCAGAAATTAAAAATTGACTTAGACAAATCTTGCAGCAGCAGAGCATCAGCCAATCCAGAATAAATGTTACACGATGCTAAATTGAATAACAAATAGCACAAGAAAAATCCAGATTCTTTCATAGCACGCATGAATATTTTGTAGCGTGAGAACGATCCACTCGCCCAATTTTTCATGACTTACCAATATTGATACGGTCGTCAGCTTGCTTGCGCTGTGTGTCAACAGTGAGGGTGACTACCACCTTCGTCTGATGTGTATTCGTGACATATCATGGTGCTTCGCAATGAACGAGATCAGGTACGCGAGGAATCCAGCATTTTTGTCTGTGTCCTGGTGGTACTGCGGAAGGAGGCCTGGCCAGTCATATGTGAAAATTCTCAACGCGGTAGATTTCCTGTTCAGATTCGTTTAGAGGAATTTCCGTGGACGAAACACTGAAGACGAGATTAAAGCGGATTCCCAAAGACTGCCTTGGGAACATATCCATAACTGGTGCTATGAACATGTCCATAACTGATGCTATGAACATGTCCATTTCGGGTAATGTTTAAGAACATACACAAGAGGTACAGTGTATGACCGTTTCTATACCAGGTACTATGTATGAATTCGTCCCTACCACTGCTGCTTATGAACACGTTAATAACAGACACTGTGTATACACACGACCATGACACTGCAAAAACACATCCATAACAAATAATGTATAGAAACACAATAATTACAGGTGCTGTCCCACTATAACCTCGCAAGTGAGCAACGAGAACTAGTATACTTTAGTGTGTGAATAGTTCACTTTTTATTTTTAGTGTTTACTCTATAAAAGGAGTTTGGGTGTCTTGAAGCTTATTAAAGGTTATTGAGTCAAAGAACTGGAGCGTTTCTTCCCATGAATCAAATCTGACTGTCTCCATTTCCTAGTCGCTGCATGAGATCTGAGCTCGGAGAGAGATGAGAATGATGCTGTCTCAGTGGTCTGCTGGAGAACAGCTGGAGAAATCCCTCTGATCAACAGCCTTCAGATCTTGTGAGCATCTCAGCTGGGGAGCTCCACAATCTTGATGGAGGACAGATGCACCATCCGAGGTGTTGACCAGCTGTCAGCGGCATCATCGGATTAATTGAGCAACTGACAGCTATATCATCTGACGAGTAGACCAGCTGAAAGCATGAACATCCTTCTCCTTACGCTATATTCCAAGAATAAATTTATTCCATGCAAGTGGTCAGTTCTGAGGTGTGTCAGATCAGTCATGGAGAGTGTCAGCCATTTTAGTAAATGACATTAAGCTGGGATCAGGCACGTCAGACATTCCAGCCACACCAGACATTCTAACTATACCAGAGATTACAGCCAAACCAGACATTCCAGTCACACCAGACATTCCAGCTACTCCAGGCATTCGAGATATTTCAGACATCAGGATAACGTGAAATCATAGTGGCTTTTGTTCACATAATTTGGTATTCAAATCTTGTCCGATTCATGGACGTCAGGAAGGAGTGTGGACAGGAAGGGACAGGAAGGATGAAATGGGATAGGTGAGTGTGGAAAGGGAAATGATGAAAGGGAAAGGGAAAAGGATGTGTACAGAGGAAGAAGAGAGAGCGTGGAGAAGAGGAAGAGGCAAGTGTCATCACCAAACTCTTGTTTATGTCACTTCTCACATCTATATTTTCTGAATTAATGAAAGTAAATCTTTGATCTTAGTTGAGGAGCTGGCATTTTTTTTTTTACCTATTGAACTTTCCTCTTCATGCCATCGCCGACTGCAGAGAGAGTGTAAGCAACATTAAACTCTCAACAGGAGCAGCACTGACCTCGGGAACTAAGAAACGTGAACACACACATTTGCGTAACTGCGACGACCAGAACATCGCCAGTGACTAACACAGGAACAAGCAGGACTTACTGTGAGGCGAAGCCAAGTTAGTTACCCAAGAAAACTTTACGGTAAATATTCAGAGGCTGCCATGGTAGCCGTCCACTATACCATCCCACAAAAATCTTACCTATAGCACTTCCAAAATCTTAGCAAACCAGTTATTACCCAAAGTGAATACTGCAGTTAGATAACACCGGCCGCCAGCGAGGCAAAGCACCACCTAACAACACAGGTATCACTTGACCTCACTGTCTACCTGTCTTCAACTTAAATACATCTGTCTAAACCATTTTGCCGGTATCAGTTGCCAAGCTTTATACTATACTGTCTGACGCTGCAACAAAGATAAGATAAGATAAGATAAGATTTCGTTCGGATTTTTAACCCCGGAGGGTTAGCCACCCAGGATAACCCAAGAAAGTCAGTGCGTCATCGAGGACTGTAACTTATTTCCATTGGGGTCCTTAATCTTGTCCCCCAGGATGCGACCCACACCAGTCGACTAACACCCAGGTACCTATTTGCTGCTAGGTGAACAGGACAACAGGTGTAAGGAAACGTGTCGAAATGTTTCCACCCGCCGGGAATCGAACCCGGGCCCTCCGTGTGTGAAGCGGGAGCTTTAGCCACCAGGCCACCGGGCCTGGGGGCCCTCAGCTTGCACTTTTTTTTATGTTTGAGTTGCTTTCCACCTGACTCCCCTATATTATTGCTTGCTGTCTCTGTATTAGAACGTACGAAGCTACTCGTGGTAGAACTCTTCCTTAATAAATGTCTTGAGCTATGCATCAGTGTTTATTCCGAATATTGTTAATTGTTATAGGAGTGAAAGTACTGCGTGGAAATACATTAATAAGTGTATATAACACTCAGTGTCACGAAAAGTAAACATCATCTATTTTACTTTAAAATCTCTGACAGACCAAATAGAATTTCAGTTCCGAGATATTAGATTGAAGCTGCAGCATCCTGGAGGAGTAGGAGCAGCGTATGATGATGGAAAAGAAGCCCGTCTCCTTCTTTGCATCGACCGTCACTGATGAAGATGAGAGAAAAATGACACGAGAGGAAACAGTTCTTTGCCGCAGCAGAGCTCACCTGGGACCCCCTACTGAGGTTTTGCTACATCAGTAATCAGCTGGGACCACACCGAAGTTTTGCTGTTGTCCAGAGCGGGAGAGAACCGCATTGAGGTTTTGCTGCAGCAGCACTCAACTAGGAACCGCAGGGAAACTTTTCCGAAGACCTCCAGCAATATTTTTTGCTGTGACAGAACTTAAGGGGTGACAACTAAGATGTGTTAGCGAACTCCCTCGTTATCTACAAGAAACGCGAAAGTCATGTGGGTTATTCAGGACAAGAAGTACCAGAGACTCGTTCCTCCATCAGCTAATCACCCCAGACTCAAATGAAAGATCTGGCTGGCTTCAACTCTTCTCTACAAAAGTTTAGAAGGGGCGAAATAAAATATCGAGGGGAGATAAGGAGTTGTGGGAAGAGATATGTAAGATAGGATTCGTTGGGTCTACGGCGTGGCAGAGACTGCAGACCTTACACAATTGTTAGTAACTTTTTGCCTGCTTACATTGGTTCACAGTCAGTGCCTATGAGAAGGGGGTGATACAGCCGGTACATTGGTCCAGGGCCCGACTGTGAATCTCTGAAAGGCCCCCGTAGCAATTGACTTTTTTTTTTTTTGTAATTTCAACTATTTTTAGTTTAGAAAAATTATATAAAATTCACTTACACTGGGGGCCCTCAGCTTGCACCCAGTCGCCCCAAAGCAATCTTTTTCCACCTTGCAAAATTTCTCATGAGGCCTTGATCAAAGTAAACGCAGTGCGCTGAGGGTATAAACCGGATGCCCCAGCATCAAATGGTAGTGAGCCTACTTTCCTTCTTTCCCTCTTGGGCCTTTCAACACCATTCATCCTATTCCGTTGAATTTGTATTGTAATTCTTATAGCGCATAATTTAATACGTAGGCCTGCTGCAGTGCTGCACTATTCTTACGTAATTTCCACTATTAATGTCACACACAACAATAAGTCCATCTCTCCAGCCTGTACATTGTGCTACCAGCAAGTATGATGTGGCGGGATAAAGTCTATCGTGCGAGTAAAACATATGAACGAAATTTCCATTTCATTCTTTTGTACCTTGATCATCTGCGTGATGACCTCTAATTATATGTAGTGTTATGAGCCCTAATAATTTTCCCACTGCTGTTGTCAGGATAATTGGACAATTTGAAGGTAGAAAATCACATTAGCTATCTTCCACATATCAAGTGCGATACCCGTTTGTAGTGATGTATTGACGACGCTAGTTAGCGACTTATTAAGCTCCATCTTGCACTCTTTGGAAACAGATTGTTGGAACCCAGGGACTTGTTTTGCTTTAATTGGTCTGCTTGTTTAATAATCAGGTCTCTAATGACTGTGATATAGTATACTTTTTTTCCTCAGGTCCACTATAATAAGCGCTTGAATTTCGTCTGTCTTCTTGTGTCAAGACCGACAGGAAATATTTGTTAAAAATCTAGCACATATCTTTCTCATAATCAATAAGCTGTGCAGAGTTAGCTTTAGATGGACCAAGCTATTCTCTAATAATTGTCTTTATACTTTAAGTAAACATCTGGAATTTATCTTTGATTCCCACGCAACTATAATTTCATAGTCTCATTTTTCATTCATTGTTTAAATCATTTAATATAAGCATAGTTGTTCATAAGGTGACTATCTCTGCTGAAACACCTCTAAATTCCTCTCTTCTAACCCAACTAATTTTCAGTGTTTGCATACCTTCAAATCTCGTAATATAATCTAAATAGCGTGTGTAGAGAAAAAAAAAGTGAATTATGCTTATAAAAGAGATAGGTGTGATGGGAGACTGTCCCACTCCGTGACTCATACAACAGGGCAGCACCATACAACTGTTGTATTTAAGGTGGAGGGGAAAAAATAAAATAAACTCTCCACCCCTTCCCTCCTCTTCCCACTGAAGCTTGTGCAAATAATCTTTTTGACATGAAAAATGGAGTTTTGATATGAATATATATGTGCATTTTTATTTGTTTTGCTTTTGAATCAATGTATTCTAAATATTTCATTCCAAAAGGGCGTGTTTCGTGGGTGTACACACCTCCATATTTATTTTGTTAAATGGACACATATACAACGTTCTGAATATTTCATTTTAGGTTATTTTTCACTGGCCAGGAACTTTATCAAGCCTTGATGTACATTAATAGGAGAAACTGGTTGACGTCACCACGCTACCTTATTCTGAGAAAACTTCCTCTCATCCCACCTGTTGCTACTTTTGCAACATTGCTTATCTCCTGATGACGTCAAGAGACTTGTGATAGATACTTATCTATGAAGATTTCTATCCTCCTGTTGGCATTATAAATATATATTTAATATAGATTATAATATATATAATATATATATATAATATTATATATAATATTATATAATAATATAATTATATAATATATTATATATATATATTATATATATATTAAATATTATATAT
>NC_069445.1:22916900-22939400 GCF_026875155.1 Cherax quadricarinatus | reverse complement strand
CTATTACTCACTTCATGTAAACTATTCCGTTTTTTTTTTTAATAGTTCTTATTCGTGTAAGGTTTCCTTCAGTATCTGTTGAAGTAGGTTAGAATCCTTACCTTAACTGTGAGTATCGGATAAAACAACCAAAATTTAAAGGATATGGGTTCCCTGAATGCGAGTTGTGTCGTACTGATGTTAAGAAATGACTTAATATAAATATTTTCAATGAAAAATGTTTGATGTTTTGACACTATATACAACAAAGTTCAGAGAGGCGGCAGAGTTTGATTGGCTTTATCGGAGTTGTTGATGCTTATCCACTCGACTTGATTTGCTAAACGCTCATTGTTTGCAAGCAAAGACTCCAACTTTGACTAAAAAGAAAAAAGCAAAACAAACACACACACACACACACACACACACACACACACACACACACACACACACACACACACACACACACACACACACACACACACACACACACACACCCGCCCGCCCGCGCGAAATCATGGAGCAGCTTATCAGAGCTTATCAGGAAAAGACTAGTGGAGCGGAGCGCCTAGAAAGATTCCTCTTTATACACAACCAGCACGATTTCAGGAAAGGGAAATCCTGAGTTAAAAACCTACTCAAGTTTTACGACAAGGTGACAGAAATAAGGCAGGGGAGAGGGAGGGGAGGTTAGACTGAATTTTCTTGGAATCTTAAGAAGTCTTTCTAGACAGTTCATCACAAGAAATTAGTACAAAAGCTAGAAAAGCAGGCAGGAATAACAGAAAAGGCACTGCACTGGATATGAGAATACATAACAGGAATGAAACAACGAGTAACTTACGTGACGAGGTATTCGAGTGGGCGCCTGTGACGAGCGGAGTTCTTCAAGGTGCTGAGACTGTGCTGTTACTGGTATATGTGAATGATACGATGGACGGGATACATTCGAGGTGTCCCTCTTTGTAGACGATGTGAAACTAATACGGTGAATTCAAACGAATGAGGATCAGGTAGTATTACAAAGGGAACTAGACAGGATGCAGGCCTGGTCCAGCAACTGGCTTCCGGAGTTTAATCCCACCAACTGCAATGTCATGAAGATTGGGGAAGGTCAAAGAAGACCGCAGACAGAGTACAGGCTTGGGGGCTACAGGCTGTAAACTCCACTCAAGAAAAGGGATCTCTTGAGGCGCACATCAACCAGCACATGGGCGCCTCGCAAACCTAAGAAGAGCGTCTCGACACCTGGCTAAGGATTCATTCAAGACACTGTACACCGTGTACGTTAGGCCCTTATTGGAATATGAAGCACCAATATGGAACCCACATATGGTCAAACACGTCAAGAAATTAGAGAAAGTGCAAAGGTATGCAACAAGACTAGTCCTAAAGGGAAATCAGCCTGACGACACTGGAGTAAATGAGGGATAGGGAAGACATGATAACGACATATAAAATACTGAGAGGAATTGACTATGTGGATAGGGAAAGAATGTTTCGCAGATAAGACACAGAAACAAGGGGTCGTACCTTGAAGTTGAAAACTCAGATGAGCCACAGGGATATTAGGAAGTATTTCCTCAGTCATAGAGTTGTCAGAAAGTGGAATAATCTGGGGAATGACGTAGTGGAGGCAGGTCTATACACAGCTTTAAGAAGAGCTACGATAAGGCTCTTGGAGCTGGGAGAGAGTGGACCTAGTAGCGATCAGCGAAGAAGCGGGGCCAGGAGCAACCTCAGATAGGTGAGCAGAAATAGGTGAGAACACACACACACACACACACACACACACACACATATATATATATATATATATATATATATATATATATATATATATATATATATAATACAGTATACATAGTTGCAACGTTGAAATCACTTCTTTGTAATTGCTGAGATTTTCATAGCAGAAGTCTTCAGATCACAATAGAACTAGAGTTTTAACCAGAGAAGTACTCGGATTTGGCTACAATAAAGTGGATAAATATTTCTCTTGGTAATTAAATCAAAACACCGCAAGAGGCGATATAATCCTCTTCGTTCGAAAACTAATTCATTAGCGAATCATGCGTAGAACCGCAACCAATTTGGATTACGAACGTTTTTAAAGTTTAGTAGATCTATGCGACGATAAATTGAAATGTTGGGGAGGAAGGAGGGAGAAGGCCAATTAGAGATCTTTTGAGCTATTAAGAGGAGGGATAAATATTAGGAAGAAAGAGATGGAAATAGACGACATAGGATGGAATAAATGGTACAATGATCATGAAGGTTTTAGAGGGAGTTTCGTCCACAGGACAAAATTATTCTCAAGTCTAGACTTTATGAAGCTCAACTTAAAGCAAAACATTTTCCAAATGAAAGCTGGTTTTGCAAACTTATTTTTTGTGATGACGTTAATGTGACAAAGTAATAGATGGATACTGATGAGGTAGATGAACATAATAGACAGTGAAAAAGCAGGGAAAAATAAATTCTAATTACAGATCCCTACACCTGTAATTAATACAGAGCACAAGTTGAGTATTCTGAGACAGGTGTGCGTATGCGTGATTGTGGGTGGAAAGTTGAGTTGACTTTACCTGAAAGATAGATTTCTGATTCAATTCCCAAAGATTATCTAAGCCTGAGAGCCACATCAGTGTTCAGAGAGATCATTAAAAGTATTAAACAACTCTAGGAAAAGTTACTTGTCGTTTTCCCTGTTGTGATGATTATTTCCAGTGTGTGTACTCACCTAGTTGAGGTTGCAGGGGTCGAGTCCTAGCTCCTGGCCCCGCCTCTTCACTGGTCACTACTAGGTCACTCTCCCTGAACCGTGAGCTCTATCATACCTCTGCTTAAAGCTATGTATGGATCCTGCCTCCACTACATCGCTTCCCAAACTATTCCACTTCCTGGCTACTCTGTGGCTGAAGAAATACTTCCTAACATCCCTATGTGTGTGTGTGTGTGTGTGTGTGTGTGTGTTTGAGTAACTGTCTGCGTGACTTGAATTCTAGTTTTGGATCCCCATCTAATGAGGCTTAGTTCCAGATTTTTTGAGCTCAGGTTTATCTTTATTGAAATCAGTATACTGAGTTGACCGCCACTCGTCCCTCCCTAATGTATTCCCTATATTTACTACCCCTCATAACGAAGGAAGGTTCCATATATCTCTTTCATTCTTTGGAACTTCTAGTTTTCAGTTAAGGAAAATTAAACTTTATATATCAAAGCAAGAGAAGGTGGACATTTTGTTGAGAAATGGAATATTTTTTCCCCCTCACGTGACTCAGTTATATCATAATTGAGTGAAGCATTTGATCGTTTGGGAGAGTCCTTCCACTGGCTTTACCAGTCTATACCGATTCTCAAAAGACGTAGGAACTAAGCCTCAAAAGGGTTAACTGGAGTATGTGCTTTCATATATCCCTAGATGCTGGAGAGGGACTCATAAACCCAGGATTTAAACTACTTCTCCCATTTCCTTGCATCGAACCTGATGCCTCACATTTCCCAGGTGTTGTATGACACCCCATCCACAATGAGTTTACCACATCCTAAATATATATATATTATAAGTATATTTTATAAATATCATTCTATAAGAAATTATAAGATATTTTTAAATGTTATTTATCCTAATTTAAATAACTTGTTACCCTGGCATATCACATAGCTTAATGCATCGCATCTCTCTATTCCTCAGTAAATTGACATTAAAACACACAGTACTCATGGAAGTCATCACAAGGTTGACAACATGCTAGTATGATCATCGTCTATATAAATGCCAAACGCCATCAAATAATAATTATAATAATAATAATTAAAATTATTTCTAGAATCTATTGGTAGTAATACAGAAAATCACGTAGAGACATTTATTAGGGCAACGTTTCTCCTACTAGGGGCTTTCAGCCAATACATATATTACATGGTCACACTGAGTATTATATAGGGAAGGAGAGTGGGGATAGAAGTAGGTGTGTGTCAGGTTAAGACGGTGTCGTGTGTCTGAAGTAGGATTCCTGCTGCAGTCTCATGTATATAATAACTGCTTTCATGCTGTGTAACAGTGTTCGAAACAGATGTAAGGACTGGCTGGAGGCATTTCCATGTGTTTGGCTCTGTGATAACTAGACTGGCATCCTTTTGTCTCATGAGGTAATAGTGTTCCAAGACTGCACTCAGGTGTTCACGTTCTCTCATCTGTTGGCGTAAATAAATTCACTTAGGAGTGTCTCGAGGACGCGGGATGTTTCTACAATGGAGTTTTTTCCCACACCCTTTACTGCTATTACTACTGTTGTTACTACTGTTACTACTACTATTATTATACTACTACTACTGTTATTATTATTATTGCTGCTGCTATTATTACTGCTACTATTATTACTGCTGCTATTATTACTGCTATTAATACTGCTGCTATTATTACTGCTACTTTTATTACTTCTGCTATTATTACTGCTACTATTACTATTATTATTACTACCACTGCTACTATTACTACTACTATACTAGTACCACTACTACTATTACTACTACATCTATTATACTATTATACTACTTACTAATACTACAACTACTATTACTAACTACTACTATTACTACACTACTATTACTACTATTATTACCAACTATTACTACCACTACTATACTATACTATTACTACTACTATTACTACTACTACTATTACTACTATTTCTATTACTATTTACTACGACTATTACTACTATTTCTACTATTACTACGACTATTACTACTATTACTAACTACCATACCATACACTCACACTACTACCACTACAGCTGCTAGTACAACTACTACCACTACAGCTACTAGTACAACTACTACCACTACAGCTACTAGTACAACTATTACCACTACTACTAGTACTATTAGTATTACTGCAACCACCACTACTATCACCATTACACCACCCCCACCACCACCTTAACCACTACGAAAATTCTACATGTACACACAGCGTGTCAAAATGTGTGACAAAATCCCTGGTGGGCGAAACGTTGTCCTAGTGAAAGTCTCATTGAGTTGCAAGTGTGTTAAGTTATCTAATTACTATTAAAACACAGTCTTAACACTGAATGTTCTTAAAAATAATGACGCCTTCCAAGCTATGAAGATTCATGAGCAGAATGAAAAAGAATATATAGGAAGTGTCAAAATAAAAACCTGGCGACCAAGATATATATGTTTTTCGTTTTCCCGTGAGTGAGAGGGAGGTGCCAGGGTGCCAGGGAGCGGGCAGAGAGTGTCCCGTGTCCTGGGGGAGAGAGTGCCAAGGGGTAGTGGGGAGAAGAGCACTGGGTGCGGAGGTTGTCACGCTAATTGGCTCTGTGGCAGTTACACACACACACACACACACACACACACACACACACACACACACACACACGCACACCACACACACACGCACGCACACGCACGCACGATCATCACGAGAAACCCCAGTTACAGGAACACCATAGAATCACCGATTTCTCACAGCTATTTCATTAATAACAGGGAAGAGCAAGTAAAAAAAAATGTGTTCCGATATCTGATGATATATTTGTAAGAAAATTAGGATGGAAAAAAATGGTGCAAGGATTTATTACAGAGCATATGTTTTCCTGGGTCATCAGTCTTGACCAAAAAAAAGTCGCAAAAGAATGAAACTCAGAAACATAAGAGAAACGCTTATGGAAGTGGAATAATTATATATATATATATATATATATATATATATATATATAATATATAATATATATATATATATTTATAATATATAAACGTGCCGAATAGGCAGAACTTGCGATCTTGGCTAAAATAGCAACGTTCATCTTGCCATATAGGACAAGTGAAAATTTGTGTATGCAATAATTTCGCCAAAATCATTCTGAACCTAACGAAAAAAATATATTTCACTGTGTTTGTTTAGTATTAAATTATTGTAAACAAATCTAAAACATATATAGTTGGGTTAGGCTAAAATAAATTGTTCTTGTTATAATGTTAGGTAAGTTTTTTAAAATTCTTTTGGTGCAAAATTAAAATTTTTTACATTAACATTAATGAAAAAAAGTATATCTTTAAACGTATAAGAGAAAATTTTAGAAAGGACTTAATTTTAAATGAGTTCTTGCTATTTGACCAGTTTTACATATTCGGCACGACATAATATATATAATAATATATAATATATATATATTATATATATATATATAATGTATATATATTATATATGAGAGAGAGAGGTACCACCTCTAGAACTTTGCTAGGGACCCCCATCCTCAGAGAAGACCGTAAACATACCTCAGAGAAACCTAAAGGTTCTTCCCACAGCTGGTTGATATTTTCTTCTCTTACCACCCCCCTATATTTTTAAGCTACATGTGAACTTAATTAATAGACAGAATACATTGACAGAAAACACAAACATGAATACACTGGTACAATATATCAAAGATTATGAATCTCCTCCAGCTCCTCCGAAGCCGGACGTGAGCCCAGTATGCAGCAAGCATTTCCCCTTTGGATGGCCACGCTGAGGCTCTGGAACATGAAAGTGGCTGCCCTTGGGTCCCTGGTGGTTTCGATGAGTCTTTAACCCAGTTCTTTAAGGAAATTCGTTGCATTTTTTTCCCATGTTCGCAAGGTCTCTGATCCCACTGGGACAAATTGATACTGTTGGCTTATGTCCCTGTACTTGCCGATCTTGTACTCCACGCTGTGATCAGCAGCTCCTCCCTGTCGCCTGACACTTTGATGGATGTAAGTGTCAGCCAGCGTGGACACACAGGTATAGTCCCATGCTAAGAGCTTGCCATTCTTCCAAGGACAGATGGTGATTCCATCGCGGCGGTTTGCTGGGTTGTGGGTATTGTCGGCTGCTAGTGATCGGGGTTCTCTCTCGGCCGGGCATCCAGCTGTAGCAAGGGTTCTCTTTATGTTATCGTTGACTTCATTGCGTCTTGCATGCAAGCCCTTGGTTTTGGAATAGTTAAGACCATGTAGACCATATTAGTCGTCTTGCGCATCGCCGCAAATACACGTGTGAATTGGGGCAGCGAGGCGGAGAGCCACTGCAATACGGAGGGGGTCTTAGGGTAGAGGCGCGTTCCCATTGCTAAAATAGGAATTGTTTGGAGGAAGTCCCCGGAGTTGGGTGCACTCACAGCTTGGACACGGGCAGTCTCCTTGTCTGATGTTACATCCCTAAGCATGTTAGCAAGCGCCTTTTCAGCGATGGGGCCATCGCAACTTGACTGTAGGCCAGTGCTCTACTAGGTTTTGGTGCTGGAGCAGCAAGAGTCTTCCCATTCAGTGATTGCAGTGGTGTAGCTGGGGTCCTATATACCTGCTGAATCACTGAAGTTGTCCGGAAGAATTTTTATTATCTCGTTTGCTGCAATGGAAGAGGATAGGAAAGCTGGTAGGGCAATCTGGGAGGAATTGCTGGACTCCCAGCCCCCTAAGCCTGACTGAAAGTGAGGCTTGCAACCACTGTTTCATCTTCGAGGGAAAGATTCAATACACTCTCTAGCATAGTCTTAATGAGAGAGTCATATTCCTTGAGTTTCGGACTGCTGAAGGCTGGGGAGCATCTCAGGAAGTAGGTAAGTTTTGAGACTGACAGGCACCTGGTGAGTAGGTAGAAGGCATCAAGTATATCGATGTCTTTCATTCTGCCTTTCATTGTCCTAAAGTCTGAGATTTTTTTTTTCTAGGATCAGGTCGATGGCATTGGACCCAAGAGGAGCACCAAGGAGAGTGCTGTTGGCTGGATTAATGGCTCGTGCTCCTGGTAGAACAGCACTAATATTCTGGATCATGTGTCGATTGGTAGAAACTACTTCACATTGGGTGGGATTTATAGATAGGCCCAGGCTCATTCCCATGACTTTAATTTTTGTAATGTCCTCTAGGAGAGATTCTGTACTGCCAGCTAGGGTACCATCATCCAAGAACCAGATATTGAGCTCACTGGAGAGCGCTTCTGTGACCTCCTTGATGACCAGACAGAATAGAAAGGGGGCGAGCGGGTCCCACTATTGCACACCCTCACACGAGTCAATATCATGGTCCCCAAACAATAGTTTAGAAGTCACACTATGTTACGACTGATGTTCCTGGCTCCTAAAGGCTGCTCACACTGCTGTCTAGGGGTTATAAAATTACTTTGAAAAACACAGCAAACCTTGGGCCAGCATGTACTCATATATTTAACAATATTAATTATTACTAGGAATGAAGGACAAAACACTTACCTATATAAAAATATATCTATATGAATAGTAACTTATATACAACTTATAACTGCTACAAAAAAAACACTACACTCCAGTTCACATTAACTCACCAGCACACTGCTACTAATGAGTTAAACAAAAATGAACATTTATTAATAGGGAGGCTCCATGGCACCCCCCCACCTTTCTGCAGGCTACATAGCCTCAGTGGAAACATTAAATACTCTCCAAAACGCAGGCCCCTGCATACTAGAGCTTCACAAATAAACAGGAGAGCACTTAAACATCTATGTTATACACTAAAAAACTTGTCAAAATTACTTACTCAGACTAACATCCACCCATGACTACTTCACCCAGCCGCGTTCCTACACGTACTGAACTAAAAACATCACCTCTCATCTTCTCCTGTCCTGGCCACTGCCTGACTGACATGAATAAAACGCGTCCGCTCTCAGGGAATAATACACGTCCGCTTTCAGTATACTCCCGAACTGTTATATTAAATATTTTTTCTGCTATGTCACTGCGTAACACACTATAACACGATTCTATGAAGGGATAGATGGAAGGAAATGTGTCTAGAAACTGCTTGGAGAGCAGCATCCCTTCTGACTAAGTTGAAAGCATTGGCAAAGTTCAGTTTGATCAAGGCTTTTTCATCGGACATGTTGTTGATGTATACTCGTACTGCGTGTGCAGCTGCTTCACAGCCTTGTTGAACACCAAAGCCGAGCTGAGTTGGTTTCAGCATTGCGACAGCCTATTGCCTCACCCTTCTTACTGCAGCCTTGGCGACTAGGCACCGAAGGGTGTTGCCCACTGCAATGGGCCTGATTCCTCCATCCTTTTTCCGGAGGTACATAGTGAGGCACCAAAGAAGAGGGGTCTAATGGCCTCTGGGACACTGCCAGCCAGGCACACATTGGAAAATTTTGTGAGTTTTGACAGAAACCTCTCTGAAACATTTAAATTTTAAAATTAAGTGTTTTCTAAAAATTTCACTTATACATTTTATATATATATATATATATATATATATATATATAAAATATATATATATATATATATATATATATATTAATTTTGTTAATATAAAAATTAATGATTTTGTACCAAAAGAACCTTGGGAAACTTACCTAACCTTATTATAACAAGCGCAATTTAATTTAGCCTAATCCAACGAAATATATTTTATTTGGGCTTACAGTAATTTAATAATAAACACAATGAAATATATTCGTTAGGTTCAGATTATTTTTGCGAAATTATTACATACACAGATTTTCGCTTGTCTTATTCAGAAAGAAGCGCGTTGCAAGTTTTACGTATTCCGCACGACGTAATGTGCAATAATCGCGAACGAGCGAGAAAAAGATGAGAAATCACCACAGGAGGAGTTATATAAAGTGAATCGAATGACTTGTAATAAAGAAATAACCCGTATTGAGACAAAACAGAAGAGTAGTATATTTCAATCACAAGTGGGATCGTCTTCTGAAGATGCATAAAATAAGGATTTTTTTTTATAGTGGACGCAGGCGTGGGAGGTTACATGAGGGTTCTGGGGCGGTGTTACACGGTGTGTACAGGATTATGTTGTGGAAGGGGCGGAACAATGATTGGAGCAGCGTGTAACCTTTGATGATCCAAGACCTGCTCCTCCCCCAACGTGAATCATTCACTCAACAATGTAACGCTATGCCAGTATCGTCATGTGACCTCCCACTCCCACATCCACTGTAAAACATGTTTTTGTCTCTCCTGTATCAGCTGAAGGTGACCTTGGTGGTAGAAAAATATAAAGAACAAAAAGGCACACTGCAGTGACTGGAATAATACACAAAACAAACCACACTTAGGAGGGAAAAACTTACGACGACATTTCGGTCCGACTAGGACCAATTTAAATTGTTCTTCCACCCATATAGGATATTTCCTAACAATTACTCACACAAGTGTGTTAAACACTAATTAAGTAGCAAGTGACTCACTCATGGACGGGAAATCAAACTATGGGGTAGAAAAGATCAATTTCGATTTCAATCATTTTCTGAAGAAGTCTCTGAACTCGAAATATTTACATCCCTTGTATTCGTTCTTTCACTTTGCGTCTATATAATATTACTTTCTCATTTATGTGTACATGTGAAGTGTTTATTTCAGTCAAAAGTAGAGCCGATTTGAGTTGTATAATGAATTCCCAATGTTAACCGAGAAATACGTAGGCAGGTCTTGGAGTGTTGTAACATTTTTAACGAAGTCTTGGATCCGGAATCATTTCTTCTTTTCGTGCTCACTTTTCTGAGGGAATGAACAGAGAGTAGAAAAATGTGACGGCCGTTGTGTGGTTACACGTGAATCTTCTATTGAGACGTGAGTACCAAAAGTGACCAGATTTTAATTTCTTCGTTAAAATTACTGTTGATCCGAGCGTAATTTATTATACTGAAATTAAACTGACTTTCATAAATATACAAATTACCCGCATATAAGAGACTGAAACTTATGACGATGTTTCTGTCCGACTTGTAACATTAATTAGTGCGGGTTATTGGTGTATTTGTTCCGGAATTGTGCCTTTTTTTATTTTTTAACTTCATAAAAACAGAAGTTGGAAACTGATGCACTGAGTCATTAAACAATAATTTAGCCAACTTTTCATAATTATCAGACAACACCACTATAACATAATCTTACTCTCTTTGTAATGAACAAACCCACAATAAACAATGTTCTCAACTGGTCTTATAGAACGTTCGCCAACTCTTTCGTGACGTCTCTCGCCAGGAGCTACGGCGCACTGATATTGGGCCAAAATCTTTTGACCATGTGTATTTAATTAGCACAGAAAAAAGCCAGCCTTCGTAGGGTTTAAAAGAACGTATCTGGAGTCTGCACGCATCGTGTGTCGACTTCAGGTCGCCCTCAGCTGAAATTCTACAGGTTAAACCAGATTTACGAATTAAATGCAGATTTATGTATTTTTAAGTTAACCAGTACAGACATAATTTTATTACGTAAGGTCTGGAGTTATCGGTCAAAAGCCCGAAGGTCCACCAAGTCTGATCCTTCCAGAGATTAATAATATTAATTATATTATTTATTATTGTGAGGTTCTAAACCCGTATGGATCATTCGGCGCAGAAGTGGTAGAGGCCCTGTCCTCCATCCGCTAATCGGCTCCCTGCCAATGACCAGTCCAGAGATGCGAGAGACAATGCCCGGAAAAGTCATATGACAAGATTTTTCAGCCATTGTCAAAAAGGATTTAACTACAGTCTAGCTAATCATAACCTCTATCTAGGCAACTGAGGTCAGGATGGTATAACCGAAGGCTCTCTCCCCGCTCTTCACTCGGGAAGAGCAAGCAAGCGATGGGAATATGAAGACTCGTATAATAACGGACATGGTGTCTGAATAAGCAGATTGTAGAGCTGGACTGCTAATACAACCACCACAGCTTTTGCCACAGCTGTTATTACGCTGCTGCTGCTGCTGCTGTTGTTTTTGTTGCCAGGTTAGTCTGTGAGTTACTGCTCGTTGTGGGGGCTTCTGGGAGCTAACATTGTTCCAGTAGCCACAACATAACCTGTATTATGGTTCCAGTAGCCACAACATAACCTGTATTATGGTTCCAGTAGCCACAACATAACCTGTATTAATACTTATTGTGTACAATATTAAGTGTTCATGAAGCTGGTTCTTAAAAATTATTATTTTTGCAATGTTTAGTAACTGAAAAAAAGTTGAATTTGTGTCGCACTTCAACTTTCAAATTTCATGATATACAATTTTATTTCTCTACTTGGTACAAATAACCTGCTGGTTTACATGTAATAAAACATTGGTAGACACAAAAGCCACTAATATGCAAATGCATTTCAAGGACATAAATTGTTATTGCTATTTTAAGGGTTCGATTTGTCTCGTAGTTTCTGTTCAAGAATAACGTATTAAGGTGCTTGATTCTTTATTTACAACGTTTGATTCTTTATTTACAACGTTTGATTCTTTATTTATAACGTTTGATTCTTTATTTGCAACGTTTGATTCTTTATTTGCAACGTTTGATTCTTTATGATGACGTTTGATTCTTTATTTACAACGATTGATTCTTTATTTACAACGTTTGATTCTTTATTACAACGTTGATTCTTTATTTGCAACGTTGATTCTTTATTTATCGTTTGATCTTTATTTGCAACGTTTGATTCTTTATTTGCAACGTTTGATTCTTTATTTACAACGTTTGATTCTTTATTTACAACGTTTGATTCTTTATTTACAACGTTTGATTCTTTATGATGACGTGAGCTTCACTCTATCCTCTTCACTGACCTCGTTATTTAATTTTTAAAGGGGTGAACCGGTTAGCCAGTGGAAGGCCTCGGTTAGATGACCAAAAGCTCCAGCTGCGGGTATCATATGACCGAGAGCCGCGTCAGAAAACACTGGTCCTGTTTCCTGACCAACCTTACCTAATTTAGCCTCGTTCTTAGAGAATTGTGAAAGCTGTAAATGAGTTTAAGGCAAATTATCTAAAGCCATTTACGTTGTGTATAACTCATGCAGACGCAATGTGTCGGTGGTTCTGTCTTGAAGATGAAAATCTACTGTCATTATTTTTATACGTCGGCATCGTGCGGGAGCTTCTGACGTCAGAAAGAAAACTTTCAATAACAGTCTTCCAGTCCTGGCACTGTGCGAGTTAGGTTAGGTTTGTCAGGAAAAAGACAAGTGTTTCCTGACGCAGATCTTATTCATATGATGACCCTACAGCTGAAGCTTTTGGTCATCTGACTGAGGCCTTCTTCTGGCTTACCGGCCCACCCCTTTAAAAATTAGGGTTAAAATTATAACCATGAGATCTATGTAATATATTGTACGAGTGATTCTGATTTCAGGATCACAACCTGTGCTTCCAGTTTTTCTACACAGGTGGTGTGGCAGTGGTTCAGCCTTCAGGTTCAGAAGCTGTGGCTCCACTTTTTGTACGCAGATTGAGGGGCAGTGGTTCAGCCTTCAGCTGCAGAACCTGTGGTTCCAATTTTTCCAAACAGGTGGTGTGGACGGTGGATCTGCCTTGAGCATCAGAACTTTTGAACCTCAGATCTTGAGGATCTCCAGGACGTCAGTCGAAATAAACTTTTACAGGGACGTTTTAGCTTGATTGTCTCTCCACCGACTTATCTAAATCGTAACAAAGTTTGTCAATAAAATTTTATCCTAGATTACTATCCTGGTTTACTAGACAGGTTATGAGAGCGGAGCCGGAGTTGTTGATTAGTTGATGCGCGAGGCTAGAGGGGCCGCACTCTGCCCGAAGTCGTAAAACACGACAGCGATAAAAACAAATATGACTGTAGTGCAGAGCTGGTAAGGAACATTCACAGAGGCTTAGTGGAAGAGAATATGGCAGAGGATTATTGATGAGCCTGTGCTGTCGTCTTTATACACACACACACACACACACACACACACACACACACACACACACACACACACACTCTCACACACAACACACTCACAAGCATACACACAAACATACACGAAAAGAGAGATTTATCCCTGTTTATAGATATAAAATTAATGAGTAAAACTGAGGAGAACCAGAAAGTACTACGAATGTACTTGCACAAACCGCGGGACTGGTCAGACAAGTGGCTACTGGAATTAAACCTCGGCAAGTGCAAGGTTATCATAACTGAAGAAGGTGTAAGAAGATCGAAAATTGAGTATAGACTCGAGGAGGAGGATGGGGGGGAGGGGGGGTCAGTGGTTGGATAGACCAAACATGAGCATAGTGGAAAGCATATTGCGGGAGGCCTCCATCAACAGAAGAACTTCTGCTACGAATTGATCGTCCGGCAAATACTGGACCTTGAGTCCTGGAATCTTAACGAGCCGTTCACGGCGCCATGTACATCATGTCAAGTCCAGAATAGAACCTTCACCTGATGAAGCATATTCAGAAACTTGAGATTGTGGTGAGTGGAATGCGTTAAACAACTGACTCCATACAATTACACAAGCAGTGGTGTGAAGTAAACAAGTGACTCCATGCAACAATGTAAACAGTTTGGTGTATTAGACAATGAGATGTACTAGTAAGAGTGGCTTCAAGCGGAAACTTAAAAATATGAAACTTTAGTACAGATAGACAGCTGGACAAGGTGTTATGAAATGAACAGTATACCAGACAGAGAATCAAGGACCCAATAGGAATCAAGGGCACCAACGGGAATCAAGGTCCCCCAATGGAAATCAAGGTCCTCGGTAGAAATCAAAGTTCCCAATGGAAATCAAAGACTTCAATAAAAATAAAGGAACCAATGGAAATAAGGTACTTTATTTTTGGAGGGTTATCTTAGATAACTGATACATATTTCACTATGTAGTGCTGACGCCGCGTTGTGTGACTGGTGGTTCCAGTTTTTTTGTTGTCTTCCTTAATTACCACCCAGCTCGGCACGTTTTGTTTCTTTTCAATATCGGTAACTCATAAAACTTCGGGAAGTTTGTAAGACAGTTTTCCATGATGTATGATAATTGTACTTGTGTACCTGTACCTAAATAAACTTATTTTACTAAGAAAATTTAATTAGCGTCACCCACCCGTTACTCTCCCGGTTTTGGCTCCCTGTCTTGGGAGTGCCTGAGACCTATGTCTGCCATGGGAGGAGGTACAAGTACCTCCTCATCTTCTGGAAGCAACTGTTCCCAGGCCTAACCCCATTCCCCACCCTCACGGGGCTCATAGGGAGAAGCTAGGCCTCTGGTCTGCCGTCTTCTCCACCCCAGAGGGCTCGTGGGAATGGCAGTCTTGTGAGCTGCAGGTGGTAGCAAGCTCTGGCTCTGGCACCTTCCCCACCCTAGGTGGGCTCCTTTTTCCTACATGATGTTTCGCTCACAGATGAGCATTGGAAAGTAAAGTTATGCCTTGTAAAAGCTCCAGTCGCTTTCGATCTGCTTTCACTTGTTTTTGTAGCAAATACTTGTCTGAATTTTCCTTTGCCTTTCAAAACACGAACGAAAGCTTTTCCACGTCAGCCGAAATAGTTATAGGCGGGTCCTGGAGCAATAGCTCAACCTCAACAAACTTCGATAGACAATTTAACACAACGCAGATTTACACTTCTGTTGTAATCAGAAATTTCAGTCCAACGAGTGTGAATGTGTAGAAAAAAATAATATTCATCATATTGTAAGAAAATAATGTGAACACAATCGCTGATGATTTATGATGGTGAGATTGTGGGACTCAATATAGTGTCGATTTATGATTATTTTTTTTTTGTTCGTGGTTTTTATTACTATAAGAAGTCATACTGGGAGTATACCTGGAGAGGGTTTCGGGGGTCAACGCCCCCGCGGCTCGGTCTGAGACCAGGATAGAAAAACGGACTTAACTTTTTCTATCTTCTACTTCTTAAGTTCCCTTTACTCCCACACCCAGCCAGCTCCTGCATTTCAACCATTAAGCTAACAAGCAAACTTAGTCGAGGGAGCCTCTTAGTTCCAACTTGCTGGCTGTTGGAGCACCTCACAGGGAGACCATCAGCATGCCTCTAATTAATAAAGTTCACAGTATATGTACTTGCCTATGCAAATAGCATACATGTAAATTTTATTATTAACGTGACATGTATACATATTTGTATATACTGTCATATAATTTATTTGTAGATGAACGGTTCAGAGAACCGACATGTTGATAAATTAGACACATGTGCAACTCTTGGGTATCTTTATTGAGGAAACGTTTCGCCACACAGTGGCTTCATCAGTCCATACAAAGGAGAATCTTGAAGAACAGGAGGAGAATGAGGTAATCAGTCCCTCAACCTTGAGTCGATGTGGTCAGTCCATCAATCTTGAATAGAATACGGCATACGTGCGGAGAAGGAGCTTATAAACCGTTGGTAGGAGAGGTGCAGCAGTCATAGCTGGTGTCACATTTGTTCAATGTGGACGTAGGTCGTGCCCAAGAGTTAGGCAAGCGAAGGGAATCCTTCTCCGCACGTATGCCGTATTCTATTCAAGATTGATGGACTGACCACATCGACTCAAGGTTGAGGGACTGATTACCTCATTCTCCTCCTGTTCTTCAAGATTCTCCTTTGTATGGACTGATGAAGCCACTGTGTGGCGAAACGTTTCCTCAATAAAGATACCCAAGAGTTGCACATGTGTCTAATTTATCAACATATAATTTATACTATACATCACCTGCTTTGTCATCTTATTTCTTAATAAAGTTAAGATAATTTAAATTAAAAGCAATTATCACATATGTCATATTAACCATAATATAATTTAAATTTAAACTAATTATTTCAAGAATATTTTTAAATTCTAATTCTAGAAGCTAATTATTTCAAGAATATTTTTGAATTCTAATTCTAACATTAATCAAAATGCTTTCCAATACCTCTTTTTCACATAGGACATTTTCTGGCATTACCGTATATGCTAAACTTAAATATATATCTTTATAAATATAAAGCTATAGCTAAATCGTTCATTTCACACCGATCAAATTGATACACATTAATGGAGAAACAATTTAAATCGGCTTGTGAAAGCCAGACACTTTAGCACCTCGTTATTACCAAAGTTGCTAATAAATTTGTTGAAATCAAGCTAACGCAAAACTTTCGTGTTGCAGACTCGTCACTGCAAGGCAGGTGAGCCGTCTTCAGTCAGGGGTTGCCAGCATAATGTTTTTAATATACTTTCACTTTTCTTTAAAATGCTCTTTCACCACTTGTGACTTTTAACACGAAATACATCCCCAGTGTTACTTCTTCTTTTCTAAATACATCTGTGACGGTTTTGTTATATATTAACTTATAAAGTGTGAATCAAGCTTCATACAAAATAGTTTTGATTTTAATATGAATATTGGTTTAAAATTATGTAAATTAGATTCATTTATTAATAAAATTTTGGAAATTAAGCTATGTTGGACAAATCCTTGACCATCCCACCCGCATCACAGTGGGACGGGTGTGGTGTCGAGTGTGACCGATAGGTGATATCTCGGCCTTATAAACCTTCTGCTCTTCCATTCTTTTTACAGTTCCTTGAAAATGTGAGAAATCACGAAATCGCTTGGAATTTCGCTAAGTAAAGCTTCATCAGGTCATGACTTTATAAAGCTCTTCTTAGTGAGAAACTTTGCCCTAAGGAAATCTTGTTCTGCTATGTCTTCATTCCTCTTGACAGGATCCTTTTAAAAATCTACCAGTAGACATACAGTCGCCCCCTCACCTACTCTTTAGTCTTCCATCCTCTTACACCCCTCTTCTCTACGCTCTTCTTCTGTCTACCTCTTTTCTCCCTCATCTTTCCCTCCGTGCACTTCTCATGCATTCCTTAGCTTAGGATAAAAGTTGTGGGGAATCTCCAAGGAAGAGAAATATAATACGATTTTCTGGTCTCAGTAGAATTCGCGGAAATCTCTGGCCATTAGAGGAGCTTGAAAGAAGAATTAAGAGTGGGAATTACAGCACCAAGGGAGGTAGCTCCCTGAGGGCCGAACACCAGAGACTTAACGACCTACAACGACAACAGAAAAGATCCTGATGGTCTGAGACGACCACAGGGCGACAACCTCCCACGACCACGAGAGTACCTACTGAGGACACAACTGTGTACCACAAGAGTATCTACTGCGGCCACAACTGTGTACCACAAGAGTACCTACTGCAGCCACAACTGTGTACCCCAAGAGTACCTACCGAAGCCACTGTTCTGTACCACATTCAGTGTTTCTGACAGCCAACAGGCGACATCAGTAGAGTACCTGACGGCATACAGTTACCATAACGCTGTATCTGATACGACAACAACAGAGCCCGCGACGTTACCAGTGTACCTCCATACCTGAGAAACTACAACACACTCATCAGACATAGTGATTAACATTTCCCACACTCGGGGCTTCTCCAGTCCAGTGCAGAGAACAAGAGACAGTGAGTCTATTCAGGGGGTGGAGGCCAGGTGAGACAAGCTGCCATTGGGATCAGGGAAACGAACGTGGTTGTGATGGGAGTGTTATTTGCTGGGACACAATACGCTGTAATAGTGTTTTGGATATGATGAAACTACCTGTGCTCTGAGTTAAGGTGTTGCTGGTAGCAATGAGTGATGAATTTTAACACCGTCTGTTGCGAGGATCGGTCTCTCTAAGGACTAGTTTGGCATTCTTGAAACTCATGAGATGTCCACAAGTCATGCCATGAGTTATGGACGCGTTATATGATACTTATGGAGGTTTTTCCATCATAAATTTTGTATATCAGCTTCGGGGTATAATATAACGACAATATTATAACATAACTACAATAACAATTTTGATTACAACAACAAAATGGAATAATTATCCACTAGAACACGAGCCCGGAGAAGCCAGACCATGTCCCACTTTCCGAGGCAGAGGGTTTGGTGATGCTGGCCACATTCTCCTCATATATCACCCCTGGTGCTCCTGCCACCACCACCACCTTACAGCCCAGACTCCTTGTACAAGCATTTTCCTCCATTTAAAACCTGCATTTCCTCTCCAGCTGAGCGTTTAAGACTATTTCTGCTAGTCGTGTTTCGTAAGGTCGTTTTGTTGCAGTTGTCCCCTCTTGCAAGATGCTCCGAGAGGTCTCCCTTAAGTGCAAAACCCTCATACATATATGAATAATATATACATATATACATATACATACATGAATACATAAATATGCACTTAAATTTTTACCTATGCCCAGAGCTTTTTAACTCTCGCCACCCGGCCAGGATCTTGTCTGTCCAACGAAGCTGTTGTTGTTGACGACTAATAGCCCACATGTCCATCACAGCCTGGTTGGTGTGGCATTTGGGGGAAGCAGTGATCCAGTTTCCTCTTGAAAACTTCGACATTTGTTCTGGCAATGCTTGAGATGTTTGCTGGCAGCTGACTGAACGGTCTCTGACCATGATGTTGACGCAGTGTTTTCGTATTGGTCTCATAATACATAAATTAATACACAAATACATTGAAGAAATCACAATAAGACGCGTGATTGCAAATATGTAAAAATACCACAGTGAAAATAGGAAATAAAACCTGAGCGCTTTCATGTGCTTACACATCTTCATGTGCTTTACACATTTCTGAAGATGTCTGTAAGCATATGAAAGCGGTCATGTTTTATTTCTATTTCCTCTCTGGTGTTTTTACAAATACATACGTATATGAAATCGCGTTTCTGCTTAACGAAGGTAAACGTTTCCTCAACGTTTCATCAAAGCGTTTTATCAGACACTGATGGTAACCTCCGCAGTAACTACTAGTTACTTAACCTTTCTTTTAATAGTTATACAGAACTGAAACCAGAAATAGAAAATCAATCGTTAAGACATATCGCTCTTTTTCTGGACTGTTGTCAAGATACAGAGACTTAATAAACGTTCATAACGGACCGGAACGTCGTTTAATAATTTGGCTCGAGGCTGAGGGTTCGTTGCGAACCGAACCAGATATTGTATTTTGAGTTGTTGATTATTCCAAACACGGTTGTGTGAGCTGTGAATTGTTCTAGATGTCAGTGTTGTGAGCTGGTTGCGAATTGTTCCAGATATGGTATTGTGAATTTCGTTCAGAGCTAATCTTTAAAATATGCCTACCGGCACTTCTTTGGCTCCCAAGACATCTACTCTGGTCTCGGGAAACACAACCAAGTAGCGATCAGCGGAAGGAAGATCGATCCTCCAACGCCACTTCCGACTAACCCGTACGGGTTTAGCGCCTCACATAATTATATTACTACATGTTCCTCGATGTTCTGGATATCAGGTTGTCATAGAATTATCACAGATACATTGCCCTCGTCAGTGGAGGTTCCCAGATCCATTTGAAGGGCTCTTGATCCAAGATATTGGATTCGTTCCCTACATTCCTGAATGGAGCCTGAATGCCTTCCAATCCCCCAGACGGTGTGTGACCCCTAAGCGTTTAGTGCTTCCCTCTATATATAATATTATAATCTAAAGTTCGTACAGCTATGTACTGAGAATTTTCTCTCTCCCACGAGATGCTTAGCTGAGATTCTCACATCAAATGTATGACGGAAATAGTGGTAGAACTACTGACAATGTTACATAAATGGATACAGATGCAACTAATGTGACACTTTATTGTGGCAACGTTTCGCTTGACAAAGCTCCTGGAGAGTGAAACGTTGCCACAATAAAATGCCACATTAGTTGCACTTGTGTCCTTTTACCTAACTAATGTATGAAGCCAAAGACGAGATATAATAATAATATATTTTTTAAATCATATTTTTAGTATTATTTTTATTTTAATTTTTTTCATTTTTATTTTGCATTTAGTTTGTCATTCATTTATTTCTATTTATTTCTCGTCTTCATCATCATCAATCATTATCATCATTCCCAAAGGGGCACCACGAGGTCTTGCCTGCCTTTCCAACATTGCCTGATCCTCCGTTTCCTCCCTTTCGTTATATTGACTTACCTGGAGTCTACCTGGAGGGTATTCCGGGATCAACGCCCCCGCGGCCCGGTCCACGACAGGCCTCCCAGTGTATCAGGGCCTGATCAACCATACCGTTACTGCTGGCAGCACGTAGTCCAACGTACGAACCAAAGCCCGGCTGATCCGGCACCAACTTCAAGTATCTGTCCAGCTCCCTCTTGAAGGCAACCAGGGGTCTATTGGTAATTTCCCTTATGCCTACTGGGAGGCTGTTGAGCAATCTTGAGCCCCGGACACTTATTGTGTTTTCTCTAGTGTACCAATAGCGCCCCTACTTTTCATTGGGGGTATTGTGCACCGCCTACTCAGTCTTTTACTCTCGTAGGGAGTGTTTTCTGTGTGCAGATTCTGCACGCAGATCTGTGCTAGATCTGCAATTTCACCTGCTTTGAACGGAAATGCTAATGTACAGCAATATTCCAGGCTAGAGAGAACAAGTGATTTGAAAAGGATTATCATTGGCTTGGCATCTTTTGTTTAGAACGTTCTCATTATCCATCCTATCATTTACTTGTTTTGAACAATTAATAATAACCAGTTATGTAACACCAGAGTTGCGAAACATCCCCTAATTTACAGAGTAACACGAGAGATGCAAAAGAAACTCATTTATACAGAGTAACACCAAATTCACAGGAATCACGAAGTTAGACGAACACGAGATAAACATTGATCACTCTGTCGTGCACCACAATAACAGAGATACAAATATCCAGCGGTTACACACTGTAATACCAGCGATGCAATGAACGATCGGTTACTAAGAAATTGGAGAATTATGAAATATAAATAGAAGAATCAAATTAACGAAAATTCTGGCTGGATGGGAATATTTTTCATTCTGGATGGACGACGCTTCCAGCCTACCAGGGCAGACGTGTTTCTGTGTCCCTCTTGTAATAACAACTGACTATATGAACCCAAATTAAGTCAGTGAATAAACGAAAGGGCGGACGAAGGGCATAAATTGAGGTCTGCAATTTGACTGTTCAACGCTCTACTGTTTATTCCTCTGACTATATATTGATATTAAGGCGATCTTGAAAAGTTAAGTTCCTCTTTCCACTTCCCCGGTACGTGGTTCCAGGTGTTCTTATAAACACCCGTCCCCATTTCTCTGAGGTCAGCATTCTCGCCACCCAGGAAGCACTGTCCGTATGTAATATTTCATTTTTTAGAAGACAAACACTCAATATAAAAGTCTGCGACCACTGTCAGCCTCAGAGTTATCTCTGAGTTACTAGACACTGCCACGTGGAGGCCAGTGGTTCGTCTTTAGGGTTCCCCAAACCCGCTTGCTGTATTATTGAAGCCTTTCCCAGGTAAATGTGTCCAGGAGTCCATCTGTGTCCCCTCGGAAATTCTCCCTTCCACAAAGTCAACCTCATCCAGTATCCCAGGTTCATGTGTCCAGGAATCCATCCGTGGGCCCCCGGATATCTTCCCTTTCTCACTTTTCCAGGTTCATCCTCACCTTTCATACTAACCTCTTCTCTGGCTTCCAGCCTTCTGCCTTCCCCAAATTCATGTGTCCAGGAATACATCCGTCTGTAGACCGGAAGTCTTCCCTTCCCCACTTCCCTTAGATCAGAGCGTTCCTATATTGTTGCATCGCTCAGGTTCATGGCTCCAGGTGTCCATCAGTGTCCCCTCAAATATACACCCTTCCCCACTTCCCCAAGGTCAGCAAGTCCCACCCCAGGCACATGGTTCCATGTGTTCTTACAAACACCCATC
>NC_069445.1:22869400-22914400 GCF_026875155.1 Cherax quadricarinatus | reverse complement strand
TATGGCAAGATGAGCGTTGCTATTTAAGCCAAGATCGCAAATTTTGCCTATTCGGCACGACATATATATATATAATTAGCACACAAGTGTATTAATATTACAATAATCTGGAAGATGTTATTACAGAGGAGGACACTCAGAAAAAATGGTCTCTGTAATATCCTCCTGGACTGCCGCGACGAGTCGACTACCTAGACGAGAGAGAGTTCCTCTCGGCCAACTAGCTCACCAAGGAGTGACTACTAGAAGAAATTTACAGACATCTATTTATGTTTCATATTGCATATATGTTAATTATTTGTTTGTTCAGTTAAGTAGCTGTTTGAGTGTGTTTCTGAACTTTTTTTTTTTGGGGGGGGGATAGATGAATGTCTGTCCAAATGTACTTGTTCCCACCTCGAAAATCTTAATTATTATACGTTACCTTCTTTTTCTTCGTTTTTTATATTTGAAAAGGTCCACGAGTGCACGCTCATGTACACAGTCTCACACACACACACACACACACACACACACACACTTCTGCATATCCACTCAAGCACCTTTCACGTACACCATCATATACATGCATGTATGTATCCAAACGGAAAGAAAACAGATCTAAATCCTCTGAAACATATGCAAACATGCAACAACGTACAGTATCTTCTTAGGATACTCTTTAAATCCACTCCCTAACACACACACGGAAATGTTGAAAAATATATTTAACTGAATTCTGAATAAGCAATAGAGAAAATGTTTATAACATTTTGAAAACATCGAGAGTGAGAGATGTAAATATGTGAAGCTACAAGGGGAACAGTTATGGAGAAAACAAAGAAGACTTTCATATGCATTTTGAAAGGTAAAAAGTAACCAGAAGTAATTATCAAAAATTGAAACAAATCACTCTCACTTTTTACAATTTCACATCTCCAGTTCCCTCGTCTCCTCCCTAATGATAAAAAAAGATTCACCCCACACAAAAGAAACAACTTTTAGAGAAGAAAAAACACCTTGGAAAATTCGATCTCTAGTAAAAAAAAAACTGACTTTCGTTAATGTACTCTTCCCAGGACGCCTCCCTGTTAATGTGTCTAATTTTATGGTATGCACTGTTATGTGTGGATATTAGCGTGAGACCATGAATGTTGTAGTCTGGTATGAGACCGAGATGAGGGGCAGTGAGGCATTGGATTTTGGGATTAAGATTCAAATTGATGAAAACAGGCGAGAATAAATTACCCTAATAATTGTTGTTTGTACCCAAGGACTGTCAGAGAGCGTGTGTGGTTCCTGTGTATATGGACACTGGAGATAAGAGAGCGTGAGAATTGCAGGAGAATAAATCTGGAAGTTCATGTAAAGTTGACGGAAGAATTGTGATTGATAAAGTGAAGACAAAATACTATTGACCAAGATCGGAGTTGGTTTACAAAGGATAGATTACGTATTAAGTGTTTACACCGAGACACTTAAGTGATCAATACCCACGTAAAGAAGAATTTCCTAAAATCTTAACTGGAATAATGTGCAATTAACCAACGAACTTGAGAGAAATTTTAGAATTCGTTTTGTCCTGCCTTGAACAAACATTTTGACATGATAATAGTTTAGGACCAGCCGAACGTCTTGAAAAGTTAAAACTGCCAAATTTGGTTTATTTGTTAAAATATTATAATGGAATTCAAAAGATTGTTGCATTTATAGAATTAGTATAGAAGGTTTGAATTAGTTGTGAACTGTGTATGTCCTAATTTACCATTTTTATTGAAGAAATTTGTATATTTACAGATGATCACATTACAAACTTGTGTCTCACTGTGTACATTCCAATAGCGTGAACTGAGGTAGAAAAGTCTGGGTTCATGAGATGTGTGAAAATTCTGTCCTGGGTCGCGCAGTGGCTGGAACACATCTGCTTTCTTAATGACTAATCGAATTAGCTTCAACCTTTAACGTTAGTAACTCAACTCTGCAAATTCTGAGCTGCTTCAGATTTAATATGTCGGTGTATTTTAGGATTTTGGTCTGAGATAACGAGAGAAGTTCTCTTCAGCTTGGCTTCAAACCTGGTGTTTCATAGTAAAAATTGTGACCCAGTTTTATTGCTGTGTATAATAATTTGCCGCTTGTATGGAAGAACTTGGGATATTACTGTCCGTGTACGTTGGTTTGCGTACGGCCAGCACTATCAGCCTGGTTGATCAGGCCCTGATCAACCACGAGGCTTCGTCATGGACCGGGCCGCGGGGGCGTTGACCCCCGAAACACCCTTCAGGTATACTCCAAGTATGTGATAACTTATATCTCATTCGCTTTAAATCTTCAAAGCTAATTAACCGCTCGCAGCAATATTCTTTCCGCGTGTGTGGAGGAAAAAAGGAACTAATGTTATGCAATACATGAATACTTTTGTAGGACTGTGATGCCATCGAAATACAGCTGGTTACTGTTGTTATTCTGGGCTTTCAGATACAGTGAATCCCTATTACAGGAACGGTGAAGCTCCACCACAGGTAGAGTGAACCTCTAGAGATAGTGAACCTCCACCACCGGTACAGTTGAACCTCCACCACCGGTACAGTGAACCTCCACCACCGGTACAGTGAACCTCCACCACAGATACAGTGAACCTCCACCACAGGCACAGTGAACCTCCACTACAGGTACAGTGAACCTCCACCACAGGTACAATGAACCTCCACCACAGGTACAGTCAGGATTGTGGGTAAATCCTGCAGCGTTTCTGAACAAAACTCAGCAATTTAACTTGCCAAAGAGTCGTCCAGCTCCTTTTTCCCACCGTCACCAACTTCTTTGTGCCAATTTGAAGTTCAAATTGAACTATAAGAAGGCTCTCTGTGATAGCTAAAGGCGCTGTCTTCCGCTGTCTGCTCTCTGCAGAGATTTCTGCTATAGTGTAACACCAACACTGCTGGAAGGTCTTGTTTAGCGGCAACACGTTGCAGGTGGTGTTGTGTACCAGCAACACACAGCTGGTGGTATTGTGTAGCAGCAATACACAGCTGGTGGTGTGGTGTAGCAGCAATACACAGCTGGTGGTGTGGTGTAGCAGCAGCACACAGCTGGCGGTGTGATGTAGCAGCAACACACAGTTGGTGGTGTGGTGTAGCAGTAACACACAGCTGGTGGTGTGGTGTAGCAGCAACACACAGCTGGCGGTGTGATGTAGCAGCAACACACAGCTGGCGGTGTGATGTAGCAGCAACACACAGCTGGTGGTATTGTGTAGCAGCAATACACAGCTGGTGGTGTGGTGTAGCAGCAACACACAGCTGGTGGTGTGGTGTAGCAGCAACACACAGCTGGCGGTGTGATGTAGCAGCAACACACAGTTGGTGGTGTGGTGTAGCAGTAACACACAGCTGGTGGTGTGGTGTAGCAGCAGCACACAGCTGGCGGTGTGCTGTAGCAGCAACACACAGTTGGTGGTGTGGTGTAGCAGTAACACACAGCTGGTGGTGTGGTGTAGCACCAACACACAGCTGGTGGTGTGATGTAGCAGCAACACAGTTGGTGGTGTGATGTAGCAGCAACACAGTTGGTGGTGTGGTGTAGCAGTAACACACAGCTGGTGGTGTGGTGTAGCAGCAACACACAGCAGGTGGTGTGATATAGCAGCAACACACAGTTGGTGGTGTGGTATAGCAGTAACACACAGCTGGTGGTGTGGTGTAGCAGCAACACACAGTTGGTGGTGTGATGTAGCAGCAACACACACTGTGGTGTGTGATGTAAGCAGCAACACATGCAGGGTGTGTGATGTAGCAGCAACACACACTGTGGAGTGTTGTAGCAGCAACACACAGTTGGTGGTGTGTGTATAGCAGCAACACACAGTGGTGGTGTGGTGCAGCAGCAACACACAACTAGTGGTGTTGCGTAGCAGCAACACACAGCTGGTGGTGTGATGTAGCAGCAACACACAACTGGTGATGTGATGTAGCAGCAACACATGGCTGATGGAGTTTTGAAGGAGCAACACACAACTGGTGGTGTTGTTTAGCAGCAACACACAACTGGTGGTGTGTTTAGCAGCAACACACAACTGGTGGGTGGTGTAGTCAGAAACACTGCTGGTGGTGTGTGTAGCAGCAAACTCGTGTGGGTTGTGGTGTTGTAGCTGCAATCTACACGGTGTTGTGTTTGTTGTAGTAGTAATATTATATGGGCTGTATGTGATTGTTGTGAGTATAGCAGAAGTGGTGGTGTGATGTAGAGAAGTGGTGTTGTGTGAGTGATACATAGTGTGGTGTTGATATGTTTATATTTGTTATATGATATATATTTATATATAGTATATATAGATTTTTATTATATATTATATATATATATATTAGTATATTATATATATACATGTGTATATTATATATAGTTATATATATATTTATATATTATATATATATACATATATTTATATATATATATTATTGTATTATAATATATATAATATATATATAGTATATATATATTATATATATATTTAGTGTTATATAATATAAGATTATTTTTATTTATACATATATATATATATCATATTATTATAGATTATATATGTATATATATATAGCATATTAATTTTGTTATATTATTATATATACTATTTATATATATATATATTTATATATATATTATTATTTATATATATGTACTTATTATTATATATATATTATATTATATATATATATATACATATTATGATTATTGTGTATATATATTTATATTTTATTTATATTATACATATATGATATATATTTATATATTATATATATTTTAAAAATATTTTATATGATATATATATATAATATATATTATTTAATTTATATATATATATTATATATATATATATATATATATTATATACATAATTTATATATATATATATATTATATATATATATATATACATATATTTATATTATATATATATATATATATTACATATTATATTATATATATATATATATATTATATATATATATATATTACATAGTATATTAGTATATATATATAGATATTATATATATATATATATATATATATTATATTATATTATATTATATATATTATATATATATTTTATATATTATATATATATATATACATATATTTATATATATTATATATATATATACATATATACTTATAAATATATATATATATATATATATATATATATATATAATATATTATATATATATACATATATTTACATAATATATATATATTACATATATATATTATATATATTATATATTATATATTTACATATATATATATATATATATATATATATATAAACATTATATATATATATATATATATATATATGTATATATACATATATATAATATATATATATTTTATATTATATATATATATATATATTATATATATATTTATATTTACATATATTTACATTATATATATATATATATATATAAACATTATATATTATATATATTATATATATATATATATATATTATATATACATATATATATATTATATATACATATATAATATATATATATATATATATATATATATATATATACATATATATATATATATATATATATATATACATATATATATATATATATAATATATATATATATTATATATATGTCGCAAAACAACCACTCTGAAATAATAGAGAAATTCCAAGCGCGTCGTGCTACTCACATTATCAAGGAACTATAAAGTGAAGCATCCAAGGAAGCATTAAGGGGTCCGGGCCCAAAGCACCTCACTATCAATCCCACAACGGTTAAACACGTGACGCGCGGCGACCCAACTTGGATAGGTCCTTTGCACAACTCACCCCCAAGCTATTCTACCCAAGAAAATTTAAAAATTATTTGTCCAGTGTATTATTAAATTCTTCCCAAATTCTATTAATTATAAATGGATCTAATTTATATTAAACCAAAGGAAATATTCATATTATTGTCAAAACTGCTTTTTATGAAACAAGATTCAATTATATTCCTGTCGACATGGACTTGCTTGATATACTTTCTCAACTTTTTGAAAATCAATTGGATGGTTAAAATCTCTTACATTGAATAATAGAGCATTGGAATCTTGTCCAGTTCTAATGCTATATTTATGTTGTTTTAATCTTAGTTCGAGATTTTTACCAGTTTGACCGTAATAAACTTTATCGCAAATTTTACAAGGAATCTTATAGACACATCCATCAGCATTTTGGGGGAATTCTTTATCAAAAGTTTTTTTACTGTATCAAGATTTTTGAATACATCTTTAATATTAAAAGTCTTAAGAAGAGAAGGCATATCAACCAAGTTTTCATGGTAAGGGAGAACCAACATATTTTTAGTTGAATAAGGCTGGTTGTCCCTTTTTGGATTGTAAAAAGTATTTCTAGCAACTTTAAAAGATTTATCAATTACATTTCTTGGGTATTTTAAATCATTACCTATTTCATAAATTTTGGATATTTCTTCATCTATGAACTCAGGACTACAAATTCTTAAAGCTCTCAAAAACATTGATGAGAAAACAGACAGTTTGACTCTATCTTGATGCGAAGAAAAATAGTGGACATAGGAACAGTTATTTGTAGGTTTTCTGTAAATTTTAAATTTGAATTCATTATTACCCTTAATAATTAAAACATCTAGGAAAGGTAATGAGTTATTTTCTTCAAACTCAACAGTAAAGTTTATGGAATGGGCTAAGCTATTTAATTTTCCAAGGAAATGGTGTATATCTACATTTTTGGGCATAAGACACAAAATATCATCAACATATCTGAACCATTTTGCTCTATTAGGGAGGATTTTGTTAAGCAATCTTGTTTCAAAAAATTCCATGTATAGGTTACTAAGAACAGGTGAAAGAGGATTTCCCATTGCCATACCAAACTTCTGAGTGTAAAACTTATCATTAAATACAAATTTTGCATCAACAATGCAAAGTTTAATAAGTTTAATGATAGTAGGAACTGGCAATGGTAAATCATAGTTAACGAGTTCTTCAGATAAGAAACTTAATAAGTCATCAACAGGAACTTTCGTAAACAAGGAAGTAACATCAAAACTAACCATGTTAAAATCATTTAAGTCTGTCAAGGAGCTTAATTTATCAACTAAGTCTATGTTGTTTTTAACATTAAAGTTAGAAATTTTGCCAACAATAGGGCTCAAAATATCAACAAGCCATTTGGATAATTTATATGAAACTGACCCTATGGAGCTAATAATTTAATAATACACTGGACAAATAATAATTTTAAAAATTTTCTTGGGTAGAATAGTTTGTTGGTGGTTATGCAAAGGACCTGTCCAGTTGGGCCGGCGCGCGTCAGGTGTTTAACCGTTGTGGGATCTGATTGTGAGGTGTTGGCCAGACCCCCTTATATACCTTCCTTGGATGCTTTACTTTCATAGTTCCTTGATAATGTGAGTAGTCACGAAAGCTCTTGGAATTTCTCTATTCTTTCAGAGTGGTTGTTTTGCATATTCTGAAATCACCTGTTTACTGTGATCTTATTGCATATATATTATATATATTATATATATTATATTATATATATTTATATATATATATATATATATATATATATATATATAATATATATATATTATAATGTCGTGCCGAATATGTAAAACTGGTCAATTAGCAAGAACTCATTTAAAATTAAGTCCTTTCTAAAATTTTCTCTTATACGTTTAAAGATATATTTTTTTAATTAATATTAATGTAAACATTTTTAATTTTGCACCAAAAGGAACTTAGAAAACTTACCTAACCTTATTATAACAAGAACAATTTATTTTAACCTAACCCAACTAAATTATTTTAGATTTATTTACAATAATTTAATACTAATCAAACAGTGAAATATATTTTTTTCGTTAGGTTCAGAATGTTTTGGCGAAATTATTGCATACACAAATTTTCACTTGTCCTATATGGCAAGATGAACGTTGCTATTTAAGCCAAGATGGCAAGTTCTGCCTATTCGGCACGACATATATATATATATATATATATTATATATATTATATATTATATATATATATATTATTATATATATATATATATATATATATATAGAAACATAAATTAAAAAAAAAATTATTGAGAGCTCAACTGCAGCAAAGAGTCAGCAGTCTCAGTGTGTGATTGCCTGGCTAGGACATTTACCACAAACGAAGTAATCAAACCAGTTAACTAGCCTAGCTGTCACTAGGCTATATAGATCTAGATGCAGCTTCTGAATGACTCTAAGAACGGGTGCGTATAGCTGGCAAGGACTTCCACAGGAAGAGTGGTCTGGTTCGCGCCGAGTTAATATGGCCTGCTACGCTCGTGCAGGCCTTATTTATAATGTAGCAGCACCACTGGTGGTTGTTATAGCGTAGCAGCAACACATGTAGCTTCTCTGTTTTTGCTGTCTGTTGTAGTGTAGTGCTATCTTCTCTCGTCTGGTGTTGTGCTAAAATGATAACCTTCCACATACTTTAAGCTGTTGAAATTTTAATGTAGCAAATACCTTTAAAAAGACTAATTAAATATAAATAAAAACTAATTCTAGAGCGTCATTGAGGTATGAATATATGCTTTCTTGTCAAAGGCGAGATAATTTGTTTACAAGATAAAAAATAGTGTCTTCAGACCACGCTAAAAGAATATAAACATACAGTAATTATTAGATTCGAGGACTTTGTGTACTGAATGTATGCATCCTCACCGATGGTCTCGGATTTCTGCGGTTGTAATATACAACAGCGCCTTTAATTATCCGGTTATGTGGAAAAATACACTTTTGTACAGTTCAGGCCATTTATTAAAGGAAACGTTTAGTCATTTGTTGTGAAACGTTTCCTTTAATTTGTCGTGAACTGTACATAACTATCTTTTTCCACATCTTGTCGGTTTTTCCATACCAAAGGAATGTGGTTGACCACAGAGAATAGTGACAGATTTACCATAGAATGCGAGGATCACCTTCACTAGATGCATTGTAGCTCAGATCTTGCAGGTGCATGTACCTATAAACTTCCAGACTGTACCTGCCTGGTTAATCAACTAAAGTACGCGAACACGTGAACGTTACGGACGTGCACTAACCAGACGAATGACGATGAGGAAGGAGTGTGAAGCAGGACAGAGTGATTTTGAACCTGACGATGAAGAGAGAATGGACAGTTAATAAGTCGCAGAGTCATGCATACATAATCCACTGGTCATGGAAATATACCTATTTTAAACATTTTCCCCACATTAACATTTCATGAACACCGAGATAATGACACTAACATTTTTTGCACTTAAAATGTAACATATATAACAGCAGTAATTTAACATACATGCGCTCATCATGTTCTAAAATAATGTTTAACTGTAAAACCCATTGTATTATATTTCGTAATATTAAATATTATGATGTATCTGTAAGTTACCAGACCTATTCTAGGGCGGATGTCTAACTCTTGTAAACAATGCTAGCGATGTACAGTACTTGGCACGTTGATGACTGGTTTTATATTTTATATTTTAAGATCTTGTTTTGTGGTGTTGATTTGGTACATTCAGTATCTGATAACTATGACAAAACTGCTACTTTCAAATAGCCATCGCGCGAATATGGAGACCATTTTAAAATAATTAACTAGAATATGTTTCCTTGGGTGGTATTGATAAGTAAGAAATCTGATCTGGCCTTTTGTACTTGCTCTCAGGAGGCTATTTCACCTGGTAGGCTATTTACATATATCAAAAACAGTACCAATTCAAGAACCGAACCTTGTGGTATTTCACTTGTTACTTGTGATACTCCACTTGTTACCTGTGGTACTCCACCTCTTACTTTTGGTGCTCCACTTGTTACTTTTGGTACTCCATTTGTTACTTGTGGTACTCCACTTGTTACTTGTGGTACTCCACTTGTTACTTGTGGTACTCCACTTGTTACTTGTGGTACTCCACTTGTTACTTGTAAACGACCTTCACCATCTTCACTGTGATTCTTATGTTTGGAATTCTCCAATGAGGTTGACTCTAGTTGCTCCAGCCGGGTTGTCTAGTTTGTATCCTGCGGTGGATCATGTAAAATGCCTTATGACAGTCTTGAAAAGTACAACCACTAATCCATTTATTTTTTTTCTGATCTATGATTACTCGCTACAGTAATAAATGAGATTGGTTAGGCAGAATTTTTCTTCCAATATACAATGTGTTGTAACAAATGTTTTTTAAAGAGGCCTAGCTAAATTCATATTAGTTCATTGCAGCAGTGAATACATGTCAGTGATGCTAGTCTGTAGTTTAGTGGGTTTCTTTCGTCTGATGCCAGGCAATATAAATCAAGATATTGGACGAGCTAAGATATTTCCAGTATGCCGAATAAATATTACTCTGAACTTGCAATATTTAACTAATACATGAAAATACTCTTCTGGCTCGTGATCTTGAATATTTCTTGTTATTGTGATGTGCGTAAGTTAACAGACCATTCTCTTTTTTTCCTGTATTCCCTTCGTCAGGCGTTCGGCCACACCCTATCCTATGTCAGGTGCTGTGTATCACATGACTCTTATATGCAGTTTATATATCCTCCATCATCCTTCCGGCCAAACAACATTTTAGCCATCTTCAGGCAGTCTTTGTCATACCGTACGTCTGTATACTTAACGATGTGTTCAGTTACACACTGTTTACAGTAATCAAAAACTGTCGTTCACACCCAGGGAATGATTGCACTATTAAGGGTGAGACAAGTACATATATATTTTTCTGGAGGCTCGGGCAATATAAAGTAAAGGCTAAAAGCGGGCGTTATTTTACCTCAGCTCGTTTATTATTATTATTATTATTATTATTATTATTATTATTATTATTATTATTATTATTATTATTATTATCGCAACTTATCCTCTTAAAGACAACGATTTTTTTACATATTTGGTTAATCTATTTTCTCAATGTACATTGCTTGCTTAGGTTAGGATTGCTTACGTTAGGATTACTTAGGTTAGGATTACTTAGGTTAGGATTACTTAGGTTAGGATTGCTTAGGTTAGGATTACTTAGGCTAGGATTACTTAGGTTAGGATTACTTAGGTTAGGATTACTTAGGTTAGGATTAGAGTAGCTTAGAACTGGTTGCATAATATTAGTTCTCACTGTTAATATGTAATTATCAGAATATTAAACCAGACAATGCAATCAGAGAATGAGAAATAATTAGCTGTAATATAATCAGAGACAAACAATTTTGGATTGAATTGCTGCCATTATTAATTATTAGTCTTACAATATATTTTGTACCACTGAAAGTGAAATATACTGCAGTATTTGGAACTTATCTATTTATATTTTATTACAGTGTGGCAGCGCTGTATGGCCCTTGTGGGTTTAGTGCTTAGTTATGATTACAATAATTATTACGATGTAATATATCTCATAAAATGATCTGATAAGTTCAGTGTAAACAAGTTCCTCGTAAATATTTTTTTTAAAATGTTTTCTCTAACAATGTCAAGTTCTCAGAGGGGCTTCGTTGATGCTGGTGAGGAGCTCTTGATCTTAGGAATTGGATCTGTTTAAATTCTTAAATCGAGTCTGAATACCTTCCATTTCCCCAGATGCTGTATGACCCCGACGGGTTTGGTACTCCCCATGAATAAAAATAACAATAATAAACTAAAAAGTCAAGAAAATTTTCTGAGAAACTGACAATTGTAGCAGCAAAACAGCTTAGAAACACCACAGAAATTGGTTTTTAACAAGTCGAGTCTGCGAAACGAGCAAACTTTTCTCCTTGTGTAGAGGCGCTGGCGGCCTGGGGCTGGAATACTGAAGTGTCGAATAGTTTGGTACGGGAGGCGGGCAGAGGAGAGTTTACCAGGGTCTGGGAGGATGAATTTCCAAGATCCTGGTTGGATCTGAAGTCTGGTAGGATGAACTTCCGAGGGTATGATCATCCAGGGGACTTTGCTAAATCAAGTGTCCGGTAAGATGAAAATTCCTGAACCTAAAAAGAATATTTGACCAGGGTTTGGAAAGATAACTTCCCCGAGATTTGTAAGAAAGTCTTACAAAGTATTCCCGACAAGGGATACCTATACTTATTGACCCGTATTTCTTTCACATCTATGGTTGCCTTGTGATGACCTGAGAATGGCTTTTCTGTTCAATGTCAAACTTTAAATGCTAGTGTTTCTTAGAATATCGACTTATGGGGCTGTACTCGCCTAGTTGTACTGACCTAGTTGTGGTTGAAGGGGTCGATTCATAGCTCCTGGCCCCGACTCTTCACTCTTCATTGTGTTGTTGCCAGTGCGACAATTTTCTCATGAAATTGACTTGGCACTTTCCTCGCGTAAATTGAGAATAACTCCATTTAAAGACTTCATTCTTTCAACATTAATGTATTTACATAAGGAAAGATTTTGATTATTATTGCACTGTGATAAACCCAACATACCAGTTTTATTTAAAATGTATTTTCTATTGCTTTAATTTGATAATTCCTCTTACGGTCGGATTCAAACTTACAAAGCTGATGTATTTAATCAAAAGAAGGAATAAGATAAGCTTTTGGTTAAGTGAAAATATGCTTATTTTATGTAATTAAAAACTGGGGCTCGTTAATTTCTGCGCCATAACTTGAGAATACCTCTTCTGATTGGCTTCAGTCTCTGAGAATACCTTTTCTGACTGGCTTCAGTCTCTGAGAATACCTTTTCTGACTGGCTTCAGTCTCTGAGAACACTTCTGATTGGCCCTTATCTACCAGTAGTTGTGACATGATAATGGCCCAGGGTGGGCCGAAACGTCTTCTAAAGTATCTCTATTTGTGAAGTGTGGCTTGAAGGGACGACTCACCACTAGCAGTAAGATGGAAGCAACCAACGTCACTTACCCGCAGCACAGAGGAGGTTAGGTTAAGGTTTGTCAGGAAACAGTTCAAGTGTTTCCTGATACGGGTCTTAGTCATATGATAATCCGCCGCTGGAACTTTTGGTCATCTGACCGAAGTCTTCCGCTGGCTTATCGGCCCAGGCTCTCACATAAGACAAAACTGCAGGAGATGGAGAAGTAAGAGATGTAAGGCCAGCGGCTTTCTTCACCATTTGAGACAATGAAATGGTAGATTTTTTTCAAATATTTCTGTGTATCTGTGTGCGTGTGTGTGTGTGTGTCTTTATTTCGTCTCCGTCTCTTTCTCTTCTCTCTCCTCTCTCACATGGTTGCTGGTATTCATCTCTTAGGCATCAACGGGAGGCTGGAAGAGATCGTACCGACAACTTTCCTTAGCGTCACGAGACCCACTAAATCCTATGCTCAGACAAAGTTTTAGTTTCATATTTTCCTATATCGGTGTGCGCGTTGCTGCTGTAGGTGTGGTGGTGTAGACCTGGACCAGTACCAAACATGTTCTCAACATGAATAAAATCATCATACCGTGGATGAAACAAGTAACAACTTACCTACAATACCGTATTAGCAACAATTTGAAAAAAAAAAAAAGAATAGTGGTTGGTACAATTCACAACTAAGCCACAATACTGTGACTGAATTCAAAGCTAACCCATGAGACCATAACTGGAACAATTCATGACAAACCCACAATACTAAGAGCAATCGTATTCCAAAAGTTATTTCCTTAGTTCTTCTAGCACGTCTAGTTTCTTCGTTATCGTATAGTTTTCGTGATGAGACGATCGCATTTGAAAAGTTATTGACTTAATTCTTGGTGATAATCCAGAAACTCTAAATGAAGACCTAAAGTGGGACCCATGAAAGAGACTAAGACCTAACTCATCAGAGTAAAAAAAAAAAAAAAGGTGAATGTGCTGACCTGAAGCAGCAGAAATAATGTTTAGGTACCACTACACTTGGCTCCAGAGAGAAGAGGTTCAACAATACACAAGTTGGGCAGCGAACATCAACTACACTCTGGTTGTACTCTTCTCGCCTCGAGAACATCACTTCATCTCACTCTGTCAGACACTGCAACACAGCGGTGTCTTGGTAGAGAACGTCTTTGATAACTCAATCTGTCAGACACTACAGCATCACTACATCTGAGATCATTCATTCCTAGATTATGTATTACGAACACAGTTTAAGTGGCGCTGGTGGCCTGGTGGTTAACGCTCTCGCTTCACACGGTGAGGGCCTGGGTTCGATTCCCAGCCAGAGTAGAAACATTGGACGTGTTTCTTTCCACCTGTTGTCTATGTTCCCCATCAGTAAAATGGGTACCTGGGTGTTAGTCGACTGGTGTGGGTCGCATCCTGGGACACTGACCTAAGGAGGCCTGGTCACAGACCGGGCCGCGGGGGCGTTGACCCCCGGAACTCTCTCCAGATAAACTCCAGATAAGTATGGCCTGAGACCTGGTCATAATGAGATTCAAAGTGGAGCAAACAAAACTCAACAGTAGTATATGACTTGTATATTCCTCCAATTATAATTTGCCAAATATTTACACGTATGTACACTTATGTACATTATGTACAGAAGTGAAATAGTGTACTACTTTGACAAAGAATAGCAAAAACAGAAGCTAGAGACAGTGCACTGTGTCCAACCAGTAGCTCAAGCAAATCTGTCAATTCGCTTGACACAAGTGAACCACATTGCTTCAGCTTTGGCGGGACTGTCTGTGATTAGCCAATGAACTGAGGTACTGATTTAACGACAGGTATCCAATTGCTCGTTAAACCCTTAGCACCCGGTTCGCTGGTGGGGAAGCAGCCTATATGGGAGTGTGACATAAGCTGAACAAAATGTAACATACCCGTAGCCTGCCACACTATGGAATGAGCATCCAAATTTTATCTGCTAATAATATCTGTTGAAAATTATTTCCTGGTACGGACAATGAAAAAATGTGTTATTTCTTTGGTGCATTTTAAAACTAATGGACTTTAACACACACTTAATGAGATTAAAACAAAAAGCATGCGACACTTGGAAAATAAATAAATGCGAATTTACATATTTACTCCATCTCAGTAAATAATACAACATTAATGTTAGTACATATACTGTAGCACATAAAAACTTTCACATAAAACTAACATACTATGTAAAATTATCATCAGCGATAAAATTCTCTAAAAGACTTGGTTATAGAAACTTGAAACCAACATTTTCTGAAAATCAGGAAATGATTGGATTCGTTGTCAGTTTGTAGGTTAGTCGTAAATTCTCGCAGCAACGGTATGGTGACATTTATTCGCTCTTTTTTAGTATTTATGTCAAGCATCGAAGTAAATGATGTCGGATCTAAATGACACACTGCCCACAGTATTAAAAAAATAAACAAGTTGCAAAACTAACTTTTATTGGGATCATGTTTCACTCGTAGAGCTTTACAAAGTCGCATCTTTATAAAGTCACTCTAAACATCGATAAAGTTTGCTACAATAAATGCTTGTTCTGCATTTCTCGGTTCCACACCAGCACAGGATGGCTGTAAGCGGACTGCTGCTGCTGGAGTTACTTCAGAGACTTAGTAATGTTAGCGTGGCTGGTAAAGTAGACGCTATATCTAGCCAGACAGTGACTTACTGTTGTGGGAGGGACACTTTGAGTGCGCGGATAGTGAAGCTCGGGACGAGTAGTACATGAGCGTGAGAGAGACCCGAGAATAGTGAAGGAAACATGTAATAGGGTGTATTAGGAGTGAAATAGAATTCTCGCTGCAACATTCAAAGACCGACCATGCCTCACACCCACATGTGTGTTTAAAGATATATTTTTCACTTATGTTAATATAAAAATTAATAATTTTGCACTAAAAGAACCTTAGAAAACTAACCTAACCTCATTATAACAAGCACAATTTAATTTATCCTAATCCAACTAAATATATTTAAGATTACAATAATGATAAACACAATGAAATATATTTTTTTCTTTAGGATCAGAATAATTTTTGCGAAATTATTGCATACACAAATTTTTGCTTGCCTTATGCGGCAAGAAAAGCGTTGCTATTTAAACCAAAATCGCAGGTTTTACCTATTCTGCATTATATATATATATCCACGATGACTGGTGTTCCAAACGGGAGGAGAATGAACTTAGTCCTGTAACTTCCACAGCGACATGTGCGCTCGCATCAGGGGTGACATGTCCAGTGGTACTGAGCACCTGATGTTTGACACATTGATGGCCAAGTGGATTAAGCTGTCTCGGATTTTTGGCGGGCTTCTCGGGAGGGTTGGTAAAATATTGGGAGTTCAATCCCCAGCTAATCACAGTATATATATATATATATATATATATATATATATATATATATATATATATATATATATATATATATATATATATATATAATGAGAGAGAGAGAGAGAAAAGAGTAAGGTGATGAGGGTATCAAATGAAATGATTGAGATAAAGAAAAATTGGATATCAAATTGGGGAGGAGGAGTATGGAAGAAGTGAATGTTTTCAGATATTTGGGAGTTGACGTGTCAGCTGATGGATTTATGAAGGATGAGATTAATCATAGAATTGATGAAGGAAAAAATGTGAGTGGTGCGTTGAGGTATATGTGGAGACAAAAAACGTTATCTATGGAAGCAAAGCTGTATAGCCCTTGTGGCTTAGCGCTTCTTTTTTTTGATTATAATAATAATAATAATAATAATATGGAAGCAAAGAATGGAATGTATGAAAGTATAGTAGTACCAACACTCTTATATGGGTGTGAAGCTTGGGTTGTGAATGCAGCAGCGAGGAGACGGTTGGAGGCAGTGGAGATGTCCTCTTTAAGGGCAATGTGTGGTGTAAATATTATGCAGAAAATTCGGAGTGTGGAAATTAGGAGAAGGTGTGGAGTTAATAAAAGTATTAGTCAGAGGGCTGAAGAGGGTTTGTTGAGGTGGTTTAGTCATTTAGAGAGAATGGATCAAAGTAGAATGACATGGAGAGCGTATAAATCTGTACGGGAAGGAAGGCCGGGTAGGGGTCGTCCTCGTAAAGGTTGGAGGGACGGGGTAAAGGAGGTTTTGTGGGCGAGGGGCTTGGACTTCCAGCAAGCGTGCGTGAGCATGTTAGGAGTGAATGGAGACGAATGGTATTTGGGACCTGACGAGCTGTTGGAGTGTGAGCAGGGTAATATTTCGTGAAGCGATTCAGGGAAACCGGTTATTTTTATATAGCCGGGCCTGAGTCCTGGAAATGGACTCAAGTCCGGCTATATAAAAATAGCCAAACTGCCAATATCCCAAACCCCTCCTTTTAAAAGGAGGGGTTTGGGATTTTGGCAGTTTGGAGGGATATGTTCTAAATCTTTAAACGTATATGCTTCTAAACTGTTGTATTCTGAGCCCCTCTGCAAAAACAGTGATCATGTGTGAATGAGGTGAAAGTGTTGAATGATGATGAAAGTGTTTTCTTTTTGAGGATTTTCATTCTTTTGGGTCACCCTGCCTCGGTGGGAGACGGCCGACTTGTTGAAATATATATATATATATATATATATATATATATATATATATATATATATATATATATATATATATATATATATATATATATATACAAGGAATTTGCAAGAGCAGGCGAAATATACACAAACATTGATCTCTGGCCAAAGGAGACTCGAACCTACGAACCTTGGAATAAGGTACGCAGTGCTTTACCATTCTCACCACACTGGACCAATACCTTGGCGTCCAGCTTGCGCTAGATGTTTGATCCAAGGCAGCCAGCTTTCAGGGAGAAGGCTTACAGCTTTTCATCTCATCCCCTGCATTCATCAGCCTTACTAGAAAAGCTGTAAGCCTTCTCCCTGAAAGGTGGCTGCCTTGGATCAAACGTCTAGGGCAAGCTGGACGCCAAGGTATTGGTCCAGTGTGGTGAGAATTGTAAAGCACTGCGTACCTTGTTCCAAGGTTCGTATGTTCGAGTCTCCTTCAGCCAGAGATCAGTGTTTGTGTTTATTTCGCCTGCTCTTGCGAATTCCTTGCATTGTTAAAATCTCTAGTAAGGCTGATGCATGCAGGGGATGAGATGAAAAGCTGTAAGATGAAAGCTGGCTGCCTTGGCTCAATCGTCTAGGGCAAGCTGGACGCCAAGGTCTTGGTCCGGTGTGGTGAGAATTGTAAAGCACTGCGTACCTTGTTCCAAGGTTCGTAGGTTCGAGTCTCCTTCAGCCAGAGATCAGTGTTTTATATATATATATATATTATATATATATATATATATATATATATATATATATATATATATATATATATATATATATATAGACATACGCAATGTAATCTTGGAATGCTAGTGGTTGTGTGTTAGCCCGCCTGTGGTTGCACCAGGAGTGTCAATACTGGACAGGTCACCCTTGACATTCCAACTGGACAACGTAACTGTAAATTAGAAGCATTTATCTTGTTTTCAACTCTTCCTGGGAGAGGTGAACGTTTTCTATTTTTAAACTCAAAAGGGGTTCATAATTACGTGTTGCTGTATCATGCTCTTTTTTTTTTTTTAGAGTTGAATCCTTTTACTAACTACTCAGATTTTATGGTTGTTGATCCTTTTGAAACTCTTATTAATTAAGAGCTAAATGTTTGTTCTTTTATTGTTTCGTTGGACTGACATTTTTTCCCCTCACTGACGTGAAAATGTTCCAGAAATGTTATTCAATTGAAATTCTGCTCTGTGTGAACATATTGTAATTGTTTTTGTAAAAGTTATTTTAGTTAATGCTAATATTATCCATGTGTTCCTTGAGTCCAAGCTTAGCAAGTTGCTGTAACTAAGTACAGGGTGCAGGCACTGGGCGTTACGCCTCTGCTAACTACAAGTGAGAATTCACCTACCAAACACACAAATGACTGACCACTTAGTGCCAACTGATAAATATCACGAAATGGCATTTCCAGACTTGGCACCGGAGATTAGGTTTTGATGCCTAAGTGACTGATTTAATGCTCACCCACATCATTATTTAAACGGTAGTACAAGAGCATATGGACACACAAAAGGCCTATGAACTAGGCCCAATAAAGGGTTAACAGGAGTACATGTAGATATCTGCAATTTATGTATTTTCTTTTGTAAGCAAATTTAGAAAAACTTAATATACTTAGTATATTTTTTCAGAAATTAGATATGACATATCGCATAGGTTATTACAGTGTTTATATTTCTCAGTAAGTCTACAGTTTAGCACATAGTTCTCTAGAGAGTGATCATAAGACTAACGACATAATTTACATTTGGGTTTAATCATCATCTTGTGTGTACGCCAGACTACCAAAAGTACATGTAACCAAGCCTCTGCCTGGCTCCTACATCAGTCTACATTTGCAAGTTGCACAGTTCTTGTAATGGTAATTATAGATCTACTCAGGCTTCTAAGTGTATTCCAATGATATTCAAATTCATTTTTACTTTCCTAATACTTTGGCTAATTTATCAACTTTATCATGTAGGAGTAATTCAGTCTGTGATGGAATCCAAAAGAGTTATACATGAGCTCCTTATTCTCTGACTTTTTAATATTTATACCTGGCTTCTCCAACGAGCATGTTGCTAGTCATTGTATGTTTTATGTGCATTTAATGATTCCAGAATTAGCAGTGATCAAGAAGTCAAGCACAACTTCTGAAATTAACTTTAGAGTCATTCAGTTTTGTTGTGTAGAAACTCGGTTAATTTTTATTCCGAATTTAACACAGTTTCTATAGATTTTATCTTAGTGGCAACAAGAGCAGTTGCAGCCCTGCCAATAGACTCCTCCTTAGATCCTTCATTGTATATAATTTGTGAAATATTATTACTAACAGTTAAGCGAAAAATCTCTATTGAACAGTTGCCTTTGTAAGTGATTTAAGGAATGGATCACTAGTGATGACCTTCTTGGGAAGGACTTACAGATATGTGATAATGAAAACAACTTCCATGATGGGGTGAAATGCTCTTGTCAACAGAGATACAGTTCGTGCAGGTTATCAAACTTAATTATAACTGCATGATATAAGAACCCATTTACATTGATGGATATATATTTATGGACATTAATAACATTGACAGTTCTGGTTTATTGCTTAACATTCAAATACATGTACTTACATGTATCTGCACCTAAATAAACTTACTGATACTAGGAACCACTATTGCTTCCTCATACTTAACCTTGGGAGTTCCCTCTGAAAATCAATTATAATTCCATTAAAGGGAAAGCTCTAACATGTAAGAGTCATACAGCTCCCGAGGAATGGAAGGTAATCACTTTAAATACAACGCCGGGAAAGTAGCCACAGTTTCTTGGATCACGAGCCCATCACTAACATCAAGACATCCCTTACTACACTTACGCAGTATGCGGCAATACTCGCTTTACACGAGAATAGTTGCTGGTGTATGTGATTCATCTACTGTAGCAATACTTATCTTAATATACTTAGTGTAGAAGTGAGTTGACTAGTTTGTGGTTTAATATGTTGTGTGTATTATGTAGCATTCTTTATCCCTGTCGTGCTAGATCATGTAATTTAAAACAGAGTTCTAACATAACACATGGTTCACTTGAAGGTTTTTTTCATGCTATAATTTAATAACGCCTATTCTGATAGGCTTCAAACTATCAGCTTCATGAAAATTAACTAGAAAAATGCTCAAACTGCACATAAATACTATGTAAATAGTATAAATGTTTATGTGCAGTAACGTGAGAAAATCTCTCCCAGTTGGCTTCAAACTTTCCACACAGATGTATCTTAGAGTTTAGTTTGTTATTGGGGTGTGTAAGTTCCAGTTTTACCAGACAAACTGTAAGGATGTTTTCTTCTGCAAGATTAGTTGAGAATGCGTCTGTGATCGGTATCAAACTTTCACTGCTGTAGCGTTATCCTTCAAGATTAGCAGTATTAGCAAACAGTGATATATATGTCATGCCGAATTTGGCTTAAATAGCAACTCTCTTCTTCCCGAATAAGGCAAGCGAAAATTTGTATATGCAATAATTTCGCAAAAATAATTCTGAACCTAACGAAAAAAATACATTTCATTGTTTATTAAAGTACTGTAAATTTATCTAAAACATATTTAGTTGGATTAGGTTAAATTAAATTGCGCTTGTTATAATAAGGTTAGGTAAGTTTTCTAAGGTTCTTTAAATACAAAATTTTTAATTTTTACTTTAACATGAATGAAAAAAAATGTCTTTAAACGTATAAGAGAAAATTTTAGAAATGACTTAATTTTAAATAAGTTCTTGCTATTTGACCAGTTTTACCTATTCAGCACGACGGGTTAGTTTTCAATTCATACCTTAAAAAACGTCTGAGGGACCGATTATCTCATCTCCTATTTTAAACGTTGGTAAAACCTATTAAAAATAAAGATATCCAGATGTTACACAGATGTCTAGTGCAGTAATTTAAATTTATTTCAATTAACGTAGTTGTAATTGAAATAAATTTAAATTACTGCACTAGACATCTGTGTAACATCTGGATATCTTTCTTTTTAATAGGTTTTACCAACGTTTAAAATAGGAGATGAGATAATCGGTCCCTCAGACGTTTTTTAAGGTATGAATTGAAAACTAACCCGTAATCTTTAGCTAAGTCTTTAGACGACGTCTCGGTTCGTCGTGAGCTGATATCAAATCAAAACTGAGAGAGAGAGAGAGAGAGAGAGAGAGAGAGAGAGAGAGAGAGAGAGAGAGAGAACGAACAAAGGAATAAAGCGAAATTAGATCAGGTGAAGAGTTAGGGGACACTCTATAATTCCTGAGAAAAGCTTTCAGTGCCGAGTAATAACTTTGAGCCGATTTCTGGCTTGTTCCTCTTTTTTCTCAGTCGCGACATTATAATGCTTCATGACCACTTGAAACGTCGTTTCCAGATTTGTATTCATTTTGGACCTTATTAAAGTCTGCAGAACCTGTCTGCAGTTGTTCCTAGAGATGAGTTACAAAGTGTTGTGTAACTCCTTTACTAGAGATTTAAGTAGTCTCAGAGATACTCTTCTCTGGGTGTACATTCCCCTCTCAAAATAGTTGGTTACATGGATTTTAAGCTTATCGTGTATATGAAGGTCATTAAAGCTGCACGAAACTTATTAAACACCAGCCAAGAATATTTTATTCGCTATAGTAGCTATGCAATTCAATAAACTGGCAAGGGAATAGAAACAAGAATTTCAATGATTACGAGAAACCAGATACCACAAGCACGAGAGTCTTGCTGGCATGTTGATAAACAACTGTATAGTCTGGTTTTCTCGCTAAACTGATTGCTTAGGTAAACCAGAGCTCATTAACTGAATAACAAAGCTTCTGATAACAGTTTTCACCTTGTGGCTCCGAGGTCTTTACCCTGACGTTCTCCTGGGGTTTATTTGAAATATTAATAACTTATTTTGCGATTTTTTGGGGTGCTCGATCACACGTGCAAACGTAACCACGGCTAGGAGCTGAATCGATCCTTGCAACCATGTATAGGTAAGTACACTCGAACACGCACACATGTATATGGGAAGTACAGTGTCTGCACTCCGAAGGGGTGGGGGGTATTTCCAGTTTTGAACTGTCGTATCGGAGACCCTCTGGCAAGGCAGTGATGGAGTGAAGGATGGTGAAGGTGCTTCTTCATTTTTGGGTCACCCTACGTCGGTTTGAGACTGCCGGTTTGTTGAAATAAATATATATATATGAAGATGACTTATGTTTGTATCACGCTCTGAAATATGATAGAAAACTAATCTGTGGACGCACAATTATTTTAGGGGAGCTGAAATAATGACGCTGAGGGGAGAGCCAGGAGTTCTGAGGTAAGACAGAGGGAAAGATGGCCAAAGTGAAGTGTTCACGGCCACGAGATGGGAAGTTAGGTGAACTCTCTGCCAAAATGTAAGCTTTGAGAGGAAGGGAGATGGAAGGCGTTGATGCTTTGGCGAAGGATTCCTAATCCTAGGAATTGGAGGTATTCTCTCCCTTCCTTCAAACCTGATTACCTCCCATTCTCTAGGTGCTGCATGATTCTTCCGGGTTTAGCGCTTCTCAGTGTATAATTGGGAAATTCTAATATTAATATCAGTAGGGGATGACAGCTACATTGATAAAAAGACACGAATGCGGTACAATGCGATTCTTTATTAACAACGTTTCGCCCACAAACAGATCTCTTTTTTACTTATTAAAGCCCTCTGTGTGTGGGCGAAACGGTGTCAATAATCACACTGTAACTCATTTGTGTTTTATGAATCAGTATTTTATATCACCTCTTTCCATAAGAGCTGGAAGTAAGAGTGGAAATTAGAAGTCTTAAAGAGATAGACATAAGTTGTGAAAACACACAACAGAACCTCTTGCGACAACGTGTTTGTCTGAAAGCTTTTTTTCAGTATCTTTCAGAGTTTGAGGTGAAAGACGTTTCGTAATGCTTCCTGATATTGCACATTGGTCTATTGTATACATTCGTCAGTATTATATGCAGTGTATGATACAACCTATACAGGTATTGCATCGTAATATATTGTCTATGCTAAACAGATCTGGATGTGTGATAACTGTACAGTAACCAGCACCTAGTGTTGACTATTAACTCTCTGTGTACATATACAACAAGGAGGAGAAACTCCGAGTAAGTCAATTTCATTCCGATCAGTGGAAAGAGAAACACAGTTGCATAGTTAGTTTCCATTCCCAGCGGCTCAGTGTTGCAGTTCGAAAGGGCAAACTGTCTGTTCCATCGTTGGTACGCACTCCTTGTCTGAGGTGATGTCTGTTCCATCGTTGGTACGCACTCCTTGTCTGAGGTGCTGTCTGTTTCATCGTTGGTACGCACTCCTTGTCTGAGGCGTCGTATCATCGTGGTACGCACTCCTTGGTGGGTGCGTTCTGTTTTCGTCGTGGTACGCACCTCTGGTCTGAGTGCTGTTGTTCATCGTGGTACGCACTCCTTGTGAGGTGCTGTCTGTTCCATCGTTGGTACGCACGTCTTGTTGAGGTTGTCCTGTTCCATCGTTGTACGCAACTCCTTGTTTGAGGTGCTGTTTGTTCCATAGTTGGACGCTCCTTGTTAGTGTGAACTGTATCGTTGGTACGCAATTCCTTTCTGAGGTGCTGTTGTTCCATAGCTGGTGCAACACCTGCTGAGTTGCTGATTGGTTCCTAGTTGGTAACGCACTCCTTGCCTAGATGCAGTCTGTTCATAGTGGTACGCACTACTGGGAGTTAGGTGCTGTCTGTTCCATAATGTACCAGTCCTTTCTGAGGTGCGTTGTTCTGAGTGTGTGCTCACTCTTGTCTGAGGTGCTGTCTGTTCCATAGTTGCTAACGCAGTCCTTGTCTGAGGTTGCGTTCGTTCCTCGTTGTGCGCACCTTGATCTGAGATGCTGTCTGTTCCATAGTTGTACGCCTCCTGTTCTGGGTTGCGTTGTTCCACGTTGTACGCACTCCTTTCTGAGGTGCTGTCTGTTCATAAATTGCTACGCAGTCCTAGTCGAGGTGCTGTTTGTTAAACCATCGTTGTACGCACTCCTTGCGAGGCGCTGTTTGTTCCATATTGCTACCAGTCCTGTCTGAGTTGCTGTCTGTTCCATAGTTTGGGCTCACTCTTGTTGAGGTGCTGTCTGTTCCAATAGTTGTACCAGTCCTTGTCTGAGGTGCTGTTCGTTCCTCGTTGTGCGCACTCCTTTACTGAGATGCTGTCTCCATTTGTGTACGCACTCCTTGTCTAGGAGTCGTGTTTGGATTCATCGTTTACGACGACTCCTATGTCTGAGGTTGCTGTCTGTTCAATAGTTGCTTTACGACAGTCTTGTCTGAGTGCTGTTTGTTCCATCGTTGGTACGTCACTCCTTGTCTGAGGTGTCTGGTGACATAGTTCTACGCATCTTGTCTGAGTGCTGTTCCATAGTTGGTACGCACTCCTTGCCTGAAGATGCTAGTCTGTTCCATGTTGGTACCACTCCTTGCTGAGATCTGTTTGTTCCATATTGGTACGCACTCCTTGCGAGATGCTTTTGTTCCATAGTTGGTACGCACTCCTGTCTGAGGTGCTGTCTGATCCATAGTGGTAACGCACTCCTTGTCTGAGATGCTGTTTGTTCCATCTGTGTACGCATACTCTTCTAGGTGCTGTCTGTTAATCGTTGGTACGCACTCCATGTCTGAAGGTAAATTTCTCGATCGTGGTACGACTCCTTGCTGAGGTGCTGTCTGTTCCATCGTTGGACGACTCCTGTCTAGGTGTTGTCTGTTCCATCGTGTGCGACACTCCTTGTTGAGTCTGTTTGTTCCATCGTTGGTACGCACTCCTTGTCTGAGGTGCTGTCTGTTCCATCGTTGGTACGCATTCCTTGTCTGAGGTGCTGTCTGTTCCATAGCTGGTGCTCACACCTTGTCTGAGGTGCTGTTTGTTCCATAGTTGGTACGCGCTCCTTGCCTGAGATGCTGTCTGTTTCATAGTTGGTACGCACTCCTTGTCTGAGGTGCTGTCTGTTCCATAGTTGCTACGCAGTCCTTGTCTGAGGTGCTGTCTGTTCCATAGTTGGTGCTCACTCTTTGTCTGAGGTGCTGTCTGTTCCATAGTTGCTACGCAGTCCTTGTCTGAGGTGCTGTTCGTTCCATCGTTGGTGCGCACTCCTTGTCTGAGATGCTGTCTGTTCCATAGTTGGTACGCACTCCTTGTCTGAGGTGCTGTTTGTTCCATCGTTGGTACGCACTCCTTGTCTGAGGTGCTGTCTGTTCCATAGTTGCTACGCAGTCCTTGTCTGAGGTGCTGTTTGTTCCATCGTTGGTACGCACTCCTTGTCTGAGGCGCTGTTTGTTCCATAGTTGCTACGCAGTCCTTGTCTGAGGTGCTGTCTGTTCCATAGTTGGTGCTCACTCTTTGTCTGAGGTGCTGTCTGTTCCATAGTTGCTACGCAGTCCTTGTCTGAGGTGCTGTTCGTTCCATCGTTGGTAGCGCACTCCTTGTCTGAGATGCTGTCTTCCATAGTTGGTACGCACTCCTTGTCTGAGGTGCTGTTTGTTCCATCGTTGGTACGCACTCCTTGTCTGAGGTGCTGTCTGTTCCATAGTTGGTACGCAGTCCTTGTCTGAGGTGCTGTTTGTTCCATCGTTGGTACGCACTCCTTGTCTGAGGTGCTGTCTGTTCCATAGTTGCTACGCAGTCCTTGTCTGAGGTGCTGTTCCATAGTTGGTACGCACTCCTTGCCTGAGATGCTGTCTGTTCCATAGTTGGTACGCACTCCTTGTCTGAGATGCTGTTTGTTCCATAGTTGGTACGCACTCCTTGTCTGAGATGCTGTTTGTTCCATAGTTGGTACGCACTCCTTGTCTGAGGTGCTGTCTGTTCCATAGTTGGTACGCACTCCTTGTCTGAGATGCTGTTTGTTCCATAGTTGGTACGCACTCCTTGTCTGAGGTGCTGTTTGTTCCATAGTTGGTGACGCACTCCTTGTCTGAGTGCTGTTTGTTCCATAGTTGGTACGCCTCCTTGTCTGAGGTGCTGTTTGTTCCATAGTTGGTACGCACTCCTTGTCTGAGGTGCTGTTTGTTCCATAGTTGGTACGCACTCCTTGTCTGAGGTGCTGTTTGTTCCATAGTTGGTACGCACTCCTTGTCTGAGATGCTGTCTGTTCCATAGTTGGTACTCACTCCTTGTCTGAGGTGCTGTCTGTTCCATAGTTGCTACGCAGCTCTTGTCCGAGGTGCTGGATGAAATATACTAAAAAAAAAAAAAAAACGCAAGAGTACTTGCAGTGTATCCTTCAAGCCTTGAGTACATCTTTGCACCATCACTGCATCCTTTGAAATTTGTGTACATATTACATAATAAAATAAACCTATTTGTGTATATATAAAAGTTGGAATGATGGGAGAAGTGAAATATTCAAATGACTCCAGGAAGTAAGTCAAAAATTCATTGAAATCCTTGTCATCTGCTCCGAGACTCGAGTTCCCACAATTTGCACTACAAGTGGACGCCATCTTGTACACATTATGTGGATAATTAACGATAACAAAATATTTATAACATCTCTATTCAACTTTAGCAGTATATAAGAAAATTTATTTCTGTTTTTGTCGACCAACATTTATTTTTCTTTACCAGGTTAAACTTTAATTGCTCACTGTTGAGATTATTTTTCATTGTAAACATAAATGCTGGTGTTTTTTAATTGTAACTTTATCATCATCAAATTTAAATAGAAGCGCTAAGCCCATAAGGGTCATACAGCGCTAGATGAAAGATAATTATTTTAAAAAGCCAATGGATTAACATTATTTCAGAAACGTTGTGTGTTATAGAGCGAAACGTTGTTCCAAGAGGAGCGTGTTCTGCCTCTTGTGGTTTTCGACCAACGTTTACACAACTACGTTTGCATACATACAAGGCGTCTCAGAAATCATTTGTTGTCATTTAAGGAGGAGGTGACGAGCAGCGCTTGAGAAACCGTGCGTCGTGATGTGATCATCTGAGATGTGGACACCCGGGTGTACACACACAACTTATCCTAATTGTTTTGCCAAAAAAATGTATTTTAAGAATAAAAATTAACCAAATATTTAATATTTTGAATGGATAAACTTGATATTTCTCATTTTCTCAGTTTTTTGAGTGTTTTCTGTCTTTTTATGGCAAAATTCAATTTTACTTTTAAAATCGACATATTTGCCGTTTAGAAATTACTAATTAAGAAATTTGAGTACGATTATATTTTATTAAAAATTAGCTTTGTCAAAATCTTCACTTTTCTGAGTTTTTTTTTGTCACCCCTCCCCCTGGTGTGATGCTGTCACCCTTTTGGGGTGAAACTTACCCCCTGGAGTGAATCTGTCACCCCCCGGGGAGAAGCTGTCACCCCCGCAGTTCAAGCAAGTTGTATATATATATATATATATATATGATATGTATATATATATGTATTTATATATTATATATATATATATATTATATATATATATTATATATATATATATATATATAAAATGTGTGTGTGTATATAATTAAGGAGGAACACTGCAGCAATCCTACTGGCCCATACTAGGCCAGTCTTTCTCAAACCCAATTAACAAAAATATTTGCCCAATTCATTCTCAATGACACCCGGGGGTGAAACTGACACCCCCAGGGTAATACTGTCACCCCTGGGGAAGCCCTGGTCCACACTATTACCCCATATACGATTATTACCTCCGTGATGATAGTAGTGAATTACCAATTACCGAGTTATTAACCCGTTAGTCTGCTGGCCCCGACCGAGAGATTATCAAGTTATACCGGTAATCCTACCCTGATTAATTGCTCCAATTAACTCTGATTCGCTGATGAATAATGATGTGTAAAGAGAATAATAATTATCTGTGGCGACTGATGGCAGCTCTTACAAGAGTGTGGCATTCAAGCGTTGATTTTTATTTTTATGTTTTTTATAATTTGTCTAATAAAAAAAATTGAAACAGAATACTCGTTACTTTTGAAGTAAAAGCACTCCAATATACTCGATGAGCTTCTATACAAATTACCCTCATTTAGGAGCGGAAAGCTTTGACGACGTTTCGGCCCGACAAGATGAAGAGTTAGACACATGTGCAACATCTGGGTATCTTTATTGTAGACGTTTCTCCATCCAGTGGCTTTATCAATACAAGGACGTAATGTGAAGACTGTAGAATTATATACAAAAGATGAGGTAATCAGTCCCTCAGCTTTGAAACTAAAGAGCACCATCTCCAATACTGAGGGACTGATTACCTCAAACTACTACTACTCGTGTTCTTCATCATTCTCCTTTGTATGGACTGATGAAGCCACTGTGTGAAGAAACGTTTCCTCAGTAAAGATACCCAAGTGTTGCACATGTGTCTAATTTATCACCTTGTTGGTTCTCTGAACCATTTAACTACATGTTGTTAGATAAACAGATACAGATACAACTAATGTGACATTTTATTGTGATATTTTGTCATATTAGTTGCATCTAATTCTGCAATTATTACTATATATATATATTCCCAGCCACCTTTATTCTTTGTGGTCTCCTCGAAAAGTTTATCAAACTTGTATAGAGCGTATAATTCTTGGAAATGTGGCAAAATACACACTTAAATCAGTGAATAAAAGATCCACATTTTAGAACATCGCGAAGTGCTTGATTAAATCATGACTGACCTGAGACACCTCCACACAGCGAAAGACTGACCCAATAAACGCTTGCTTTTCAACGTGTGTCTTTGCTCCACTATTGTTTGCATTACGCGATTTGGGTCTTCTGTTCTCCCAGACGGAATAGTTTTTTTTTACCCTTCCTCGTCTCATAAAGTTAATGGAAACCTGATGTAATTACCGTCGCCCAGAATGCGCTCGTTAATGTATTCTCGCATCTGACGCACCTTGTAGGTCCTGCATCTGAGACACCTTGTAGGTCCTGCATCTGAGACACCTTGTTGGTCTTGCATCTGAGACACCTTGTAGGTCCTGCATCTGAGACACCTTGTAGGTCCTGCATCTGAGACACCTTGTAGGTCCTGCATCTGAGACACCTTGTAGGTCTCATCTGAGAACTTGTGTCCTGCAATCTGAGACACCTTGCAGGTCCTGCATTTGAGACACCTTGTAGGTCCTGCATCTGAGACACCTTGTAGGTCCTGCATCTGACACAGATCAGGCCTGCGTCTCACGTACGTAATGTATCTGACGTTGGTTTTACATTTATTAGTTTATTCGTCCGTTAAATCGTGGCATTTAATTTTACACCTGCCCTTGGACAGGTATCTGCTGCTCTACATAAGCTATTTCGTTCTCAAACCTGACAATAATTATATATCACTTCAATAAGTCATCTATATTTTTTTAAGTTTGCGCGTCGATGCTAATTTTTAAATTAGCAGTAAAGTTCAGATCAATAGATTGCAAACTCAGACCATCAACACAAACTTAAAACCACTAAACTATTTTGTTAAATTCTGAAAGTGGGTGTAGTCTTGCGCAATGCGCGTGTAAACAAACATGAATAATTTAAGGTCTTATTTTAAGGATCACGTGTACTTGATATTAGTGTCTGGTTTAGTTAGGCTTAAAACTTATCGATTTCAAGTGGGTCATTAAGAATACCATTCACTTGCGTATTAAAGTGAAGAATCCTTTAATTATGTGTGTGTGTGTGTGTGTGTGTGTGTAAACTGAGAGAGATACACTACTTGTGTATACGCCGAGAAAAATATACACATCTCGGTCTATATACACCAAGTGAGATTTATACACAGAGAATACACCTCTAATTGTGCAGTATCTTACAGTGTCTAGGTGAATTGTGTGCTTAATGAGCCTTGTGATGCCATCATAAGGCTCAAGGTAACCCTGATTTGTGGTAAGAAGGAAATGGACACGACTGCATACTTTTAGGACACCTTTATTAAAAACATTTCTGTCCTGGAACATGATCACTTTAAATACACGAGAAATAATAAGAGAATAAAAGCTATAAAGGAGCCGGAGGGAGAGAATAATAATAGTAGTAGTAGGACACTAGAAGTGAAGAAGGGTTTGTCTTATGGTTGTAATACGTTGATTTCGAGAAAGCATATTGTAAGATCATATTGAATAAGATTGTGGAAATGTTATGACTGTCAGTTTTCTGAACGATGGTGCAGGAGGTGGCGATGGTAGACGCTTCAAGACAATGGCGTCCTCAGGTTCCCTGAAGACTGGGTTAGCATCTTTCTAATCCATATGTCGTCTCTCAGTGTTTGTGTGTACGACGCACCTCAAGTACTTAGGGAACATATTGAATTGCATTTATAGGATAAGAAACAGACGCATAGTTTCCTTTGATGTTACTAATGTGTCATTAGTAACATTGATATTCTCTACAGAAAGCTCACTGATGAAGAGTCCTCCTTTGTCCTGTCTTTAGCATGAATATTGCGTGAGACTTTGTTTCTAAAGATAACTGCCTCGCAAAGGAAATTGTCAAATGCCGTAATCTTCAGAACACACTCGATTTATCCTGGGAGAAGGGAGAGAGCCTTTTGAATTACTATCTTTGTCTCAGAAATCAAAATGACAGTTTTCAAATGAGAAAATAGTAAATAGTCCTTCTCTGCAGACAGTTTGAGTGCGGACTACAGTCATGTGCTATCAGTTTTTCCTGCTGTATAAACCTTTATGTTCTCATCACTCATTGTCCTGATCTTTTTACTATTGTTTCTCACTAGCAAGATGATCCTATTTTCCTCTTCAGTTTATGGTCCATGTGATGAGAATCCACTATAAAAACAGTGACACTATTTCCTTAAAATGCATGGAAAAAAGCCAGATGGTGAGGCAGCAGCCAGACGCGTGAAAAGGAGGACTGGAAGCCAGCCGGCGCACGAAATAATACTGTCAAAGATTTAAGGGACTTTTGATTTTTAACCGAAGAAATTTCTCTCGAAAATGACTGGATTTTTTTTTTCACCCTCGCCTCTCAGAGTTGAGGCGTGAGCGGTGGTGGTCATGGAGTGCGTCCAGGCTCAGTGATCCACTGTGGTGGTCATGGAGTGCGTCCAGGCTCAGTGATCCACTGTGGTGGTTATGGAGTGCGTCCAGACTGAGTGGTCCACTGTAGTGGTCATGAATAACAAAAAAGGCACAATACAGTGACTGGAACGATACACAAATAACCCGCACATAAAAGAGAGAAGCTTACGACGACGTTTCGGTCCGACTTGGACCATTTACAAAGTCACACTGACTTTGTAAATGGTCCCAGTCTGGCCGAAACGTCGTCGTAAGCTTCTCTCTTTTATGTGCGGGTTGTGTGTGGTGGTCATGGAGTGCGTCCAGGCTCAGTGATCCACCGTGGTGGTTATGGAGTGCGTCCAGGCTGAGTGGTCCACTGTGGTGGTTATGGAGTGCGTCCAGGCTCAGTGATCCACTGTGGTGGTTATGGAGTTCGTCCAGGCTCAGTGGTCCACTGTGATGGTCATGGAGTGCGTCCTGGCTCAGTGGTCCACTGTGATGGTCATGGAGTGAGTCCAGGCTGAGAGTGGTCCACCATGGGGAGTCCTGGAGCGCGTCCAGGCTGAGAGTGAACCACCGTGAAATGACTTAACTGTCTGCTAGAGGACAGAAAAAAAAAAAGGAAAAATGATGTATTCCAGGTATTGGGAAAGATTTTCTCTTACTGGAGAAAAAGTTTTCCAAGTTAAATTCCCATCCTCCTCCCCCTCCCCTCCCTTAAGAAATTGCCAGGTGGTGGAACTAGACGCTGGCAGGAGTTTACAACAGCGGCTGTTATTGTCTACTTTAATTATCTTTTAATGGAGGATATCACTCACTGGCTAATTATTACCACCAAAATAATGGTGGCAATTATTTCCCCTTTCTCTTATTTTCTCTACCTCTTCTCCTCCTATCTACTTCCTGTCTTTCTATTTTTCTCTCTCCAGCTTCCTTCTTTTTAATTGTCTCTCTCTCTCTTCTCTCTCTCTCTCTCTCTCTATCTCTCTCGCTCAGCTGTCTCCCTGACACAGCATCACTGGCGTGGTAGCGGCAGACATTCCTGGAGTCTGGTGACATTGACATCTTTGTGTTGCAGTTGTAACATTTTTATTTGTATGACATTAAGATACACTGGCCAGGTAATGTTTTGAAGCAGCATCCTGGTTGATTACGTCAGTTTATTAAATAATACAAGACTACAAAACGTGTTCTGTATCAGCGTATTTGTGCTTATGAGAGTTTAACAAAAAAAAATAAGATTTCAGAGTGAATTATTTTGTAGGAATGTATTGAAGTTAATGAATAAACTGAAGAATAACGTAAGTAGTTGCCCAAAAAAAAAAATTTATTTCATGAAAACAGGACAGAAACAATAATGATTTGCGGTTTTCACACTGCTCGTCTCTATTATATCGAGTGTGGAGCGCTGAAACCGTATGTGTGTCGTGTAACGCTGCTGGAACATCATATGTAATCATTTCTCGTACATGGAAGGGGAAAGGTAGTTCCAGTTCCTTGGATCAAGAGGCATTCACCAGCATCCAGACACTCCCTTAAAAGGGAAGGTTGTTTTGAAAGAATTGTATTGTATGGTTTACCATGTGATAGGTCAGGTACGCCCGGAGACAAACACCTTTGTTTCTGTTTCCATGCTGTTTACGTCGACCTTTAGCCGAGGTCCTTGTTAGCTGGTACTTGGTTGTCAGGTCGACATATACAAACAATCGACTGCTCTTATTGTTTGTAAATTTGGACCACTCATTGACACGTTTTCACTACAATTAATTTTTTCAACAGTTACTAAAATAACTGGTTATATTTCAATCAGATATGTAATGGGATAGGTAAAGTGCGATGGCTATCCTTCCTACCCTCACTATCCTTCCTACCCTCACTATCCTTCCTACCCTCACTATCCTTCCTACCCTCACTATCCTTCCTACCCTCACTATCCTTCCTACCCTCACTATCCTTCCTACCCTCACTATCCTTCCTACCCTCACTATCCTTCCTACCTCACTATCCTTCCTACCCTCACTATCCTTCCTACCCTCACTATCCTTCCTACCCTCACTATCCTTCCTACCCTCACTATCCTCTTAAATACACTTTACTATTGTCATTTGCTTCTCTGAGATTTATCAGATGATACAGATTAATACACTGACTCCTCCAGGTCTACCTGCCTGGAGTCTACCTGGAGGGCATTCCAGGGATCAACGTCCCTGCTGCTCAGTCCACGACCAGGCCTCCCGATGGATCAGGGCCTGATCAGCGAGACTGTTACTGCTGGCCTCACGTAGTCCAACATACGAACCACAACAAGGCCGATCCGGCACCGGCTTTAAGTATCTGTCCAGCTCCCTCTTGAAGGCAGCCAGGGATCTAGTGGTAATTTCCCTTATGCATGGTGGAAGGCTGTTCAACAGTCTTGGGGCCAGGACACTTACTGTGTTTTCTCTTAGAGTACCAATAACACCCCTACTTTTCAATGGGAGTATTTTGCACCTTCTGCCCAGTCTTTTCCTTTTGTAGGGAGTGATTTCTGTGTGCAGATTAGGGACCATTTCTTCTAAGATTTTCCAAGTGTAGATTATCATATATTTCTCTCTCCTACATTCCAACGAGTACAAGTCAAGTGCTTCCAAGCGTTCCCAGTAGTTGAGGTGTTTGTCGGAACTTATATGTGCAGTAAAGGTTCTCTGTACACACTCTACATCTGCAATTTCACCTGATTTGAACGGAGATGTTAATGTACAGCAATATTCCAGCCTAGAGAGAACTGGTGATCTAAAAAGGGTCATTACTGGCTTGGCATCTCTTGTTTTGAACGTTCTCATTATCCATCCGATCATTTTTCTTCGGGGATGTGATAGTGGCACTGTTGTGATCCTTGAAGGTGAGATCCTCAGACATTACCAGGTAAAGTTGTATTATGAACCATTCATGAATTCGAGTACTGGACCTCTCCATGAAGTGTCTTCATTACATATGTTTCAACATTTACTTAGTGCTTACATTTTATTAAGATATATAATGTTACTTCCACTTGAGTGCTACTCAGCTGCACCCTGGATATATACAGTAGAATAATTCACCGTACTAACAATAACAGTCGGGGATTAGGAGAAGGTAACGAGTGCGGGATTAAATCAGGAGGAAAGTAATCCCTTGTGTTTACTAAAACTGAGGGTGAATACAATAGCTGAAGACATTGGTGTCGCACGTGACACAACACACGCCTATAACAAATGATAGGGCATGTTACAAAGACTGTATGACCCTTCTGGGTTTAGCGCTTAGTTTTGATTTTAAAGTAATAATGATGTTACAAGGAGGAGGAAATAATACAGGATAATATTCGGAGAGCACTCACGGCTCAGTACAGTTGACTACCACCACTAACGCGGGACATCAGCCTGTACTCACACGACTAAAGTGAGGACCCTTGTTCAGCCGACAGCAAAAATGGCTGCAAAATCACCACCTTCCTGTGTCTCCTTATTTCAACATTACTCCTTCCTAGCTTTATGCTTCCCACAGTTGTTTACCTAGCAGTTTGTTTCCCTAGCAGCAAGTAGGCACCTGGGTGTTACCAGACTGGTGTGAGTCACATCCTAGTGACAAAACTAACCTATGTTGCCCGAAATGTTCTGTATAGTATGTCATTGATGTCATTTTTGTTTATATAAGTTATATCATGTAGAAATATTATTATTATTATTATTATTATTATTATTATTAATATAGCTATTTTTCTTGGTTCCGTTTAGTGTACATATGAACGAGAATGTAAGACAGTTTTCCTAAAAGACTGAAATAACTTGAAACTGGCAGAGAGATTAACTCTTTTCTCTAGTTCCTCAGAAAACAGAAATTGGAGACACAGGCACAATATATCACAGTAATTTGGAATTTTCAGTTCCCATATATTTTATTAGCTCAGCTGGGAGAATCTCGTTAATTATTATTAATCTTCTAAAGATAAAGGATTCGTATATCTGAGAGATAAACGTTGATGCTGTTGGTCACTGCCATCACTGGTTTTTGTAGTCACTGTGTAGTCACTGTGTGGTCACTGCCATCACTGTGTGGTTACTATAATCACAGTTTGGTCATTATAATCACTGTGTGGTCACTGTATCACTGTAGTCACTGGTCACTGTCAGTATTACATGTCTGTGTGGCTGACACGGCAGTCTGGGCCTCACGTAATGTCTCCCGCTGCTCTACTTTCTGGGATTTATAGAGCTCATCAAAACGCTTCTTGAGTGAGAAGCGAATAATATTTGCATAAATTTCCTGCTTCTGGGGTAGCGGCCTCCGGAGGGGCGTACATGATGTTGTTCCTTCATGTGAGTTATGACTGCAGTCAGAGTGTCATTCACTCAACTGAATTGTCATTTACCACAAGTGACTTTCACTCATCCGAAGTATTATTCACGGAAGTCTCTGTCTCTCGCTCACCCCCCTCCTCCCTTTTCTTTCCATTCTCTCACATACTCTCTCTCACACTTTTATATACAAACATTCACCTACTCACTTTCACCTACACTCATACTCCGCCCTCCTTTCACGTTCTTCATCGTTCTCTCTCTCTCTCTCTCTCTCTCCCTCTCTCTCTCTCTCTCTCTCTCTCTCTCTCTCTCACCCGTTTCTCTTTCTCTCTCCCCCTTAGATATTACGTGATTTACTCTCTATTTTCCTTTCTATCCGTATTCCTCAAGTTCTCATAAGCCCTATTTTCTTATACCTCGTCTTTTTTTGCTCCTTTTTTAATTCTCGAGGCTAAGAGTTCTTTATTTACAATAAAAAACTATTACTTTCCTAAGATAACTTAAAAGCTATACACAGCATTATCTGTCTTAAATCTTTATTCACTTACAATTAGGGAACAGAGAGAAGGTTAACCAAATCCCAGCCTAGAGATTTTATTAGGTCAAGTGATTTTATTTCATCGATGTTGCTATGCTGAACGAACATTTTCCAGACTCGAGACATTCTGTGAACGGATGATCTAAGACGAAGTGATGTTATCGAGAAAGTAATGTACATAGTTTAGACAGCAGACAAGTTGAAACTGAGACACTTGTACAACAGTTGGAAATCTTTATTGAGGAAACGTTTCTTGAGAATGGTACAGCCAGAGGAGTGTAGTTGCTGCCTTTCTTCTGGCATGGAAGTTGTCTTGTCGCTGTACGTGAGGTGGCACCAGGTGGTACCTTGACAACATATTGCCTTGTATATAACAGTAAGGCCATCATCGTCTCCTATAGGGCCCAGGCGAGAGATGAGTCACATTTCACGGTTCTCTATTCCGTTCAGAAGTTACAGATGAAACGGGGGACAGGCAATCCAGGAGAGTAGTTCATATTTAAGGTGTAAGCACACCTGTGCTACGTGCAGAGTGGTGCAGCCTCTGATGTCAAGCAGGTGCATGATACGCCTTAGTGCTGTTAGCTTCTTGACTGCCTTCCTTGCAGGATTTACCACCTTCCCTCTCTCTCTCTCTCTCTCTCTCTCTCTCTCTCTCTCTCTCTCTCTCTCTCTCTCTCTCTCTAAACTGTAAACAAGATTGTGTGAGGATTGTATTTCATGAAGCGTTAAGTCCTTGTGGAGTCCTTTAGCGCAGGAAGTGGTGGAGGCTCGATCCCCGGACTGCTAGTCGCGACCCAGTCAGGCTATTGGTCCTCGCCACTAGAGATGTGTTAGATATTCATGGGAAGAAGACAGCCCAATAATAGGCATCATTATCGTGATAAACTGACTGAAAAGACATTTTACTGACAAGTGAGGAGACAGAAATAAGGTACAGAGACAGCTCTTACTGGGAGTTTCGCTTTGTGGAGAAGGTCGCCCACGGCGAAGCGTCCTCAGTGTCTTCATTCTAGTTAATTTTAAAATCTGTAGGATGCAGAACTTAAGGGATATAATGTAATTAGTCCAACAGTGCTGAGAAAATTGCTTTCGTTTTAAATTAATCATGGAATATTGGTAAGTTCAGTAATTTGACGCTTTTCAGGCAGCCTAAATGTTTTATATACTCGTCTGTGTGTGTGTGTGTGTGTGTGTGTAAAGTGTGTGTATGTATAATGTGAGTGTATAGTGTGTGTGAGTGTGTGTGTATAATGTGAGTGTATAGTGTACTCACCTATTTGTGGTTGCAGGGGTCGAGTCACAGCTCCTGGCCCCGCCTCTTCGCTGATTGCTACTAGGTCCTCTCTCTCCCTGCCCCATGAGCTCTATCATACCTCGCCTTAAAACTATGTATGGTTCCTGCCTCCACCACATCACTTTCTAGGCTATTCCATGGCCTGACTACTCTATGACTGAAGAAATACTTCCTAACATCCCTTTGATTCATCTGAGTCTTCAACTTCCAATTGTGACCTCTTGTGTCTGTGTCCCATCTCTGGAACATCCCGTCTTTGTCCACCTCGTCTATTCCGCGCAGTATTTTATATGTCGTTATCATGTCTCCCCTGACCCTCCTGGCCTCCAGTGTCGTCAGGCCGATTTCCCTCAACCTTTCTTCATAGGACAATCCCCGTAGCTCTGGGACTAGTCTTGTTGCAACTTTTGCACTTTCTCTAATTTCTTGACGTGCTTGACTAGGTGTGGATTCCAAACTGGTTGCTGCATACTCCAGTATGGGCCTGACGTAGATGGTATACAGAGTCTTAAACGAATCCTTACTGAGGTATCGGAACGCTATCCGTAGGTTTGCCAGGCGCCCGTATGCTGCAGCAGTTATCTGATTGATGTGCGCCTCAGGAGATATGCTCGGTGTTATACTCACCCCCAGATCTTTTTCCTGAGGGAGGTTTGCAGTCTTTGGCCATCTAAACTATATTGTGTCTGCGGTCTTCTTTGCCCTTCCCCAATCTTCATGACTTTGCATTTGGCAGGGTTAAATTCAAGGAGCCAATTGCTGCGGACCAGGCTTGTAGCCTGTCCAGGTCTCTTTGTAGTCCTGCCTGATCCTCGTCCGATTTGATTCTTCTCATTAACTTCACATCATCTGCAAACAAGGACACTTCTGAGTCTATCCCTTCCGTTATGTCGTTCACGTATACCAAGAACAGCACAAGTCCTAGGACTGACCCTGTAGAACCCCGCTTGTCACAGGCGCCACTCTGACACCTCGTCGCGTACCATGACTCGTTGTTGCCTCCCTGTCAGATATTCTCTGATCCATTGCAGTGCCTTTCCTGTTATGTGTGCCTGATCCTCTAGCTTTTGCAGTAACCTCTTGTGAGGAACTGTGTCGAAGGCCTTCTTGCAGTCCAAAAATACGCAGTCGATCCACCCCTCTCTCTCTTGTCTAACTTCTGTCACCTTGTCATAAAACTCTAGTAGGTTTGTGACACAGAATTTTCTTCCTGAAACCGTGCTGTTGTCAATTATACACTTGTTTCTTTCAGGTGCCCACCACTCTCTCCTGATGATCTTCTCCATGACCTTGCATACTATACACGTTAGTGATACAGGTCTGTAGTTTAGTGCCTCATGTCTGTCTCCTTTTTAAAAATTGGGACTACATTTGCCATTTTCCATACCTCAGGGAGTTGCCCACTTTCAAATGATGTGTTGATGAAGTCTTTGTTAATGGCTCACACAATATCTCTGCTCCCTCTTTAAGGACCCATGGAGAGATGTTGTCTGGTCCCACCGCCTTTGAGGTGTCAAGTTCACATAGCAGCTTCTTCACCTCCTCCTTGGTTATATGTAACCTCATCCAGCACTTTGCTGGTGTGCCCCCCCTGTTCTGATTTCTTGGAGTCCTACTGGTTTCCACTGTAAATACCTCTTTAAATCTTGTGTGTGAGCTCCTGACATACCTCTCGGTCGTTTCTTGTGAATTCCCATCACCCTTCCTGCAGTCTGATTACCTGGTCCTTGACTGTTGTTTTCCTCCTGATGTGGCTGTACAACAGCTTCGGGTCAGTCTTTACTTTTGATGCTATGTCATTTTCATATTGTCTCTGAGCCTCCCTTCTTATCTGTGCATATTCGTTTCTGGCTCTTCGGCTGATTTCTTTATTTTCCTGAGTTCTCTGTCTTCTGTACCTTTTCCATTCTCTAGTACACCTAGTTTTTGCCTCCCTACACCTTTGGTGAACAAGGACTCGTTCTGTTCTTCCCATTATTTCTGTTTCCTTGGGAACAAACCTCTCCTCTGCCTCCTTGCATTTTGTTGCTACATAGTCCATCATTTCTTGTACTGGTTTTCCTGTCAGTTCCCTCTCCACTGAATATCTTGAAGGAAGTTCCTCATGCCTGAGTAGTTCCCCCTTTTGTAGTTTGTTTTTTCCCAGCCTATTCCTGCTACTCTCTCCACTTGGAGCTCAACTATGTAGTCGAAGCACAGAACCACATAATCACTAGCTCCCAGGGGCCTTTCATACATGATACCCTCGATGTCCGAACTACTCATGGTGAATACAAGGTCCAACCTTGCTGGTTCATCCTCTCCTCTCTCTCTCTGGTAGTGTCTCTAACATGTTGATGCATGAGGTTCTCCAGTACCACATCCATCATCTTGGCTCTCCATGTTTCGGGACCCCCATGGGGCTCCAGGTTTTCCCAGTCAATCTCCTTGTGATTGAAATCACCCATAACTAGTAACTTTGCTCCCCCCATGTGTGCTCTCCTGGCCACCTCGGCTAGTGTGTCGATCATTGCTCTGTTGCTCTCATCGTATTCTTCTCTTGGCCTCCTGCAGTTCTGTGGTGGGTTGTACATTACTGCAATTATCACCTTATGTCCCTCAGACTGGATTGTTCCTACTAAGTAGTCCCTTTCGCCCATGCTATCCATTCCTTCCATTTTCTCAAAACCCCACTGGTTTTTAATGAGCAGTGCAACTCCTCCTCCCCCTCTCCTCCCTCTTGTCTTTCCTGAGGATTTGATATCCAGATGGAAAGATTGAATCTGTTATTATTCTGGTGAGTTTTGTTTCTGTGAGTGCTATTATGTCTGGGGATGTCTCTTTGATTCTTTCGTGCCACTCCTCATACATATTTGTTATTCCATCTGCATTTGTATACCACACCTTTAACTTCTTTTCTAAGACTGTGGTCTGGGAAGTATATTGGGGTTGGGGAAGTGGGAGACCTGGTAAGGAACTATGGGTTGTTGCTGTGGGGGTGAAGTTTGTAATGTAGTGGGTGGGGGCATTGGATGTGGCATGGGGGTTTTGATTTAGAGTGTTTGGTTGCACTGGGGTTGACCTGGTTGGGTGGCTTCTATAGGAAGTTGTGAGGGAGGCTGTATTTGATCTTCTTCCTGGGTCTGGGATCTCCTGTCTGTCTTCTCCATCCCCTCTCTTTCTTCCTTTCGCCTTTGTACCATCTCTCTCAGTTTCTTCCTTTCTTCTTGTGTTCTGTCGCGGTCGAGATACACCTTCCTGTATGCCGTCATGTCCCTTAATCGTGCTTTCTCCTGCAGGATCCTGGTCCGAGTCGCTTCTGCCTTGAAGGTCACTCTCACTGGCCGGGTTCTTTTTTTTACAAACCCCCTATTCTCCGAAAATTTTCCAGCTGGGTCATATCGTCTTCTCCTATTGCTTTCATGATGCTTTCAATTGCTTTTTTTACCCTTGTTTTCTTGCTTCATATGTTTCCCCTTCGACTTCCTGGAGCCCATACACAAAGACTGACCTCACCCTTTCATTCTCCCACTGCATATCCCTGTGTATCCCCTCATTTAATTTGGTTTCCTCCACTGCAGCTTTCCTTTCATCAGTTTCACTGGCTAATGTACTTGGGCTCAGTGGCCTGTCATTTTCCCTTCTCGGCTTTCCTTGGGCTCTGTTGTTGTCTGTTAGGGCCTCCACATAAAGATTAGCTCTTTCATTTGCTACAGTCTCCTCTGATAGAGCATCTCCATGCAGTTGTGCCCCTTCTTTCCCTACAGTCCCCTTATTTGTGGCTGAGGTAGCAGTCTCTGTTGTCAATCCCAAAATGTTCTTTAGTTCTTTAGGCTGTTTCAGATTTTTCAATTCCTCTTCTAAACTCTGTATCCTAGCTTCTGCTGCTTTTACATGCACCTCCCACTTCCTGCTTTCCATATCTATCCTCTCTTTCCATTCTCATGCTAAGTTCTTCTAGTTTCTTTTCCCATTCGTGTCCCTTTTTATGAGCTCTGCTGCCCAATCTTCCTTTGCATTTTCCTCCTCCTGTCCCTTGGTTTTTCTTGTTGCTCTCTGGCAACCCATTTTTGTTTTATCCTGATTGCCTCAGAGTGGGAAACCTATGTAGTTCTGTATGTTAGGTTAGTAGTGTGTATGTCAGAGTGTGGGGGGGGAAGTAGTGGAGGAACTGTGGCTATGTGGGAGCTGAGTGGGGAGGGGTGGGGAGGGTTTAGGGTGAACGGGGGAGGGGAGGGTGATCGAGGGAGGGGAGGGATCAGGGGAAGTAGTGAGATGTCGGTGGTGAGGGGGGAGTGTATGTGTGTCTGGATATGTGTGTGTGTGTGTACTCACCGATTTGTACTCACCTATTTGTGGTTGCAGGGGTCGATTCACAGCTCCTGGCCCCGCCTCTTCGCTGATTGCTACTAGGTCCTCTCTCTCCCTGCCCCATGAGCTCTATCATACCTCGCCTTAAAACTATGTATGGTTCCTGCCTCTACCACATCACCTTCTAGGCTATTCCATGGCCTGACTACTCTATGACTGAAGAAATACTTCCTAACATCCCTTTGATTCATCTGAATCTTCAACTTCCAATTGTGACCTCTTGTGTCTGTGTCCCATCTCTGGAACATCCCGTCTTTGTCCACCTCGTCTATTCCGCGCAGTATCCTATATGTCGTTATCATGTCTCCCCTGACCCTCCTGGCCTCCAGTGTCGTCAGGCCGATTTCCCTCAACCTTTCTTCATAGGACAATCCCCGTAGCTCTGGGAATAGTCTTGTTGCAAACCTTTGCACTTTCTCTAATTTCTTGACGTGCTTGACTAGGTGTGGATTCCAAACTGGTGCTGCATACTCCAGTATGGGCCTGACATAGATGGTATACAGAGTCTTAAACGAATCCTTACTGAGGTATCGGAACGCTATCCGTAGGTTTGCCAGGCGCCCGTATGCTGCAGCAGTTATCTGATTGATGTGCGCCTCAGGAGATATGTTCGGTGTTATACTCACCCCCAGATCTTTTTCCTTGAGTGAGGTTTGCAGTCTTTGGCCATCTAAACTATATTGTGTCTGCGGTCTTCTTTGCCCTTCCCCAATCTTCATGACTTTGCATTTGGCAGGGTTAAATTCAAGGAGCCAGTTGCTGGACCTGGCTTGTAGCCTGTCCAGGTCTCTTTGTAGTCCTGCCTGATCCTCGTCCGATTTGATTCTTCTCATTAACTTCACATCATCTGCAAACAAGGACACTTCTGAGTCTATCCCTTCCGTTATGTCGTTCACGTATACCAAGAACAGCACAGGTCCTAGGACTGACCCCTGTGGAACCCCGCTTGTCACAGGCGCCCACTCTGACACCTCATCGCGTACCATGACTCGTTGTTGCCTCCCTGTCAGATATTCTCTGATCCATTGCAGTGCCTTTCCTGTTATGTGTGCCTGGTCCTCTAGCTTTTGCAGTAACCTCTTATGAGGAACTGTGTCGAAGGCCTTCTTGCAGTCCAAAAATACGCATTCGATCCACCCCTCTCTCTCTTGTCTTACTTCTGTCACCTTGTCATAAAACTCTAGTAGGTTTGTGACACAGGATTTTCCTTCCCTGAAACCGTGTGTGTGTGTGTGTGTGTGTGTGTGTGTGTGTGTGTGTGTGTGTGTGTGTGTGTTTGTGTGTGTGTGTGTGTTGTGTGTGTGTGTTAATTTTGTGTGTAATTGTGTGTGGAATTATGTGTGGGTTTATTATGTACTGAAAGGTAGGTGGCTTGTGCATTTAAGGTAAGTCTCAGTGGTCCTTGGCTGCCCACACCTTCTTGTGACCTGACCCCCAACCTCCTGGGACTTACCGGCACTTACTTACAGTGTGTGTGTGTGTGTGTGTATGTGGGTGTGTGTGTGTGTATGTGTGTGTGTGTGTGTGTGTTTGTGTATGTGTGTGTATATATGTGTGTGTGTGTGTGTGTGTGTGTGTGTGTGTGTGTGTGTAATTATGTGTGGGTTTATTATGTGTCAGAAAAGTAGGTGGCTTGTGCTTGGAGTGTAATGTAGATTCTCAGTTGTCGCTTGTGTCCACAACCTCTTGTGACCTGACTCCAACCCTTACAGTGTTGCCTATGCTCGACCTGCTTATAGTGAGTTAATCGCCTTGTTCAATGGATTACCATTTGCTAAACCTTATTGAATACTTGAGTGCCTATTCTTTATCGTGCTATGAGAGTTAGACCATTCACATTCAGCTTGGCGGTTAATTGGAACCTGAACCCCACACCCAAACAACCACTCATAGGTGATACAGTACTTGTAGTGCAGCTGTAGCACTGTAGATTATCCAGCTCGATGTGACGTCCTGGCGTAGATCCAGCTCGATGTACGTCCTGGCGTAGATCCACCTCAATTTCTTCTCGTTAATAATGTACCCTATTCACTGTATTTCTTTCACTGGTCACACGATTGTTTCACTTTATTACCTTTCTTGGGTGACACTTGGCAACGCCGCCTTCACACTAGCCTGCGCCACAACGCTTTTATTTTCCAGATCACTTACAAAATTGTGGCTCTCCCCACACTTATGTGGTTCAGGCAATTAAAAAAAACACTTCTAGGATTGTTCACTACCCTGACACACTTAGCAACCCTTGCAGAACACTTAGGTAGCCCTCAAAAACACTTAAATTCCCGGAGCACCGACGGCGTGACTAGCGCGCTCGCTGTCCCTAGGTGTGTGTGTGTGTGTGTTTGTGTGTGTGTGTGTGTGTGTGTGTGTGTGTGTGTGTGTGTGTGTGTGTGTGTGTGGTGTTTGTGTATATGTATGTGTGTAATGTGTGTGTGTGTAGTGTATGTGTGTGTAGTTTCACTGATTTGTGTTTGCATTTGAGCGTGTGTGTGTGTGTGTGTGTGTGTGTGTGTATGTGTGTGTGAGTACATTCACTGATTTGTGTTTGCACTTGCCAAAATAAAAATATCTTTTTGCGTCAACGTCGCTCAGCTGTTTATCAAGACACACGAAGGACACAAACTGCACACACACGTGATCTGGAAGGAGAGGATGAGATGAGATAAGTGAATGTGTTAGAATGTGAAGAATCGTGAGTGTGCTGAGCACTGAAGGAGACTCACTGCACACCTCCACCTTACCAATAAATAAATTAAATTGCGTTGTAAAGCAAAAAATACTCCTACCGCATTCTAAAGGAAATCTCAAGAATTTTCCAAGAAACTGGGTCTTCATAATTTAAGCTACAAATGTATCCCATATACATGCATGCATATATATATATATATATATATATATATATATATATATATATATATATATATATATATATATTATAATGTGTATATATATATTATATTAATTTCCAAGAGTGAATAAGAAGTCGATAAGTCGATAATGTGTAACGGGTTTCACACGAGGC
>NC_069445.1:22836900-22864400 GCF_026875155.1 Cherax quadricarinatus | reverse complement strand
ATCACTAACACGTGTTCTAAATGTTAATTGTTCCCCGTGTTTTACACACACACACACACTCTCTCTCTCTCTCTCTCTCTCTCTCTCTCTCTCTCTCTCTCTCTCTCTCTCTCTCTCTCTCTCTCTTCTCTCTCTCTCTCTCTCTCTCTCTCTCTCTCCTCTCTTCTCTTTACACAGGTTGACAGGTTAGGTTAAAGATCCCTAACTTTATTGGCAAGCTATTGACAAGTTAAGGATTCCCAACACTATAGATAAGCTAAGAGCTGTTACCTACATCAGCTCATTTGAAAGCATTTTTGTTATGAAACATACAAGTAGGGAACAGGAAGAAGTTGGAGCCATCTGTGGGTCAGCATTTTCATTTGATCATTATGTTGTACGAATGTGTTCCAGACTCGAGTCGTCCTGAGGATAAATGATCTCAGATGAAATGATGTTCTGGAGAAGGGTACAGCCAGAGTGAAGTTGCTGTTGTCTGCCCGTCTTGTGGTATAGAAGCTTGCTTCTCGCTGTCCTTGAAATGGAGCCAAGTGTGGTACTTTGACAAGACATTGTTGGCCTTGTACATAACAGTAAGGCCGCCCACATCCTATGTTGAAGGCTCTGCTGAAATGACAGATCTATCCAGGATAGGTCCAAGCGAGAGATGAGACGTCTTGTTCAGTTCTCTACCCTGTCAAGCAGTCGCAGATAAGATGGGGGGCAGGCAAACCAAGAAAGTGGAGCATACTCAAGGTGTGAGCGTACTTATGCCTCATACAGAAAGCCCCTACTGTCAAGCAGATGCGAGATACGTCGAAGTGCTGTAAGCTTCCTGGCTGCCTTGTTTGTTAGATTTACAACGTGGTTCTTCATAATCAGCTTGGAGTCAAATTTCACCCCAAGGATATCAACTTCTTCCCAAGGTACCAACACTCTCCTATTTATACCTACTATTGCTCTGGCATTACCAACATTGTGCCTAGAGACCATCATCATTTGTGTTTTCTCAGGTGTAAATGTTACCTGCCATCGGTTTCCCCAAGGTGATATAGCTCTTGGCTGGTGATTGATGTAGCTTAGAGAAGCTGGCATTTACTCTCTTGGATAAGTAAATGTCAGAGTACAGTCGTCTGCATATGCATGGGATTCTGGGATGAGATGAATGTCGTTAGAGTAGACATTCCATAACAATGGTCCAAGCACATCTCCTTGTGGAACACTTGCCCCAGTAGGATGTCTTGCTGATTCTATTACATTGAGAACTACCATTAGAGATCTACCATGAAGGTAATCACTGAGGAGACGTAGAGTACAGCCTGCAATTCCCAGTGGTTGCAGTTTTGCCAAGAGGCCCTGGTGCCGCACTCGGTCGAAAGTACCAGCAATGTCCACTGCTACCACACAGCTGACTTTGGATTCGTCCAGTGACTGGTGCTACTTAATGGAGAGATTTAACAACAGATCAGAAGTTTAACAATAGACTCTAGCCTCTCTCGGAGAGGCTCCAATCTATTGGCAGGTGACAAACCTGCTCTGCGATACTTTGAGAAAGCTTTCTCCCAGTTCTTCAGTTGTTGCCTTGCAACATTGCATAGCTCCTGATGACGCACTGAGAAGTGTGAAAGTACTTGAGCTAAAGATTTCCACCCCCTGTGGCTTGTTATGCATGTATATTATATATATATATATATATATATATATATATATATATATATATTATATATATATTTTATTTTTTTTTTATTATCACACCGGCCGATTCCCACCAAGGCAGGGTGGCCCGAAAAAGAAAAACTTTCACCATCATTCACTCCATCACTGTCTTGCCAGAAGGGTGCTTTACACTACAGTTTTTAAACTGCAACATTAACACCCCTCCTTCAGAGTGCAGGCACTGTACTTCCCATCTCCAGGACTCAAGTCCGGCCTGCCGGTTTCCCTGAATCCCTTCATAAATGTTACTTTGCTCACACTCCAACAGCACGTCAAGTATTAAAAACCATTTGTCTCCATTCACTCCTATCAAACACGCTCACGCATGCCTGCTGGAAGTCCAAGCCCCTCGCACACAAAACCTCCTTTACCCCCTCCCTCCAAACCTTCCTAGGCCGACCCCTACCCCGCCTTCCTTCCACTACAGACTGATACATCTTGAAGTCATTCTGTTTCGCTCCATTCTCTCTACATGTCCGAACCACCTCAACAACCCTTCCTCAGCCCTCTGGACAACAGTTTTGGTAATCCCGCACCTCCTCCTAACTTCCAAACTACGAATTCTCTGCATTATATTCCACCACACATTGCCCTCAGACATGACATCTCCACTGCCTCCAGCCTTCTCCTCGCTGCAGCATTCATCACCCACGCTTCACACCCATATAAGAGCGTTGGTAAAACTATACTCTCATACATTCCCTCTTTGCCTCCAAGGACAAAGTTCTTTGTCTCCACAGACTCCTAAGTGCACCACTCACTCTTTTTCCCTCATCAATTCTATGATTCACCTCATCTTTCATAGACCCATCCGCTGACACGTCCACTCCCAAATATCTGAATACGTTCACCTCCTCCATACTCTCTCCCTCCAATCTGATATTCAATCTTTCATCACCTAATCTTTTTGTTATCCTCATAACCTTACTCTTTCCTGTATTCACCTTTAATTTTCTTCTTTTGCACACCCTACCAAATTCATCCACCAATCTCTGCAACTTCTCTTCAGAATCTCCCAAGAGCACAGTGTCATCAGCAAAGAGCAGCTGTGACAACTCCCACTTTGTGTGTGATTCTTTATCTTTTAACTCCACGCCTCTTGCCAAGACCCTCGCATTTACTTCTCTTACAACCCCATCTATAAATATATTAAACAACCACGGTGACATCACACATCCTTGTCTAAGGCCTACTTTTACTGGGAAAAAATTTCCCTCTTTCCTACATACTCTAACTTGAGCCTCACTATCCTCGTTAAAAACTCTTCACTGCTTTCAGTAACCTACCTCCTACACCATACACTTGCAACATCTGCCACATTGCCCCCCTATCCACCCTGTCATACGCCTTTTCCAAATCCATAAATGCCACAAAGACCTCTTTAGCCTTATCTAAATACTGTTCACTTATATGTTTCACTGTAAACACCTGGTCCACACACCCCCTACCTTTCCTAAAGCCTCCTTGTTCATCTGCTATCCTATTCTCCGTCTTACTCTTAATTCTTTCAATTAAAACCCTTTACCATACACTTTCCCAGGTACACTAAACAGACTTACCCCCCTATAATTTTTGCACTCTCTTTTATCCCCTTTGCCTTTATACAAAGGAACTATGCATGCTCTCTGCCAATCCCTAGGTACCTTACCCTTTCCATACATTTATTAAATAATTGCCCCAACCACTCCAAAACTATATCCCACCTGCTTTTAACATTTCTATCTTTATCCCATCAATCCCGGCTGCCTTACCCCCTTTCATTTTACCTACTGCCTCACGAACTTCCCCCACACTCACAACTGGCTTTTCCCTCACTCCTACAAGATGTATTCCTCCTTGCCCTATACACGAAATCACAGCTTCCCTATCTTCTTTCAACATTTAACAATTCCTCAAAATTTCCTTCATCTTCCCAATACCTCTACTCTCCTTTTAATAACTCTCCTCCCCTATTTTTAACTGACAAACCCCATTTGTTCTCTAGGCTTTCTTAACTTGTTAATCTCACTCCAAAACTTTTTCTTATTTTCAACAAAATTTGTTGATAACATCTCACCCACTCTCTCATTTGCTCTCTTTTACATTGCTTCACCACTCTCTTAACTTCTCTCTTTTTCTCCATATACTCTTCCCTCCTTGCATCACTTCTACTTTGAAAAAAACTTCTCATATGCTAACTTTTTTCCCTTACTACTCTCTTTACTTTCATCATTCCACCAATCGCTCCCCTTCCTCCTGCACCCACTTTCCTGTAACCACAAACTTCTGCTGAACACTCTAACACTAAAATTTTTAAACCTACCCCATCCTCTTCGACCCCATTGCCTATGCTCTCATTAGCCCATCTATCCTCCAATAGCTGTATATATCTTACCCTAACTGCCTCCTCTTTTAGTTTATAAACCTTCACCTCTCTCTTCCCTGATGCTTCTATTCTCCTTGTATCCCATCTACCTTTTACTCTCAGTGTAGCTACAACTAGAAAATGATCTGATATATCTGTGGCCCCTCTATAAACATGTACATCCTGAAGTCTACTCAACAGTCTTTTATCTACCAATACATAATCCAACAAACTACTGTCATTTCGCCCTACATCATATCGTGTACACTTATTTATCCTCTTTTTCTTAAAATATGTATTACCTATAACTAAACCCCTTTCTTATACAAAGTTCAATCAAAGGGCTCCCATTATCATTTACACCTGGCACCCCAATTACCTACCACACCCTCTCTAAAAGTTTCTCCTACTTTAGCATTTCAAGTCCCCTACCACAATTACTCTCTCACTTGGTTCAAAGGCTCCTATACATTCACTTAACATCTCCCAAAATCTCTCTCTCTCCTCTGCATTCCCTCTCTTCTCCAGGTGCATACACGCTTATTATGACCCACTTCTCGCATCCAACCTTTACTTTAATCCACATAATTCTTGAATTTACACATTCATATTCTCTTTTTCTCCTTCCATAACTGATCATTTAACATTACTGCTACCCCTTCCTTTGCTCTAACTCTCTCAGATACTCCAGATTTAATCCCATTTATTTCCCCCCACTGAAACTCTCCTACCCCCTTCAGCTTTGTTTCGCTTAGGGCCAGGACATCCAACTTCTTTTCATTCATAACATCAGCAATCATCTGTTTCTTGTCATCCGCACTATATATATATGTCGTGCCGAATATGTAAAACTGGTCAATTAGCAAGAACTCATTTAAAATTAAGTCCTTTCTGAAAATTTCTCTTATACGTTTAAAGATATATTTTTTTCATTAATGTTAATGTAAAAATTTTTATTTTTGCACCAAAAGAATCTTAGAAAACTTACCTAACCTTATTATAACAAGAACAATTTATTTTAGCCTAAACCAACAAAATATATTTTAAAAACGTTTACAATAATTTAGTACTAAACAAACACAATCAAATATATTTTCTTCGTTAGGTTCAGAATGATTTTGGCGAAATTATTGCATACACAAATTTTCACTTGTTCTATATGGCAAGATGAGCGTTGCTATTTAAGCCAAGATCGCAAGTTCTGCCTATTCGGCACGACATATATATATATATATATATATATATATATATATATATAATATATATATATATATATATATATATATCTCATTAGTTACATTCCTTTACGGCACGTATAATCCAGCATATTGAATCCTGCACGCCCGTACACTCCCCTCTATATTGCTCATTCCTCTCCTGTTTACATCTCCCAAACTTCTCTTCCTTTGTCTGCCAAACACATTCTCTCCTTACAATATAATCTCAATCGTCGTCTATTTGTTCACCCATCCTCCTCCCATATCTCTCCCCTCTCCTCATTCTCTCTTCCCCATTTGTCTTTCAGTCGTGGTTGGTGTTTCCTTATTCCCTGTTTCTGATTATAATATATCGTGTATATATATGTATGTATATATGTGTGCGTACGTATGTGTGTGTACTCACCTATGCGTACTCACCGCTACTGGGTTCCCTCTCTTGGCTTGGAGAGCCTTATTGTACCTCTTCTTATAAGCGTATATGCTAACAGTCTCCACCACTTCACTATGTCGTTCCACTTCGTGTGTGTGTGTGCGTGTGTGTGTGTGCGCGTGTGTGTGTGCGCGTGTGTGTGTGTGCGTGTGTGTGTGTGCGTGTGTGTGTGTGCGTGTGTGTGTGTGTGTGTGTGTGTGCGTGCGTGTGTGTGTGTGTGTGTGTGTGTGTGTGTGTGTCTGTGTGTTACCTTACCTAGTTATGGCTGCAGGGGTCGATTCACAGCTCCTGGCCACACCTCTTCACTGGTCGCTACTAGGTCACTCTTCCTGCTCCAGGAGCTTTATCATACCTCTTCTTAAAGCTATGTATGGATCCTGTCTCCACTATATCACTTCCCAGACTATTCCACTTCCTGATAACTGTGTGTGTGTGTGTGTGTGTGTGTGTGTGTGTGTGTGTGTGTGTGTGTGTGTGTGTGTGTATGTGTGTGTGTGTGTGTGTTTGTGGGGTAATGGGGGGGATGATGCTCTTGTCTTCTCAAGTATCATCTCAAGCAACGCCTTCAGGCAGCATCACCAGCAAAGACTTGCTCGTTAACGTCGGTAAAGTGTTAATAATTAACTCGCCTTCTGACAGCAAACGTTTTTTATTTTTCACAACATAAAACTTCTTCAGGTTAAAACTCTCTCTGTTTGAAATCGCGTTTTTTTTTTCATTATTTTGGTCTCAACGCAGGTAAGAAAAAATATCTCTCGCAGTTTTTACTCCTATCATCGTTCAATGATTTCACTTATACTCGTTGAATATTGAGAATATTTACTAATATTTTGCGTTTGAGAAGTCACATGATAATATTAAGGTTTAAAAGATTAATTTATGTATGAAAGAGATTGATAACAGAGGCTTTTAATAGGGCAACGATATAGCTAGATACTCGTACTGTACACGAGCTGTGGGAAAGACACTCGTACTGTAGATAAGCTGTGGGAAAGACACTCGTACCGTACACCAGCTGTGGGAAAGACTCGTACTGTGCACCAGCTGTGGGAAAGGTACTCGTACTGTACACCAGCTGTGGGAAAGACACTCGTACTGTACACCAGCTGTGGGAAAGACACTCGTACTGTACACCAGCTGTGGGAAAGACACTCGTACTGTACACCAGCTGTGGAAAAAACACTCGTACTGTACACCAGCTGTGGGAAAAACACTCATACTGTACACCAGCTGTGGGAAAGGTACTCGTACTGTACACCAGCTGTGGGAAAGACACTCGTTCTGTACACCAGCTGTGGGAAAGACACTCGTACTGTACACCAGCTGTGGGAAAGACACTCGTACTGCACACCAGCTGTGGGAAAGGTACTCGTACTGTACACCAGCTGTGGGAAAGACTCGTACTGTACACCAGCTGTGGGAAAGACACTCGTACTGTACACCAGCTGTGGGAAAGACACTCTTACTGTACACCAGCTGTGGGAAAGACACTCGTACTGTACACCAGCTGTGGGAAAGACACTCGTACTGTACACCAGCTGTGGGAAAGGTACTCGTACTGTACACTAGCTGTGGGAAAGACACTCGTACTGTACACCAGCTGTGGGAAAGACAATCGTTCTGTACACGAGCTGTGGGAAAGACACTCGTACTGTACACCAGCTGTGGGAAAGGTACTCGTACTGTTCACTAGCTGTGGGAAAGACACTCGTGCTGTACACCAGCTGTGGGAAAGGTACTCGTACTGTACACCAGCTGTGGGAAAGATACTCGTTCTGTACACCAGCTGTGGGAAAGACACTCGTACTGTACACCAGCTGTGGAAAAGACACTCGTACTGTACACGAGCTGTGGGGAAAGACGCTCGTACTGTACACGAGCTGTGGGGAAAGACACTCGTACTGTACACGAGCTGTGGGAAAGACACTCGTACTGTACACCAGCTGTGGGAAAGACACTCGTACTGTACACCAGCTGTGGGAAAGACACTCGTACTGTACACGAGCTGTGGGAAAGACACTCGTACTGTACACGAGCTGTGGGAAAGACACTCGTACTGTACACGAGCTGTGGAAAAGACACTCGTACTGTACACCAGCTGTGGGAAAGACACTCGTACTGTACACCAGCTGTGGGAAAGACACTCGTACTGTACACCAGCTGTGGGAAAGACATTCGTACTGTACACCAGCTGTGGGAAAGGTACTCGTACTGTACGCCAGCTGTGGGAAAGACACTCGTACTGTACACCAGCTGTGGGAAAGACACTCGTACTGTACACTAGCTGTGGAAAAGACACTCGTACTGTACACCAGCTGTGGGAAAGGTACTCGTACTGTACACCAGCTGTGGGAAAGATATTCGTTCTGTACACCAGCTGTGGGAAAGACACTCGTACTGTACACCAGCTGTGGGAAAGACACTCGTCCTGTACACCAGCTGTGGGAAAGGTACTCGTACTGTACACCAGCTGTGGGAAAGACACTCGTACTGTACACGAGCTGTGGGAAAGACACTCGTACTGTACACCAGCTGTGGGAAAGACACTCGTACTGTACACGAGCTGTGGGAAAGACACTCGTACTGTACACCAGCTGTGGGAAAGATACTCGTACTGTACACGAGCTGTGGGAAAGACACTCGTACTGTACACCAGCTGTGGGAAAGACACTCGTACTGTACACGAGCTGTGGGAAAGACACTCGTACTGTACACCAGCTGTGGGAAAGATACTCGTACTGTACACGAGCTGTGGGAAAGACACTCGTACTGCACACCAGCTGTGGGAAAGACACTCGTACTGTACACGAGCTGTGGGAAAGACACTCGTACTGTACACCAGCTGTAAGAAAGACACTCGTGCTGTACACCAGCTGTGGGAAAGACACTCGTACTGTACACCAGCTGTGGGAAAGACACTCGTACTGTACACCAGCTGTGGGAAAGACACTCGTTCTGTACACCAGCTGTGGGAAAGACACTCGTACTGTACACGAGCTGTGGGAAAGACACTCGTACTGTACACCAGCTGTGGGAAAGACACTCGTTCTGTACACCAGTTGTGGGAAAGACACTCGTACTATACACCAGCTGTGGGAAAGACACTCGTTCTGTACACCAGCTGTGGGAAAGACACTCGTACTGTACACCAGCTGTGGGAAAGACACTCGTACTGTACACCAGCTGTGGGAAAGACACTCGTACTGTACACCAGCTGTGGGAAAGACACTCGTACTGTACACCAGCTGTGGGAAAGACACTCGTACTGTACACCAGCTGTGGGAAAGACACTCGTACTGTACACCAGCTGTGGGAAAGACACTCGTTCTGTACACCAGCTGTGGGAAAGACACTCGTACTGTACACCAGCTGTGGGAAAGACACTCGTTCTGTACACCAGTTGTGGGAAAGACACTCGTACTATACACCAGCTGTGGGAAAGACACTCGTTCTGTACACCAGCTGTGGGAAAGACACTCGTACTGTACACCAGCTGTGGGAAAGACACTCGTACTGTACACCAGCTGTGGGAAAGACACTCGTACTGTACACCAGCTGTGGGAAAGACACTCGTACTGTACACCAGCTGTGGGAAAGACACTCGTACTGTACACCAGCTGTGGGAAAGACACTCGTACTGTACACCAGCTGTGGGAAAGAAACGCGTTGACGAACAAGATTTCATTTGAGTGATGTTTCGCTCTATGTCAAACTTTATTCATTCATAACTTGAGAAAACTCTAAGTAGAGACAGACTATAACTGCATCGTCCCCTCCTCACTAGAGCTCAAAAACACATCACCTAGTAGAGCTCCACAGAACACGCACGCACGCGTGCACACAAACACACACACACACACACACACACACACACACACACACACACACACACACACACACACACACACACACACACACACACACACACACTTCAAAATAAATGAAATAATATATTATAAACGCTGCAATATAATGTTTTAAATACTATAATATCTAACTCTATAATTTCAGTGATTTACTGGAGCGAAATAATTATACCCTCCTCCAAATACGCTTCTTATTTTTCATTTTTTTTTTTTTACAAAATCCAAAATAGAGTATCGCTTGAGGGGACACACTCGCAGTCATTAGCTTCGCTTCGTATTTTAAATTGCGTTTTTTTCTCTTTTGAATGTTGTTTCAGGATGTGTTCTTGTTCATGCAATAGGAGTTTGTACCCTGACGGGTCACATGTGCTTGAGGGGTCACATGTGCTTGGGGGTCACATGTGCTAGGGATAACAGGTCCTCGAGGGGTCACAGGTGCTCGAGGGGTCACATGTGTTCGAGGGGTTGCATGTACTCTAGGGTAACACGTACTCCAGGGTCACAGGAGCACAGTTTCCATTACTCGTAACGCAGGTCACAAGTGTTGAAGGTCACGAGGGTTGAAGGTCACGAGGGTTGAAGGTCACAAGAGTTGAAGGTCACGAGGGTTGAAGGTCACGAGAGTTGAGGGTCACGAGAGTTGAAGGTCACGAGAGTTGAAGGTCACGAGAGTTGAAGGTCACGAGAGTTGAAGGTCACGAGAGTTGAAGGTCACGAGAGTTGAAGGTCACGAGAGTTGAAGGTCACGAGAGTTGAAGGTCACGAGAGTTGAAGGTCACGAGGGTTGAAGGTCACGAGGGTTGAAGGTCACGAGGGTTGAGGCACGGGGGTTGAAGGTCACGAGGGTTGAAGGTCACAAGGGTTGAAGGTCACGAGAGTTGAAGGTCACGAGAGTTGGAGGTCACGATGGTTGAAGGTCACGATGGTTGAAGCTCACGATGGTTGAAGGTCACGATGGTTGAAGGTCACGATGGTTGAAGGTCACGAGAGTTGAAGGTCACGAGAGTTGAAGGTCACGAGAGTTGAAGGTCACGAGGGTTGAAGGTCACAAGAGTTGAAGGTCACGAGAGTTGAAGGTCACGAGGGTTGAAGGTCACGAGAGTTGAAGGTCACGAGGGTTGAAGGTCACAAGGGTTGAAGGTCACGAGGGTTGAAGGTCACGAGGGTTGAAGGTCACGAGGGTTGAAGGTCATGAAGGTTGAAGGTCGCGAGGGTTGGTTATGAAGGATGAAGGTCACGAAGGTTGAAGGTTACGAGGGTCGAAGGTCACATGAAATGAAGGTCATGAAGGTTGAAGGTCACGAGGGTTGAAGGTCACGAAGGTTGAAGGTCACGAGGGTTGAATGTCACGAGGGTTGAAGGTCATGAAAGTTGAAGGTCACCAGAGTTGATGAAGACAGTCATCAAATGACGTTAATTAGGTGTTATGGCATCAGGTGACGTTATTTAGAAATCATGACATCAGACGACGTTAATAAGGTGTCATGACATCAGGTGACGGCGTTAATTAGGTGTCATGGCATCAGGTGCCTCTTTGCACACCCTGTCTAGTTATTTCTCATCCTCTCGTTCTTCTTCCTCCTTTTCTTCCCATATGTCTCCTAATTATTGACGTTCCTCTTGTTTTTCCTCTCCTTCTCATGTCCCCGTTTGTTATCTTCCTATATATCTTTGTATAATTTTCTCTATTATTTTTTCCATTCTTCTTCATTTTATTTTTTTCTTTATTGACCCTTCACTGCCTTTCTTCTTCCATTTCATAAAGTGTTCTGTCTCATTTTTTCCCCCATTCCATTTCTTACTTTTGTTATTGCTTTTTTCCCTTATGTTTCTGCTTCTTCAAGAAAAGAATCACTAAGAGCTCCAATCAGCTGCTCCAACAGTGGACAACAATGAGCTCCACGGTTGCAAAATGCACAATAGCTCTTACTGGTTGTCCCAACAGAAACAGTAACAATAGCCCTTACTGGTTATCCTAACAGTAACAGTAGCTCTTACTGATTGTCCCTACAGTAACATTAACAATAGCTCGCTAAGAAATACCTCCCTCCCTTCAGTGATGAGAGGTGGGATGTTCCTTGGTCCCGATGAAGGGCTTTTGATCAAAAGAATTAAGAGCTACCCTTCCCTTAATCGTCTCGAATCTGATTAGCATCTATTTCCCAACCGCTGTATGACTCCTACAGTTGTAGCGTTATTCCAATAATAACAATTTTGAAAATAAGACACATGTGCAACATCTGGGTATCTTTATTGTAGACGTTTCGCCATCCAGGGGCTTTATCAATAAAAATTCCAGGACATAACTTGAAGACAGTAGGACTATATACAGAAGATGAGGTAATCAGTCCCTCAACCTTGGAGGAGGTGCGAAGAGCACCATAGTCATGGGGATTCTGAAGCAGAAACAAGGAGCCTGGCGCTTATATACTAACGTCAGGTGGAAATGGGACGTGTAGCAGACGAGGGCATAGTCACTGGTAGGCGAGATTCCCCAGTGGAAGTAGGCCCTAACCAAGAGATGGGTTGTAGCAGTAGTTGTCGTAGTCGTGAAGGTTATGTACATGTCCTCAGAATCAAGATTCCATGATGTTGCAGTGTCTGACAAGTTGTACAAGAATGGTATACAATACCGACAAGATGAAATTTCATCTTGTCGGTATTGTATACCATTCTTGTACAATAACAATTTTAATAAGAATAATACTAATAATAATTATAATAATTTAATAATGGTGTTAATGGTGTAGCCATAACTGTACCATTAACACCAGGCAGAGAAAGACATATGCAGTACTTCGGTTTCTTTAGTGGAGAAACTTTTCGCCTACTCAGAAGGCTTCTTCATTTCAATACAGAAGTAATTACAACCTTGGCGGCTGTAGAGGAGGAGAGGTAATTTGAAGTGATCAGTGCCACTACTGTGATGGAAGATGGTCAGTCCCACTACTGTGATGGAAAATGGTCAGTCCCACTACTGTGATGGAAGATGGTCAGTCTCCTCGCCTAAAACAGAGGCACGAGACCAGAGACTCGTATTCTGGCCAGATGTGAGGTGTAGCAGCTGGAGATGAGGCCACAGATGTGCGGGGCCCACATGTTGAAGTAGGTCATGCTAAACAGTTGTTAGCAATAGAATTGTAGAAGACTTTCGCTGTACCAAGATACTGTTGCGTTGCTGTGCCAGATAATTATCATACACATGGTAACAATACCGACAGATTAATGAGTTACTCATTAACCGGTCGGTATTGCAAACCGTTTGTGATACCAGGTTCAGCTAAACCTCCGCGCCACTTCCGCAGATGGCACCTTGACTCTAGAAAGAGCCTGGTTGGTCAGAGACCAGGATGGGATTAGCGGACGATAGTTCGAGCCTACACCATTTCTTATGTTGAATGGCCCACTAAGGCTTAGCACTCTAGGAGATACAATGAAATTCAATGTAACACATTGTAATTTAAGATGCAACACAATACAATGCACCTTGATGATTCCGTCTGTTGCAAACAGACCATCAGGGTCGGAAGCTGGATATCGTTTACTGCTGTCTAATTGCATGGCTCAAGACGAAGAGCGATGCATCACTCGCCAGATAGTTTGGCGAAACTTCTGGAGACATGCTGCGTCTCGAAGGTGAGCACTGTAAGGTGACCGAGTGATGCTGCGTCTCCAGGGTGAGCTGTGGGGTGACCGAGTGATGCTCCGTTTCCAGGGTGAGCTGTGAAGTGACCGAGTGATGATGCGTCTCCAGGGTGAGTTGTGACTAGGTGATGGTGCGTCTCCAGGAAGAGTTGTGATATGACCGAGTGATGGTGCGTCTCCGGGGTGAACTGTGAGGTGACAATGTGCTGCTTACTTTGTGAGCTGAGAGGTGACAATGTGTTGCTGCGTCTTTAGTGTGAGTTGAAAAGTGACCTAGTGTTACTGTGTCGCTGGGATGAGCTGTGAGGTGTTTACTCGATATTATTCCTCACATCAGAGTTCCTGAACGATATTCCTCACAGCAGAGTGACGCTGGTAGTTACAATTATACGAGTTGCGTTAAGTGACGTTCTTCTTACCAGCACCACGCTGGTCATAGATGAAGGTGACCTGAGAGGAACTGTCAGCTGCTGTTGCTTCCCACAAAAAGTGATAAGCCAGGGGTCTTTCTCCCTTGGCCTAACACCAGATCATTGTCTACCACCAGAATCTGTGTCTGAAGACAATATCATCTATTGCACCGCACGCCAAGGGTGGCTTCTTGCCCCCCGTCTCCTCCATAGGGCCAGCGGTAGAAGTAAACAATAGTTACGTTGTTGACAAGAGGACAAAACAAGAGTGGAGGTAATCCCTGACAAGTGATCTCACTTTCCTGGGTATTGTGAACAGTGTTAATGGAGGGTCGTGCGCGTTGAGTAATGTGGACATTCGCTAGATGCATTGTGAACATCACCACTGGAGAGGCGTCTGTATGTTGAGTAATGAATACATTCACTTGATGTATGGGACACTTAGCTAGTCTGCATGAGCATAAAGCCACCATTCAGTCTGTCAAGAGCCTATATTTTTCTCCCTTTGTTTTGGCAACGGAGATCTGATTACAGCGGTGATGACTCGCAGATTTAGAGTATACAGCGATGATAGTAAGACTTTCGGTGCAGAGCAAAACCTTCATCATAAAAATGTTTTGCTCTTTGTACGGGTTTAGAAAGTTACGATATTATACAGCCTTCCAATAGCTTTCCGCTAATATAATTTTGGCAAGATAAATGGGTATCTTTATCCTGAATAAAGATACCCTAATGTTGCACAAGTGTCTTATTTATCAATTTGTCGGTTTTCTAAACCATTTATTCACATAATTTTGTAATAATTACTGTATAATTGAGCTGGTATAGTTTGTTAGTGAGTTTCATGGCTATGGAACACTCCTGAGTTGGTACAGTTGGTTAGTGAGATTCAGATCAGTGGTACACTCCTGAGCTGGTACAGTTGGTTAGTGAGTTTCATAGCTATGGTAAACTCCTTAGTTGACACTTTTACTGTGGCTGCCGTTATCAGTTATCATGGAAAGTTGAAGCTAATTTACTAAATGAATTTATATATTCTTCACACAGAGTTAGTGATGCTCACCGGGAAGTTCATTAAAGCTTCAACAGTCCTGCCTCATCACTGAAGATGAACAGATCTCGTTATAACAAAGGCTCTAACGAGTGCTGCTGCACGAATATACGCTTTTGCGTATGTATGCATGTGCATATGTATGTCTTGATTACACACTTCGTCTAGTACGTAAATGTCTATTTTACAACAATAATGTTATTGCAAGAAAAGCAAACTCCCGATTGATATCAACCGTATGACTATATATATATATATATAATATATATATATATATATATATATATATATTATATATATATATATATATATATTATATATATATATATTATATATAATATGTCGTGCCGAATATGTTAAAACTGGTCAATTAGCAAGAACTCATTTAAAATTAAGTCCTTTCTGAAATTTTCTCTTATACGTTTAAAGATGTATTTTTTCATTAATGTTCATGTAAAAATTTTTAATTTTGCACCAAAAGAATCATAGAAAACTTACCTAACCTTATTATAACAAGAACAATTTATTTTAGCCTAACCCAACTAAATATATTTTAAATACGTTTACAATAATTTAATACTAAACAAACACAATCAAATGTATTTTTTTCGTTAGGTTCAGAATGATTTTGGCGAAATTATTGCATACACAAATTTTCACTTGTCCTATATGGCAAGATGAGTGTTGCTATTTAAGGCAAGATCGCAAGTTCTGCCTATTCGGCACGACATATATATTATATATATATATATATATATATATATATATATATATATATATATATATATATATATAAATGTATGGAAGAGGGTAAGGTACCTAGGGATTGGCAGAGAGCATGCATAGTTCCTTTGTATAAAGGCAAAGGGGATAAAAGAGAGTGCAAAAATTATAGGGGGATAAGTCTGTTGAGTGTACCTGGTAAAGTGTATGGTAGAGTTATAATTGAAAGAATTAAGAGTAAGACGGGAGAATAGGATAGCAGATGAACAAGGAGGCTTTAGGAAGGTAGGGGGTGTGTGGACCAGGTGTTTACAGTGAAACATATAAGTGAACAGTATTTAGATAAGGCTAAAGAGGTCTTTGTGGCATTTATGGATTTGGAAAAGGCGTAGTGACAGGGTGGATAGGGGGCAATGTGGCAGATGTTGCAAGTGTATGTGTAGGAGGTAGGTTACTGAAAGCAGTGAAGAGTTTTTACGAGGATAGTGAGGTTTCAAGTTAGAGTAATGTAGGAAAGAGGGAAATTTTTTCCAGTAAAAAGTAGGCCTTAGACAAGGATGTGTGATGTCACCGTGGTTTTTTTAATATATTTATAGATGGGGTTGTAAGAGAAGTAAATGCGAGGGTCTTGGCAAGAGGCGTGGAGTTAAAAGATAAAGAATCACACACAAAGTGGGAGTTGTCACAGCTGCTCTTTGCTGATGACACTGTGCTCTTGGGAGATTCTGAAGAGAAGTTGCAGAGATTGGTGGATGAATTTGGTAGGGTGTGCAAAAGAAGAAAATTAAAGGTGAATACAGGAAAGAGAAGGTTATGAGGATAACAAAAAGATTAGGTGATGAAAGATTGAATATCAGATTGGAGGGAGAGTATGGAGGAGGTGAACGTATTCAGATATTTGGGAGTGGACGTGTCAGCGGATGGGGCTATGAAAGATGAGGTGAATCATAGAATTGATGAGGGAAAAAGAGTGAGTGGTGCACTTAGGAGTCTGTGGAGACAAAGAACTTTGTCCTTGGAGGCAAAGAGGGGAATGTATGAGAGTATAGTTTTACCAACGCTCTTATATGGGTGTGAAGCGTGGGTGATGAATGTTGCAGCGAGGAGAAGGCTGGAGGCAGTGGAGATGTCATGTCTGAGAGCAATGTGTGGTGTGAATATAATGCAGAGAATTCGTAGTTTGGAAGTTAGGAGGAGGTGCGGGATTACCAAAACTGTTGTCCAGAGGGCTGAGGAAGGGTTGTTGAGGTGGTTCGGACATGTAGAGAGAATGGAGCGAAACAGAATGACTTCAAGAGTATATCAGTCTGTAGTGGAAGGAAGGCGGGGTAGGGGTCGGCCTAGGAAGGGTTGGAGGGGGGGGGTAAAGGAGGTTTTGTGTGCGAGGGGCTTGGACTTCCAGCAGGCATGCGTGAGCGTGTTTTGATAGGAGTGAATGGAGACAAATGGTTTTTAATACTTGACGTGCTGTTGGAGTGTGAGCAAAGTAACATTTATGAAGGGATTCAGGGAAACCGGCAGGCGGACTTGAGTCCTGGAGATGGGAAGTACAGTGCCTGCACTCTGAAGGAGGGGTGTTATGTTGCAGTTTAAAAACTGTAGTGTAAAGCACCCTTCTGGCAAGACAGTGATGGAGTGAATGATGGTGAAAGTTTTTCTTTTTCGGGCCACCCTGCCTTGGTGGGAATCGGCCGGTGTGATAATAAAAAAAAAAAAAAAAAATATATATATATATATATATATATATATATATATATATATATATATATATACACACACACACACACACACACACACACACACACACACACACACACACACACACACACACACACACACACACACACACACAACACACACACACAAATTGGGACTTTTCCCACTTAGACTTGACCTGTTGACCCCCCGCACGCACGCACGGGCTCTCACTTTCGGCCCATGATCCACCCTAGCCACCAAGCTTCCCTCTAATTTATTTTTCCAGTTTTTTTTTTTCTTTTTAGTTGTGTTTATCTCGTGTTATTATGCTTTTGCTATAACATATCTTAATATTAACAATCGCAGCCTCGTAAGCAAGAATTTGTACATTTATATTGTAGACTGCCAGTATTTTTCAATAATGACCTTAGTCATAAGAGTGAATTTGACAAATTGGTATATAATTTTTCAAATATATTAAATACGTATTCGAGCAAGGTTCTTACATTATTTTCAGTCGAATAAAATATATACATCAGTTTTGCTTCTCATGTACTCAGTGGTCAGTCGTCACGTGAGGTCACAGACCCTGAGCTGCTTTGGGGATTAGTGTGGACGGTTACAAAGCATGGCTTGCTTCTGCAGTGTTTTAAAAATTGAGGTTGGAGAGTTGAAGGAGGAGGTCTTGCTTCTCCAGGAGGAGATTAGGAGGCTGAAGGTCCACCTCAATGGGTCTGGGAGAGAGTGTGAGGTGGCTGGAGTTGTGGGGAATGAGGCTTCTAGCAGCGAGGTGCAGTCTGTCTCTCGCTGTGAGGAGGCTGTAGTTGGGGAGGCAGCAACGGCTACCAGCAGTGAGGTGCAGCCCAGCACCTGCTACAAGTGGCGAGTAGTTCACAGTAATGGAAGGCGCATCAGAGTAAGGAAAGTTAAGAGTGAAGATATGAAGGTAGGAAATCGCTTCTCTGTTCTTCAGGATGAATGTACTTCAGTGGCCAGTGAAGGTAAGGGTACTACTGCCCCTGCTAATGGAGGTAAGCGCATTCTTGTGGTTGGTGACTCTCAGGTAAGATACATTGACCGTGCTTTTTGTAATAGGAATAAGAAGATGAGAGATTAGAGTGTGCTTCCCTGGAGCTGGTGTTGGGGACATTGTCAACAGGCTGGATAATATCATGTCAGGTAATGGGAGCAAGCCCATTATCTGTCTCAGTGCTGGTGGAAATGATATTGGGAAGGGTAGGAGAGAAGAGCTGCTAGATAAGTACAGGTCAGCTATAGATTTCATTAAGTCTAAGGGAGGGATCCCAATCATATGTAGCATCTTGCCTAGAAGGGGAAGTAGGAAATGAATGGTTGTCTAGGGCAATTGGTGTAAATTGCTGGCTAGACAGATACTGCAAGGAACTTGCAATCCCATTCATTGACAACTGGAACAACTTTTATGGCAAACATGATATGTATGCAAGGGATGGGGTACATCTCTCTGGGGCTGGGGTGGTAGCACTTGCAGACTCGATTGAGAAGGCCATTGTGAAATGCCTATGATTTTAAACTGATGGAAGATAGAGGTATGGGTGTGTGTGGGAAACAAGCAGGTTGCAACACTTGGGTTGGAAACAGTAAATGTATAAAAGGCATTCAGCATGAAGTTATAAATAAAGACAATAGATCAGGTCAGCAAACAAAGGGGGACAGCAAAGGGCAGCAAGGGACTAGCTCCCTTAAGGTTTACTATACTAATAGCAGGAGTGTAAGAAATAAGATAGATGAGCTAAGATTAATTGCAAGTGCAGGAAACATAGATATTATTGCTATAACAGAGACCTGGCTCAATCTGAAAGATAGAGAGATGCCCTCTGAATGTCACATACAAGGCTATAAATTATTCCACACTGACAGGGTCAACAGGAAAGGTGGTGGAGTAGCGATGTATGTCAGAGACAATTTAAATTGTTGTGTTAGACAAGGTATTAAATTAGAAGCGTCAGCCACTGAATCTGTTTGGTTACAGCTTCTCGAGGGCCGAGAAAAACTAATTTTGGGTGTGATTTACAGGGCCCAAATCTTGATAGGGAGTGCAGTAAACTTCTATGGGACGAAATTCGTAAGGCATCTACATACGAAAATGTTGTGCTAATGGGAGATTTCAACTATAGACAGATTGACTGGAGCAATTTGACAGGAAATTTAGAGTCAGGTGACTTTCTTGATACGATCCAGGATTGTTTTTTAAAACAGTTTGTGGACAGACCCAACTAGGGGAAATAACCTCCTTGACTTGGTTCTTGCCAGTAGGGAAACACTAATTAATAATCTTGAGGTTAATGACGAGCTTGGGGAAAGTGATCACAAATCACTCAGTTTTAATATATCATGGAATTCCCCTAATAATGGCAATCAAGTCTCCGTCCCTGACTTTCGCTTGGCTGATTTCATAGGACTGAAAAATTACTTAGGTGGGCTGAACTGGAATGACCTGACTAAGGGTCAGGTAGGTGGTGATGGTTGCCGATATGATGCTTTCCAGGGCATAGTTCTAGCTGCTCAGTCAAATTATGTTCCAAATAGGGAAATCAGATCAAACAAAAATGATCCTAAATGGATGAACAATAGATTAAAATATTTGATTGGTCAAAAGAGGCATATATAGGCAAATCAAAAGAGGAGAGGGGCAATTGAGAAATCGATATATTCAGTTAAAGAGAGAAATAAAAAAGGGAATTAGAAAAGCAAAAAGAGATTATGAGGTTAAAGTTGCAAGAGAATCGAAGACTAACCCAAAGGATTCTTTCAGGTATACAGAAGTAAGATCAGGGACAAGATAGGCCCACTCAAAAGTTCCTCGGTCAGCTCACTGGCAGTGATAAGGAAATGTGCAGAATTTTTAACACATACTTCCTCTCAGTTTTTACACAGGAGGATACCAGCGATATTCCAGTAATGATAAATTATGTAGAACAGGACGATAATAAACTGTGCACTATTAGGGTCACAAGTGACATGGTCCTTAGGCAAATAGATAAATTAAAACCTAACAAATCCCCAGGCCCTGATGAACTGTATGCAAGGGTTCTAAAGGAATGTAAAGAGGAGCTTAGCACACCTTTGGCTAATCTTTTCAACATATCACTACAAACTGGCATGGTGCCAGATAAGTGGAAAATGGCAAATGTGATACCTATTTTCAAAACAGGTGACAGGTCCTTAGCTTCGAACTATAGACCAATAAGCCTAACCTCCATAGTGGGAAAATTTATGGAATCAATAATTGCCGAGGCAGTTCGTAGCCACCTTGAAAAGCATAAATTAATCAACGAATCTCAGCATGGTTTTACAAAGGGGCGTTCCTGCCTTACGAATTTATGAACTTTTTTCACTAAGGTATTTGAGGAGGTAGATCATGGTAATGAATATGATATTGTGTATATGGACTTCAGTAAGGCTTTTGACAGGGTCCCACATCAGAGACTATTGAGGAAAATTAAAGCACATGGAATAGGAGGAGAAATTTTTTCCTGGATAGAGGCATGGTTGACAAATAGGCAGCAGAGAGTCTGCATAAATGGGGAGAAATCAGAGTGGGGAAGTGTCACGAGCGGTGTTCCACAGGGGTCAGTGTTGGGCCCCCTGCTGTTCACAATCTACATAAACGACATAGATGAGGGCATAAAGAGCGACATCGGCAAGTTTGCCGATGACACCAAAATAGGCCGTCGAATTCATTCTGACGAGGACATTCGAGCACTCCAGGAAGATTTGAATAGACTGATGCAGTGGTCGGAGAAGTGGCAGATGCAGTTTAATATAGACAAATGCAAAGTTCTAAATGTTGGACAGGACAATAACCATGCCACATATAAACTAAATAATGTAGATCTTAATATTACGGATTGCGAAAAAGATTTAGGAGTTCTGGTTAGCAGTAATCTGAAACCAAGACAACAGTGCATAAGTGTTCGCAATAAAGCTAATAGAATCCTTGGCTTCATATCAAGAAGCATAAATAATAGGAGTCCTCAGGTTGTTCTTCAACTCTATACATCCTTGGTTAGGCCTCATTTAGATTATGCTGCACAGTTTTGGTCACCTTATTACAGAATGGATATAAATTCTCTGGGAAAATGTACAAAGGAGGATGACAAAGTTGATCCCATGTATCAGAAACCTTCCCTATGAGGATAGACTAAGGGCCCTGAATCTGCACTCTCTAGAAAGAGTAGAATTAGGGGGGATATGATTGAGGTGTATAAATGGAAGACAGGAATAAATAAAGGGGATGTAAATAGTGTGCTGAAAATATCTAGCCTAGACAGGACTCGCAGCAATGGTTTTAAGTTGGAAAAATTCAGATTCAGGAAGGATATAGGAAAGTACTGGTTTGGTAATAGAGTTGTGGATGAGTGGAACAAACTCCCAAGTACCGTTATAGAGGCCAGAACGTTGTGTAGCTTTAAAAATAGGTTGGATAAATACATGAGTAGATGTGGGTGGGTGTGAGTTAGACCTGATAGCTTGTGCTACCAGGTCGGTTGCCGTGTTCCTTCCTTAAGTCAATGTGACCTGACCTGACTAGTTGATGAAAGTTAAGACACATGTGCAACATCTGGATATCTTTATTGTAGTGGACGTTTCGCCATCCAGTGGCTTTATCAATACAGATTCTAGGACATAATAGGAAGACAGTAGAACTATATACAAAAGATGAGGTAATCAGTCCCTCGGCCTTGGAGTTAGTGTTCACAGCATCGTGGTGGAGGAGAGTCTGGAGCAAAGGCAAGAAGACTGGCGCTTTTTATAGGCGTCAGTGAATGGGACGGGCAGCAGACGAGGTCAGTCACTGGTAGGCGGGATTCCCCAGTGGAAGTAGGTCCTTCCCAAAGAGATGGGTTAGTTGCAGCAGCCGTGACCTGACTAGGTTGGGTGCATTGGCTTAAGCCGGTAGGAGACTTGGACCTGCCTCGCATGGGCCAGTAGGCCTTCTGCAGTGTTCCTTCGTTCTTATGTTCTTATATTGTGGAGAATATATATAGTGTTGTGGTGACAACGGTATGAGAGAGATGACAATGGTATGAGAGAGATGACAACGGTATGAGAGATGACAACGGTATGACAGAGATGACAACGGTATGAGAAAGAGATGACAACGGTATGCGAGATGACAAAAGAGTGAGGGCAACAGGTGGAAATGTTAGGTGAACTGCAGGTGACGTTGAAAGTGGATGTTAAAAATCGAAAACAGTGAAGATTAGTCGATTAGTTGAGTTTAAAGCTTATCGACTACACGAGGGTCAGTTTGACTTCAAATGACCTGTTCACCACCAGTCAAGAAATCATTTTAGTAGATACTAAATTAAACTCTGTGTATATATGATGTAAACAGTATATAATACCGACAGGTTGGAGGATATATACAAAGAGAGTAATATTTATCTCTGTATATACACACACACATAGGAAGAGTCAGACATATGTGCAACAGCTGGGTATCCCCATTGTGGATTACAATATTTCGTCTACGCAACAGGTTTCTTCAGTCAATTATAAATGAGATTAAATTAGTGGCAGGAAGCGTAGTAGTTAAGTAAAGATGATGTAATCAGTCCAACCGTGGAGAAATAGTTTTTGAGGTGGTCAGTCCCTCAGCCTGAAGAAGTGTTCAACTCCAGAACCTGGAACAATGTGAAGCTGAAGCATAACAATGGAGTCTTAAATATTGCTGAAGGTGAAGTGGAAAGGTCTTGAAGACGTAGAAACGGGGACCTCTAGGAAAATTCTTGCTCTCTTATTCTACCAGTTGGCTCCTGCCTCCCGCTACGTCTTCGAGATCTTCCCGCCTCACCTTCAGCAGCATTTAAGACTCCATTCTTATGCTCCACCTTCACATTGTTCCAGATTCTGGAGTTGAACACTTCTCCAGGCTGAGGGATTGACCACCTCAAAAACTACAAAGCCATTTATCCAAAGTTGGACCGATTATATCAAATTTATTTAACTACTACGGCCCTTGCCTCCAATTTATTTTCCTCTATATTTGACTAAAGAATCCTGCTGCGTAAGTGAAATGTTTCAACCAAGAAATTAGATACCCAACTGTTGCCCACATGTCTTACTCTTCATCTGTCTGTATATACTGAAATAAATACACTTCTTAGTGTATATATCCTTGTGAGGCGAACAACAGGTGACGGAGTTGTAAAAGTGTTCAACGAAAAAAAAAAAAGTCTTTTCGACAGGAAATTCGATATAGGAAACACTAACAAAAAATATTCTTTCAAAAGATAGAGAAAATAAAAGGAACACAAGACTAGTGAGAGTAGCGTGAGGACTCTGACTGTAACGCTCACTGGACAAGTCTCTTCTGTGTACAACTAAATTGCAATGTTCGTGTAAAATACGGATAATGACTGAGTATGATGGCGACGTCTGATACAGTGTAATTGATTAGATGAAGATAGTGAAGACTGAATGAGGAAAATTACAGTAGAATGAGGGACAGGACAGCTGGGTGGCGGAGATGACAGCTTGGTGAAGAAGGTGACAATTAGGTGATTAAAGTAATTAAACGTATGAAAGGGCCAGTTGGAGTGGGATACAACTCCAAAAGAGAAGCATGAATCGTTAACCTTTCCTTAAATTCAAAGTGGCTAGAAAGTTTACCAGCAAAGATACCCATATACACTATCTCATGATTGCGGAATTAACTTGGCGTCCTAGTCTATTATTGTCTCAGGGCCATCACATTCTGCAGTAGCTGGTACTTGTTAGATCACTGCCACAATACTAAGGACACTTCAGCAGCCTTGACAATTTCCCACCATATCATAGCGTCTTCAGAGTGTAAAGCCAGATACGTACATTTTTTTCCGATTCTCCAGTTGAAAAAGTAGAGTCGATAGGGAGATTATCATACCCGGTGGCTATGTTCACATTATCATACCCGGTGGCTATGTTCACATTATCATACCCGGTGGCTATCTTCACATTATCATACCCGGTGGTTATGCTCACATTATCATACCCGGTGGTTATGCTCACATTATCATACCCGGTGGTTATGTTCACATTATCATACCCGGTGGTTATGCTCATATTATCATACCCGGTGGTTATGCTCACATTATAATACCCGGGGGTTATGCTCACATTATCATACCCGGTGGTTATGTTCACATTATCATACCCGGTGGCTATGCTCACATTATCATACCCGTTGGCTATGTTCACATTATCATACCGGTGGTTATGTTCACATTATCATACCCGGTGGTTATGTTCACATTATCATACCCGGTGGCTATGCTCACATTATCATACCCGTTGGCTATGTTCACATTATCGTACCCGGTGGTTATGTTCACATTATCATACCCGGTGGTTATGTTCACATTATCATACCCGGTGGCTATGCTCACATTATCATACCCGGTGGTTATGTTCACATTATCATACCCGTTGGCTATGTTCACATTATCATACCCGGTGGTTATGTTCACATTATCATACCCGGTGGCTATGCTCACATTATCATACCCGTTGGCTATGTTCACATTATCATACCCGTTGGCTATGTTCACATTATCATACCCGGTGGTTATGTTCACATTATCATACCCGGTGGCTATGCTCACATTATCATACCCGGTGGTTATGTTCACATTATCATACCCGGTGGCTATGCTCACATTATCATACCCGGTGGTTATGTTCACATTATCATACCCGGTGGTTATGTTCACATTATCATACCCGGTGGTTATGTTCACATTATCATACCCGGTGGTTATGTTCACATTATCATACCCGGTGGTTATGCTCACATTATCATACCCGGTGGTTATGTTCACATTATCATACCCGGTGGCTATGCTCACAATATCATACCCGGTGGTTATGTTCACATTATCATACCCGGTGGCTATGTTCACATTATCATACCCGGTGGCTATGCTCGCATTATCATACCCGGTGGTTATGTTCACATTATCATACCCGGTGGCTATGCTCACAATATCATACCCGGTTGCTATGCTTCTGTAATATTTTTTAAATACAATATTAAACGTTCATCATGTACTTCTGACTTGGCTGGAGTTCAATGTCCTCAGGCGATATGAGAAAACGGTTAATTAACAGCTGAACAATTTAAAACTGTATTGACTACAACACATCATGTTTCAATAATTAATGAATAATTTTTTTATATAATGTGTGGTTTCAAGTGAAGAAAATGCACATAGAGCAACCTGAGCGAACTTTTAATGAAAAAAAAAACACATTACGGGTGGGGTTAGAACCCGCGATCAAAGAGTCATAAAACTCCAGAAATTTTCGATTAGTGTTGACTGTCTTCTCTCTCTCTCACCACGTTGATGCTAATTCTTCCAAGAGTAACCAAACTTTTCAGATGTGATCTCCCCGAGGAGCACTACGTAGTATATGTCTAAATACAATGTTCAGCAGCCTCATCAGATGTATATCTGTTGTTACACTGAACAATTGCGTAATATTACTACTCTATCTCTCTAACGATTTTAGGTATCCCGTACAACGTCAACTAGACGCAACAATGTTCCATAAAATAATTGTGAAAGTCTATAAATATCAGAGACATTTGCTGGGCATCTTGTATTTATAGAATATAATAATAATAATAATAATAATAATAATAATAATAATAATAATAATAATATGAGAGAGTTTCATTACTAAGTTTACTACCTAAAGTGTATCTAAAGTAATTAGGGAGAGTCAAGGGAGAACATGTGAACCACTGTAGGTGCAAGGTAACTAACATCCTCTTAAGCACCATTGCAATCTATATTTCAAATGTAATATTTTGGATGATTGATCAACACATTTTCTGGCCAATAATTGGCAAAAAGGCCTATTATTAGACTTAAAAGGAAAACTCCGTTTAACAGGATGTGAGAAAAGGGAGTGAGAGAGCAAGAGAGCGAGAGAAAGAGTGAGAGAGCGAGAGAAAGAGTGAGAGAGCGAGCAACCGAAAACACAGTAAAATCAACACCAGCAGTGTTGATTTTAGTGTGTGTGTGGTGGCCATGTTGGATCGTCAGCCGCCAGAGCGAGTTTGATCCTCAGGTTAAATCTCTGTGAGGTAAACCTATTTTAAATATTTATTTTCCCCTTTTTTTATGTTATCATTCTGGTTGATGTCATTCTGTTTGTAATTTCTCACTCATAATTGCTTATGTATAGTGATTCCAATTAGAATAAATGTGTACAAATAGCAATGAAATTTGCATTTGACATACAGGGGCGCGCGCGTGTACTCACCTATTTGCACTCACCTATTTGTGGTTGCAGGGGTCGAGTCCTAGCTCCTGGCCCCGCCTCTTCACCGGTTGCTACTAGACCCTCTCTCTCCCCGCTCCATGAGCTTTATCAAACCTCGTCTTAAAACTGTGTATGGTTCCTGCCTCCACTACGTCATTTTCTAGACTATTCCACTGCCTTACAACTCTATGACTGAAGAAATACTTCCTACTATCTCTCTGACTCATTTGTGTCTTCAACTTCCAATTGTGGCCTCTTGTTTCTGTGTCCCCTCCCTGGAAACATCCTGTCCTTGTCCACTTGTCTATTTCACGCAGTATTTTATATGTCGTTATCATGTCTCCCCTGACCCTCCTGTCCTCCAGTGTCGTCAGGCCGATTTCCACTTAATCTTTCTTCATAGGACATTCCCCTTAGCTCTGGAACTAACCTTGTTGCAAACCTTTGTACTTTCTCTAGTTTCTTGACGTGCTTTATCAAGTGCGGGTTCCAAACAGGTGCTGCATACTCCAGTATGGGCCTGACATACACGGTGTACAGTGTCTTGAATGATTCCTTACTAAGGTGTCGGAATGCTGTTCTCAGGTTTGCCAGGCGCCCATATGCTGCAGCAGTTATCTGATTGATGTGTGCTTCCGGAGACATGCTCGGTGTTATACTCACCCCAAGATCTTTCTCCTTGAGTGAGGTTTGCAGTCTTTGGCCACCTAGCCTATACTCTGTCTGTGGTCTTCTGTGCCCTTCCCCTATCTTCATGACTTTGCATTTGGCAGGATTAAATTCGAGAAGCCATTTGCTGGACCAGGTGTCCAGTCTGTCCAGGTCTCTTTGAAGTCCTGCCTGGTCCTCATCAGATTTAATTCTCATTAACTTCACATCATCTGCAAACAGGGACACTTCTGAGTCTAACCCTTCCGTCATGTCGTTCACATATACCAAAAATAGCACTGGTCCTAGGACCGACCCCTGTGGGACCCCGCTCGTCACAGGTGCCCACTGTGATACATCATTACGTACCATGACTCGTTGTTGCCTCCCTGTCAGGTATTCTCTGATCCATTGCAGTGCCCTTCCTGTTATATGCGCCTGATGCTCTAGCTTCTGCACTAATCTCTTGTGGGGAA
>NC_069445.1:22806900-22831900 GCF_026875155.1 Cherax quadricarinatus | reverse complement strand
ATCATGCGTCTCGACATCATATGCGGTGACCGCACATAAAGTATATGCGGTTAGGGAACATTTCCTCACATTCCACAAGATTCGTGGCACCACACTTCATGCAAAACAGTGCATAAAGCAAGAGAAAAATATCAGTATTATCCAGTTGTTGTTGTTGGGGTTTATAGGATCACTGACAGCATACACCGTATCGAGCCCTCAGTATCATCCAGTGGTCAGGGAACAACCTTGACCTGAATCCCTGTTAGAATGAAATGAAAGCAAAGCTTCATTCCAGAAAAACAGCAATATGCTTGACCCAGGAGATTAAAAAAAATCTCGTTTCGAGAAATGTACCTGACTTTAAGAAAAAACTTTGATTATATGCCTAACTGCCTGAAAAGGGTGAATCAAGTAACCTGGAAACATATTGAGAGGTGAAATGTAGATTTTCCTTTCAATTTATCCTGTGTATTTGGAAATTACACACACACACACACACACACACACACACACACACACACACACAACACACACACACACACACACACACACACAGCAGAGGTATGATAAAGCTCATGGTTCAGGGAGAGTGACCTAGTAGCGACCAGTGAAGAGGCGGGGCCAGGAGCTTGGACTCGACCCCTGCAACCTCAACTAGGTGAGAACTAGGTGAGTACAAACACACACACACACACACACACACACACACACACACACACACACACAGCCAGCACGGTTTCAGGGGCGGGAAATCCTGCGTCATAAACCTACTGCAGTTCTATGACAGTGACGGCAGTAAGACAAGAGAGAGAGGGGTGGGTATATTGCATTTTCTTGGGCTGTAAGAAAGCGTTTGACACAGTTCCACACAAGAGATTAGTGCAAAAGCTGGAGGACCAGGCAGGGATAACAGGGAAGACACTACAATGGATCAGGGAATACCTGTCAGGAAGACAGCAGCGAGTCATGGTACGTGGCGAGGTGTCAGAGTGGGCGCCTGTAACGAGCGGGGTGCCGCAGGGATCAGTCCTAGGACCGGTGCTGTTTCTGGTATTTGTGAACGACATGACGGAAGGAATAGACTCCGAAGTGTCCCAGTTTGCAGATGATGTGAAGTTGAGAAGAATTCAGTCGGACGAGGACCAGGCAGAACTACAAAGGGATCTGGACAGGCTGCAGGCCTGGTCCAGCAACTGGCTCCTGGAGTTCAACTCCACCAAGTGAAAAGTCATGAAGATTGGGGAAGGGCAAAGACCATAGACGGAGTACAGTCTAGGGGGCCAGAAACTACAAACCTCACTCAAGGAAAAGGATCTTGGGAAGAGTATAGCACCAGGCACATCTCCTGAGGCGCACATCAACCAAATAACTACTGTAGCATATGGGCGCCTGGCGAACCTAAGAGCATTCCGATATCTCAATAAGGAATCTTTGAGAACCCTGTACACTGTGTACGTTAGGCCCATATTGGAGTATGCAGCGCCGTTTGGAACCCTCACCTAGCCAAGCACGTAAAGAAACTAGAGAAAGTGCAAAGGTTTGCAACGAGACTAGTCCCGGAGCTAAGGGGCATATCCTACTAGGAGAGGTTTAGGGAAATCGACCTGACGACACTTGAAGACAGGAGAGATAGGGGGGATATGATAACGACATATAAAATACTGAGAGGAATTGGCAAGGTGGACGGACAGGATGTTCCAGAGATGGGACACAGCAACAAGGGGTCACAGTTGGAAGTTGAAGACTCAGATGAATCATAGGGATGTTCGGAAGTATTTCTTCAGAGTTGTCAGGAAGTGGAATAGTCTGGGAAGTGATGTAGTGGCGGCAGGATCCGTACACAGCTTTAAGAAAAGGTATGATAAAGTTATGGAGCGGGAAGAGTGACCGAGTAGCGGCCAGTGAAGAGGCGGTGCCAGGAGCTGTGACTCGACCCCTGCAACCTCAACTAGGTGAGTACAACTAGGTGAGTACACACACATTTTTCTCGGATTTTCTCACATATAAGCATCTCTGCACACGAATGCTATGCACACAACTTCATACACACACGAGCATAAAACAAAACATACACACGAACAATTCTCTGTAGTATTTATTCGCACACGTACAACAACACACACAATTCTCTCCTCTTACTTTAACATGTACAGTGTGTAAACACAATGTTCAAGATATCTATTGTGATGGTGAATATATGATAAGACATTCTTTGTTAAAGCAACGAAGAAACAAGTTTCTTTTTTCGTTTTTTTCACGTGTTATCTTCTCTCGCCTTTTACATTGAGAGAAAAAACGCCCACACACACAAAATAACTTTCCCAAATTTAAATAAAAACTACGAACTCGGGAGACTCGATCTCTTGACTAAACGCTAGTGATCGCTGCAGCGACCTGGTCAGTAAGCCTCTTACAATGTTCCTGACACTGTTTTGTTATACCATGAACTGTAACGTATGAATTTCTGCATATATTACACCATAAATGTTGTCATATATTATGTGATGAATGGTTTGAAAAACCGACAAGTTGAAGATTGAGACACTTATGCAGCATATGGGAATCTTTATTCAGGAAACGTTTCGCCACACAGTGGCTTCATCAGTCCAATACAAAGAGGAAGGCGTAAGGAGAGGAGGAGAATGAGGTAATCAGTCCCTCAACCTGGAGTCGATGTGTTCAGTCCATCAATCTTGTAGAATGTACAGCATAGGGCCGTAGACGTGGCTTATATACTGTAGTGAGGTGACGTGAAGCAGATGGAGGCGGGGTCATAGTGGTACCATCCACTAGTCGAAGTAGGTCTTCGTCCAAAGGTTGAACAAGTGTTGAAGAATTCTTTGTAACAAGACCCCATGATGCTGCCGTGTCTGACAGTTGTGATGAATGGTTTGAAAAACCGACAAGTTGAAGATTGAGACACTTATGCAGCATATGGGAATCTTTATTCAGGAAACGTTTCGCCACACAGTGGCTTCATCAGTCCAATACAAAGAGGAAGGCGTAAGGAGAGGAGGAGAATGAGGTAATCAGTCCCTCAACCTGGAGTCGATGTGTTCAGTCCATCAATCTTGTAGAATGTACAGCATAGGGCCGTAGACGTGGCTTATATACTGTAGTGAGGTGACGTGAAGCAGATGGAGGCGGGGTCATAGTGGTACCATCCACTAGTCGAAGTAGGTCTTCGTCCAAAGGTTGAACAAGTGTTGAAGAATTCTTTGTAACAAGACCCCATGATGCTGCCGTGTCTGACAGTTGTGATGAATGGTTTGAAAAACCGACAAGTTGAAGATTGAGACACTTATGCAGCATATGGGAATCTTTATTCAGGAAACGTTTCGCCACACAGTGGCTTCATCAGTCCAATACAAAGAGGAAGGCGTAAGGAGAGGAGGAGAATGAGGTAATCAGTCCCTCAACCTGGAGTCGATGTGTTCAGTCCATCAATCTTGTAGAATGTACAGCATAGGGCCGTAGACGTGGCTTATATACTGTAGTGAGGTGACGTGAAGCAGATGGAGGCGGGGTCATAGTGATACCATCCTTACGCCTTCCTCTTTGTATTGGACTGATGAAGCCACTGTGTGGCGAAACGTTTCCTGAATAAAGATTCCCATATGCTGCATAAGTGTCTCAATCTTCAACTCGTCATATATTATGAAGTGTTGTGATGCTTGTCTGTTAGCATATATTTCAGTACATCAGGAAAGGCATGGGTCATTGTTTTCTTAAATCTCTCTGTTTAGATTATGAAGTTACCTTGGTGATTATATCCGGTTGAACTGTGGCATAACTGATCATTGTAAACTTCACAGTAAAAAAAAAATAGTAAACTTTAATGGACAACTGCTAACTTTGTTATTTTTCCCTGGGTGAAATTTTCTTAAAAGTTGTAATGATTTATCATGAAATTTAACACAAAAAATGTACAATAATCATAAACAAAATACCAGAAATAGCAGTAATAATAATCGTGAAAAGACGAATATGATAGTGAGTAATAACAGAGAAGATCAGATATTAACCACGTGATGGTGTAATGTACAATACCTACACTTGCTGTACACATCACACTCACCCGTTATAGGGAATATCGAGTCAAGCAAGAGAATAATTCAATTAATGGACTTGAATGCTAAAGTTTAGGACGCCTGTGGAAGGAGCAGCAGTGTGCTGGATAAACAGATAGAACTTTCAAGGAGATGCAGAGAATATTTCGAAGAATTGTCGAATGGAGGTGATGAAATGCACGGTAAAATTTCATTCTTGGGACAGGTAATAATCACTGAGATCAGTGAGAAGTGAGGCGGCCGAAAGATAACGTGAAAGGAGTATGAAGGCAATGAATACGGAGAAAGTGAATTTGAAGGAAGTGATTATGAAGGAAGAGAATAAGAAGGAGGTATGAGTAAGAACGAAGAACATATGAAGAAAGTAAGTATGAAGAGGAAATAAATATACAGAGAATGAGTATGAAAGAAGTGAGTGAAGCAGGAAGCAGGTTAAAAGTGGGGAAACATATTTATGAATGGGATTAAGAATGAAATATGTAAAGCCGGCAGAATGAAGTATAGGAATAGGTGGTGGTTATGTTCCACATGTTTATAAAAGAAGGGATCATTTGTGCAGTTTCTTTGAATAAAAGAAAAGGGAACATTAGTGTAACAACTACAGTTGAAAAAGCCTGTTGATTATACTATGTAAAGTACATGTCAGAACTGTGGCTGCTGGAGTAATATAAAACACCAAATATGAGTAATTAAGAACAGGGTAAATTTACAAAGGGAAGAAATTTTTGCATTAATTGTATACACTTAAACAATATTTTTAGAAGAGACGTATGACAGATGTTGCTTCAAAACGTGTGATTCTGTGTGAGTGCGCTGTTGTTGTCCTCTGAGTGTTATGGGAATACAAACAACTGATAAAAATTAATTGATTAACATTTGTAGAAGTTTGCAACCACTGAACGAGTGGGGTTCGAACCTATGGCAAGTGAGACCTTAAACTCACAGGCCAGTGTAAGGTCGACAAATCGTTTAAGTCGGACCGAAACGTCGTCGTAAGCTCCTCTCTCCTATGTGCGAGTTATTTCTGTAAATAGATTAACACACGGGATCAAATACAATAAAATACACTTACACAACTACGTAGTTGAGAAAAATATATGTTTTGACTATAGATACAGAAGATCAAGTTCCCATCCAACAAGGGATGGGGGGGGGGGAGCTAAAATCGCTGACTTCGGCGAAGTGGTGAAAAGATGATTGATTGAACGCAGGTGGACTCCTGGAGACACGGATCAGGGTAAGAATCCGAACCGCTGACCTCAGGGAAGTGAGGAAGGGGAGACATTCTGACACGCAGACTCATGAATTCCTAGATACATCCGGAGACCCACAAATGGATTCCTGGATGCATCCGGAGGACTACGAATGGATTCCTGGATACATCCGGAGAACTACGAATGGATTCCTGGATACATCCGGAGGACTACGAATGGATTCCTGGATACATCCGGAGGACTACGAATGGATTCCTGGATACATCCGGAGGACTACAAATGGATTCCTGGATACATCCGGAAGACTACGAATGGATTCCTGGATACATCCGGAGGGCCAAGAATAGATTCCTGGACTTATGCACCTGGGAAAGGCGTTCGGGCAGTTGAAACTACGACAGCCCGGACCTTGGGGAAGTGGGGAAGGGAGAACACAAATAACCGCACATAGGAGAAAGAATCTTATGACGACGTTTCGCTCCGACTTGGACCATGAACTAGTCACACACTGAGGGACTCCTGGACACATGGACCTAGGAAAAAGCATCAGAAATGCAGTAACCATTGGCCTTCACGTAAGGCTGACAGTGCTTGCACATAAAAAAATATTCTCATTCATATATTATTATTATTAATTATATTAATTATCATACAACTCATAGGGAGATGAAGCAATGAATGAAAAGAAAAATGTATTGTATATTAGTTAGGACTTTACCCTGAAGACTTCACCTGTTAAACGCACTCTGGTGATCCTTGAGCCAACCTGAAGACTTCACCTGTTAAACGCACTCTGGTGATCCTTGAGCCAACCTGAAGACTTCACCTGTTAAACGCACTCTGGTGATCCTTGAGCCAACCTGACCACCGAGCATCCTCCAGTTGTTTACTCTTGTTGTTTGATTTTGATTTGTTATGCTTTAAGCTTTCTTTCTTTTTCTTTTCTTCTCTCTTTCCTTCTTGTTCTTCTCTAGTAACCACACTTTCAATCTTAGGTTGGTGAGTAAGTGGAATTATGCTATATCAAGTACTGGAGGTGAACAATATACACGGTTTCGAGGTAAGGTATAATCAGACTTGGAGAACAGAAATCAGACAAACTTGTAAATAAGTTAAGAGGCAGGCCCAGGAAGTATGGCTCAACCCATGTTAACATAGTAATGTGAGTATACATACATACAAGCATACACACACAGACAAGCATACATACAGAGACAAGCATACACGCACACAAGCGCCCGCGCGCGCACACACACACACACACACACACACACACACACGCACACACACACACACACACACACACACACACACACACACAGGCTCGTGTAGTTCAAATTTCAGATGTGTTGGTGGCAACTTAAGCGTTAACATTAACATAATTATAACAGTGTTATTCATGTCAGTGTTCACGCACCTTCCTGAATAATATTATAACGAGGAACACTGGTGTTAAATAACAAAAAAGGCACAATACCGTGACTGGAACGATACACTAATAACCCGCACATAGAAGAGAGGAGTTTACGACGACGTTTCGGTCCGACTTGGACCATTTACAAAGTCACACTAATCAGAAGTGGAGCAGGACGGCTATATATAGGCAGGAAGAGGTAGTGGAGGTGGAAGTGGTAGTAGTAGTAGTGGTGGTGGTAGTAGTAGTAGTAGTAGAAGTACATAAGAACATAAGAACTTAAGAAAGGAGGAACACTGCAGCAGGCCTGTTGGCCCATACTAGGCAGGTCCTTTACAATTCATCCCACTAACAAAACATTAGTGGGAAGAAATGTAGTGGTAGTAGTGGGGAACTAAGGAGGAGGAGCCAGTCAAATATAAAGAAAGGGGAGCACTGCAAGGGAGCTAGATGCCCACAGAGGGAGAGCAAGTGCACAGAGGTGGGGGGAAGGGGAAGTGATGAAATAAATAATGAAGGAACAGAAACACGCGACAGAAGAAAGACAAAAAAGGAAAGAGGAAAGGGGAAGAGGAAGAAGAAGAAAAAATGACTGGCTCCTCCTCCTTAGTTCCCCACTACTACCACTACATTTCTTCCCACTAATGTTTTGTTAGTGGGATGAATTGTAAAGGACCTGCCTAGTATGGGCCAACAGGCCTGCTGCAGTGTTCCTCCTTTCTTATGTTCTAATGCTATTATGTACTACTACTACTACTACTACTACTACCACCACCACTACTACTACTATCACTTCCACCTCCACTACCTCTTCCTGCCTATATATAGCCGTCCTGCTCCACTTCTGATTAGTGTGACTTTGTAAATGGTCCAAGTCGGACCGAAACGTCGTCGTAAACTCCTCTCTTCTATGTGCGGGTTATTTGTGTACTGGTGGTGTTCTTGTCCGCCATAACTCTCCGTAGTGAATATAATTGTTGCTCTTCTCTGTGTTCACTCACCATAGTGAACATTAGCACTGTTCACTCATCATGGTGAACATTAACGCTGTTCACTCATGGTGAACATTAACGCTGTTCACTCACCATAGTGAACATTAGCACTGTTCACTCATGGTGAACATTAACGCTGTTCACTCATGGTGAACATTAACGCTGTTCACTCACCATAGTGAACATTAACACTGTTCACTCACCATGGTGAACATTAACGCTGTTCACTCACCATAGTGAACATTAACACTGTTCACCCACCATGGTGAACATTAACTGTGCTCACCTACCATGGCGAACATTAACGCTGTTCACTCATGGTGAACATTAACACTGTTCACCCACCATGGTGAACATTAACACTGTTTACCCACCATGGTGAACATTAACGGTGTTCACCCACCATGGTGAACATTAATACTGTTCACCCACCATGGTGAACATTAACGGTGTTCACCCACCATGGTGAACATTACGTGTCACGGTGTTCCCCCACATGGTGAACATTAACGGTGTTCACCCACCATGGTGAACATTAACGGTGTTCACCCACCATGGTGAACATTAACGGTGTTCACCACCACTATGGTGAACATTAACGGTGTTCACCCACCATGGTGAACATTAACGGTGTTCACCCACCATGGTGAACATTAACGGTGTTCACCCACCATGGTGAACATTAACGGTGTTCACCCTCCATGGTGAACATTAACGGTGTTCACCCACCATGGTGAACATTAACGGTGTTCACCCACCATGGTGAACATTATCGGTGTTCACCCACCATGGTGAACATTAACGCTGTTCACCCACCATGGTGAACATTAACGGTGTTCACCCACCATGGTGAACATTAACGGTGTTCACCCACCATGGTGAACATTAACGGTGTTCACCCACCATGGTGAACAATAATACTGATCTTGAGAAGTTTTGTTGATAACGTAAGACTCCCCTTCAAAATTTTAAGACGTGTGTGTTGCTCGGGCTGAACTTACTCAGGACAATTCTGAACTTTGTTCCAAACTACAGTTGAGATATATTTCAGAAGCCGTTGCTGCCTTCTGAAATATATCTCAAATGAAGTGCAAAACAAAAAAAACTAAGGTTATTCAGAACAAAACTGACATTACGTCTTTATGAGGACAATAAAAAATGTTTCTCGACACTTGAGAGAGACTTTTAATTATTTATTTAATTTATTTATTTATTTTATTTATTTGAACATGATACACTTAAACAAGTTGTGAACCGAAAATATAGCATCTCAAAGATTTATATTCTAATAAGACATATTTTAATGAGACCTATATTTTAATAAGAGATGTATATTTTAATAAGAGATATATATTTTAATAAGAGATATATATTTTAATAAGAGATATATATTTTAATAAGAGATATATATTTTAATAAAGCATTTTTATAAAATTCGGAAAAAATAAGATGTACAATTTGGATTTACAGCATTCTGAAGACATTGTTGGAGATGAGGATGCTGGAAGTTTGAGAAACTTGTAAGATCGTGAAGACACCTTCTTAAATTATCTTATGTAAAGAGTAGCCAATAATAATTGCTAAATATTCCTATGTCACTTTTCCCATCACTTTTCTCAACTCTGTGTTAATAGAGAAAACATTCAATATACACACAAACAAAATAAAATCTATCATCTCTGGAGACGCCATCTCTTGACAAAACATTCTCTCCTGCAACCTGGCCAGTCCGCCTCCTTGGTTAATTTAATATCGTCACTGTTATGTTATGCTGTGTGTTATGTTATGCTGTGTGTGCTGTGATGTTTGAATGTCAGCATAAATTACACCATGAATATTGCGGAACGCTAAATTATTTTTCCTTTAATCTCTATGTTGAGGCTGTAAAGTATACTTGATGATATCTCGGAAGACTGCGGCCTGACAGACCATAGTACATTTATTGGTAATTGAACATAATTATCCACTTTTCAGTAACTGCTTACCAAATTAGATGTACATATTTCGGTCGCTGAGCGATCACAAAAAGGTGTCATAGTATTGTGTGTGTGTGTGTGTGTGTGTGTGTATGTGTGTGTGTGTGTGTATGTGTACTCACCTAGTTGCACTCACCTAGTTGCACTCACCTAGTTGCTCTCACCTAGTTGAGGTTGCAGTGGTCGAGTCCAAGCTCCTGGCCCTGCCGCTTCACTCTCCCTGAGCCGAGAGCTTTATCATACCTCTGCTTAAAACTATGTATGGATCCTGCCTCCACTACATCGCTTCCCAAACTATTCCTCTTACTGACTACTCTGTGGCTGAAGAAATACTTCCTAACATCCCTGTGATTCATCTGTGTCTTCAACTTCCAACTGTGTCCCCTTGTTGCTGTGTTCCATCTCTGGAACATCCTGTCTTTGTCCACCTTGTCAATTCCTCTCAGTATTTTGTATGTTATCATGTACTCCCTATCTCTCATGTCCTCCTGTCCTGTGTGTGTGTGTGTGTGTGTGTGTGTGTGTGTGTGTGTGTGTGTGTGTGTGTGTGTGTGTGTTACTGTTGTAGATTTGAAGCAAGTCAGAAGATGTGATTTGAAAGCTAATATCACAATTCTTTAATAAAAGCGTCAAATTAGGACCTACTCTTACGCAGCCTAAAACTAGTTCTTGAGTTAAGAAACTCCAGCGTTAACTCTAAACTGAAGAGGCATTCTCTTGTTATCTCAGAGAGACCAGTTCCTAAAATACACCAGCACATTAAGTTCCAAGCCGCTCAGTATTTGCATTATCAAATTATCAACATGGACTGGTTGAAGCCAGTCAGATGAGGCACTCAGAAATTATCGCATGTTCGAAAATGGTCAACTTAAAATTGTACCTATCAATTGTTCCACGAACCTTAACTATTATTTTTTTTATTATCACACTGGCCGATTCCAACCAAGGCAGGGTGGCCCGAAAAAGAAAAACTTTCACCATCATTCACTCCATCACTGTCTTGCCAGAAGGGTGCTTTACACTACAGTTTTTAAACTGCAACATTAACACCCCTCCTTCAGAGTGCAGGCACTGTACTTCCCATCTCCAGGACTCAAGTCCGGCCTGCCTGTTTCCCTGAACCCCTTCATAAATGTTACTTTGCTCACACTCCAACAGCACGTCAAGTATTAAAAACCATTTGTCTCCATTCACTCCTATCAAACACGCTCACGCATGCCTGCTGGAAGTCCAAGCCCCTCGCACACAAAACCTCCTTTACCCCCTCCCTTCAACCTTTCCTAGGCCGACCCCTACCCCGCCTTCCTTCCACCACAGACTGATACACTCTTGAAGTCACACTGTTTCGCTCCATTCTCTCTATATGTCCGAACCACCTCAACAACCCTTCCTCAGCCCTCTGGACAACAGCTTTGGTAATCCCGCACCTCCACCTAACTTCCAAACTACTAATTCTCTGCATTATATTCACACCACACATTGCCCTCAGACATGACATCTCCACTGCCTCCAGCCTTCTCCTCGCTGCAACATTCATCAACCATGCTTCACACCCATATAAGAGCGTTGGTAAAACTATACTCTCATACATTCCCCTCTTTGCCTCCAAGGACAAAGTTCTTTGTCTCCACAGACTCCTAAGTGCACCGCTCACCCTTTTCCCCTCATCAGTTCTATGATTCACCTCATCTTTCATAGACCCATCCGCTGACACGTCCACTCCCAAATATCTGAATACATTCACCTCCTCCATACTCTCTCCCTCCAATCTGATATCCAAACTTTCATCACCTAATCTTTTTGTTATCCTCATAACCTTACTCTTTCCTGTATTCACTTTCAATTTTCTTCTTTTGCACACCCTACCAAATTCATCCACCAATCTCTGCAACTTCTCTTCAGAATCTCCCAAGAGCACAGTGTCATCAGCAAAGAGCAACTGTGACAACTCCCACTTTGTGTGATTCTTTATCTTTTAACTCCACGCCTCTTGTCAAGACCCTCGCATTTACTTCTCTTACAACCCCATCTATAAATATATTAAACAACCACGGTGACATCACACATCCTTGTCTAAGGCCTACTTTTACTGGGAAATAATTTCCCTCTTTCCTACATATTCTAACTTGAGCCTCACTATCCTCGTAAAAACTCTTCACTGCTTTCAGTAACCTACCTCCTACACCATACACCTGCAACATCTGCCACATTGCCCCCCTATCCACCCTGTCATACGCCTTTTCCAAATCCATAAATGCCACAAAGACCTCTTTAGCCTTATTTAAATACTGTTCACTTATATGTTTCACTGTAAACACCTGGTCCACACACCCCCTACCTTTCCTAAAGCCTCCTTGTTCATCTGCTATCCTATTCTCAGTCTTACTCTCAATTCTTTCAATAATAACTCTACCATGCACTTTACCTTAACCTGGTTGAATATTTGAAGCCAATCGGATAAAACATTCTGAAGTTATAAAGAAAAGCCTGAGAGAAAGTGAAGAGAAGACAAGTTCACAATATGACTACCAATAGTATTAAATCGAATAAAAACTTCGATACCAGTGAAGGGAAATGAATCTCTCCCCCATTTCCTTGCATGACCATCATGTGTTTAGCGCTCCTTCCACATAACTGTAATAATAAACTAAGAACACTTTGGAACCACCAAACCCACATGAGGTCTGCTGTTAAAATTTGCATTTTATTTTTATCATGTTTCAGTGAGCTGGTACTGTTTCTCCATCAAATGCTTGAAATATTACATGTTAATCCAGCTACCAGATGATCTGACTTAACATGCAAGCCCAGAGTCCGTGGAGGCTGCCTTGAGCGCAGTCTCTTAACTTTCGTGAACAATCAAGATTCAGTAATCTCTCGTATTACTCCTGTGTGATACAGAAGTTTGGCATTACACGTTCAGCAATAGGGCTCAGGTTACTGTGATGAAGGTAGAATTAGTACATTGGTTTAGGAGACACTGGTGAATTAAAAGTTGGTGAATCAACGGTAGTGAATGAATCAACGCTAGTGAATGCATTCATATGAATGCATTAACATTAGTGAATGAATCAAAGGTACTGAATTAACAGCTTACGCTGATTTTGTGAGCATTTTCATGTAACCGTTGACTCGCTTCCTCATCCACCTCAGAAATCCCACTACTGGAAAGTGCTCTTAATGACGCCCACGTTAATTAAAGTCAATGGCAGGAGTAACAACTCATCACAGTGGCAGGAGCAACAACTCAGCTAACATCTCCTCTCTGAAATTCTCGTGTGCGACAAACTTCCTCAACGTAAACAAAAAATCTCAACTGATAATCATGTGTTATTGAGATAGATTTAAGTGTGAAAAATTATGAGGAACGTTCAAAGCCGTCTGAATCATAAAGAAAACAACGAGAAGAAAAGTTTTGAAGTTACAACGCTCCGCAGGCCAGAGAAGTTATTGTGGTAGTAATGTTGGTGGAGACTGCTCGCCACACACTACTGCAGCTTGGGACGACGACTACGCTGCTACAGTGGACGACAACTGTTTCAATTGACGACCACAGTGTTGTAGGAGACGATCACTGTGTAGGGGACGACCATAATGTTGTAGGGAGCGACCACAGTGTTGTAGAAAACGACCAGAGCGTTATAGAGACCACAACTTTGCAGGGGACGACCACATTGTTGTCGGGGACGAACAGTGCTGTAGCTGGTGACCACGTGGGATGACCACTATATTACAGGGAAGGCAAGAAGGATATTGCACGAAACCACCAAATAGTTGGCCGGGACGACCACGGTGTTGCAGAAAGCGACTAGTTTTCAAAGGGTTAGCCCTTCTCCCTTACAATTCCCAAACTGTAGTAGGAAGATGTATGTATACAGAAACTCATTTTACAGAGAAACTCTCACACTAGAAAGATTTTTTTCGTGTGTGTGAGAGCAGTCATTTTTCATCTTCCCAGCTCCTCTTTGTATTTCTCTTTCCCCTGTTTCTCCTCTCTCACTAAATCGCCTTTCCAGCTCCACACCTCATTATTTGCTTCCTTTTTATTCTTTTTTTTTGGTCACCTCTTCCTATTTTATCTTTCTTCCTCTCTCCTTTTTTCTTTCTCTCTCTCACGTTCCCTTCTTGTCGACAATTTCGTGTCCGGAGACACCTCTAGGTTGGCATTATTTGCATAAGTGGCCGGAGTTCATGAATATATTTAAATACTTAAGTGGGCATGCGATTGTCTCCCGAGAATTCTCATGTTTAAGGTGACGCATTCGAAGAACTTAACATCTGAAGGTTGAGTGTGAAGTGCACTCAACACCTACCCCAGCCTCGTCTCTATCTATACCTAATATATATACCAACACCACACACACACACACACACACACACACACACACACACACACACACACACACACACACACACACACACACACACACACACACATATATATATATATATATATAATATATATATATATATATATATATATATATATATATAATTACGAGAATAGTGAAGCTCAGGTTAGAGTATGCAGGAGAGAGGGAGATTATTTCCCAGTAAAAGTAGGCCTTAGACAAGGATGTGTGATGTCACCTTGGTTGTTCAGTATATTTATAGATGGGGTTGTAAGAGAAGTGAATGTTCGAGTGTTGGCAAGAGGTGTGGGGTTGAAAGATAAAGAATCTAACACAAAATGAGAGTTGTCACAGTTGCTCTTTGCTGATGACACTGTGCTTATGGGGGATTCTGACGAGAAGTTGCAGAGGTTGGTGGATGAGTTTGGTAGGGTATCTAAAAGAAGAAAATTAAAAGTTAATATAGGAAAGAGTAAAGTGATGAGAATAACAAAAAAAAATAAATAACGAAAGACTGGATATAGCAGATTGGAGGAAGAGAGTATGGTGGGGATGAATGTGTTCAGATATTTAGGAGTGGACGTGTCAGCAGATGGGTCTATGAAAGATGAGGTGAATCATAGAGTTGATGTGGGGAAAAAGGCGAGTGGTGCACTGAGGAGTCTGTGAAGACGAAGAACTTTGTCCATGAAAGAAAAAAGGGGAAAGTGTGAAAGAACAGTTATACCAACGCTCTGATATGGGTGTGAAGCATGGGTGGTGAATGTTGCAACAAGAAGAAGGCTGGAGGCAATGGAGATGTGTCTGAGGGCAATGTGTGGTGTGAATATAATGCAGAGAATTCGTAGTTTGGAAATTAGGAGGCGGTGCGGGATTACCGCAGTGAGGGCTGAGGAGGGGGGGTTGAGGTGGATTGGGCATGTAGAGAGGGTGGAACAAAATAGAATGACTTCAGTAGTGTATAAATCTGTAGTGGAGAGAGAGCGGGGTAGGAGTTGGCCTAGAAAAAGTTGGAGGAGGGGGGTAAAGGAGGTTTTGTGTGAGGTGGGCTTTGACTTTCAGAAAGCATGCATGAGCGTGTTAGGAGCGAATGGAGACAAATGTCTTTTAGTACTTGACGTGCTGTTGGAGTGTAAGCAAAGTAACATTTATGAAGGGATTCGGGGAAACCGGCAGGCCGGACTTGAGTCCTGGAGATGGGAAGTACAGTGCCTGCACTCTGAAGGAGGGGTGTTAATGTTGCAGTTTTATAACTCTAGTTGCCTCTGGCAAGACAGTGATGGAGTGAATGATGAAAGTTTTACGTACCACCTCTGGAACTGTCCTGGGGATCCTCATCCTCAGAGAAAAGAATAAACATGCTTCAGGGAAAACTCATAGGTAAAACTTGCGATTTTGGCTTAAATAGCAAAGCTCTTCTTGCCGAATAAGGCAAGCAAAAATTTGTGTATGCAATAATTTCGCAAAAATCATTCTGAACCTAAAGAACAATAAAACTGCAACATTAACACCCCTCCTTTAGAGTGTAGATACTGTACTTCCCATCTCAAGGACTCGAGTCCGGCTGCCGGTTTCCCCAAATCCCTTCATAACTGTTACTTTGCTCACACTCCAGCAGCACGTCAAGTATTAAAAACCATTTGTCTCCACTCCTATCAAATACGCTCACGCATGCATCTCTCTCTCTCTCTCTCTCTCTCTCTCTATCTATCTATCTATCTATCTATCTATCTTTCTTTCTTTCAACACACTGGCCGTATCCCACCGAGGTGGGTGGCCCAAAAGGAAAAACGAAAGGTTCTCCTTTCAAATTTAGTAATATATACAGGAGAAGGGGTTACTAGCCCCTTGCTCCCGGCATTTCAGTCGCCTCTTACAACACGCATGGCTTACGGAGGAAGAATTCTGTTCCACTTCCCCATGGAGATAGGAAATAAACAAGAACAAGAACTAGAAAGAAAATAGCAGAAAACCCACAGGGGTGTGTTTATATATATGCTTGTACATGTATGTGTAGTGTGACGTAAGTGTAAGTAGAAGTAGCAAGACGTACCTGAAATCTTGCATGTGTTATGAGACAGAAAAAAGACACCAGCAATCCTACCATCATGTAAAACAATTACAGGTTTTCGTTTCACATTCACTTGGTAGAACGGTAGTACCTCCCTGGGCGGTTGCTGTCTACCAACCTACTACCTAGGATCTATCTATCTATCTATCTTTATTAAAAATTGACTTTATTTACTTAGTTATCGCCTCGTTGTTATTATGCCTCACCATAATGTTTGTGGGCTGCATTCCATAAAAATAAAAAATTCACATTATGTTGCCATCGAATTATTCTAAATAAAGAGTTATGTAATAAAAATAAATTAGAGCAACAGTTATGAGCCTTGATAACAGAGCAGTGTTGTAGTTATGGCTGTGTGTGTGTGTGTGTGTGTGTGTGTGTGTGTGTGTGTGTGTGTGTGTGTGTGTGTGTGTGTGTGTGTGTGTGTGTCACTTGTTATAAATCTGGACGGATATTTATCGTATCAGAGGAAATGATATAGCGGAAGTAAACGAGACAGGTCCAAGAATGTACTATCAGCCTTAGCCTTCAATGAAAAATATATAAAATGGTTATAACTGACCATAATTTTTAAAGGGGTGGACCTGTAAGCCAGCGGAAGGCTTCGGTCAGATGACCAAAAGCTCCAAGGGCGGGTCATCATCTGACTAAGACCTGCGTCAGGAAACACTTGTCCTGTTTCCTTGCGAACCTAACCTAACCTAAACCTAACCTAACCTAACCTTTAATAAAATTAACAAAGCTGGACCACGAGACTATCATAGGAAATTAGAAAGAATAAAAAGTTACAATACTGCGGCTGGAACAATGCACAAATAATCTGTTCTTAGGAGACAAACTTATGATGTTTCGGTCCAACTTGTACCATTAACAAGTGAATTGTTAGTGGTTCAAGAAGGACCGAAAAGTCGTCATAAGTTTTTTGTCCTAAGCAAGAGTTATTTGTATACATGATTATTACGTTGTCATATCCCACAAATGTATTTAATGATGTTCCTCAGAAATGTTTGTATCGAGAACTGCCTTCATGTTTTGTATTGTATTCACAATACAGCGATTGTTGTGTAATCACACAGTGGTTGTATCCAAAAAGACAGTTATATTACTAACATAAATTTTTAATGAGATTGACCAGTAAGCCAGTGGCAGGTCATCATATGACTAAGACCCGCGTCAGGAAACGCATGTCTTGTTTCTTGATAAATCTTACTAGTTATATTAAAGAGTATTGTTGGGGATAATAAATGATTGAGCCTCTTACTATGGTCTTACCTTATGAGTCTTCCGTGACATGGCTCGACACTTTATGACTTCTTCCTTGCTTCAGAGAGAATTTTCTCCCTATTATGTGTTGCTGGTCTTGCATCGTTGCATAGCTCCTGACGACGCACGAAAGTGCAAAAGATCTTCAGCTAAAGATTTTCATCTCCGTATGGTTTGTTCTGCATTGTTAAGATCGCCTGCTTGCGACTGTACTGACTTGTGAGTCAAATGATACAGCACAGAACGACTATAACAACCAAGATTTCTCCAGTGTGAATATGAAGAACAGATTTCCTCTTGTCATACACCCAAATGATGCAGTTGTATAGTTTCATCGCAATAAACTTAATTAAGTTGCCTTGAGTTGAGGTTGAGATGCGCCTGGCAAAGTTTTCGCATGTCCCGAGTGTAGTTCGGCTTCCACGGCCATCCTAAGCAGCTGTAATCGTGATTACTACGACTTAGGCCTCACTGTCTTCACTCATGTCTGCGGTTCGTTGATGGAAAGTGTTGGAGGATTAAGAAAAAGTATTGTTTCTCTGGTCTAACAGAAGCACACTATTTGTTTCCCTTATGTAGGAATGAATTTCTCTGCAGTAGTGTTCGGTTTCTCTTCTTTTGAGCTCTTAGGTGTGAAAGGAAATAGAAAGCGTGAACAACCGCTTTAAGTTCCTAAAATATTTGAGACTGAGGGAACACGCCCACAACGGGAACGTGTCACCAACAAAGGAAACACTTATCCCAATAGGAACGCCTTCCTCAAAGGAAACACCTACCTCAAGAGAGCACGTTCCTCAAGAGAAAAGTACAACAAGAGAACACGTCCCTCAGGGATATAACGTACCCCAAGAGAACACACTCCTCAAGGGTACGTAAACATGTACCCCAAGGATAGACGTCCTCTAAGGGGAACGTGTACCCAAAACGGTATAAATATCATGGGTTAAAAATCTCCGAGGAATTTATAAAGGAAAGAAAACATTTATATAAAAACGTAACGAGCTCTCACAACATCATTACAAGTTTCACGTTACACATTTTATGCTATTGTCTTTTTTTTTCTTTTTCAGTGTTATTTTCTAAATTTCTTTTCGGTTTTCTTTCTTCGCCCTCGACCAGATCTAGTTTATGACCCGGCTCTTGGAAGCAGTGCTGTGACCTCAGGATATTACCCAGTTTGCGACCCTGAGTCAAATCTCCTCACTTGTATTGGCCTCAAGATATCATTGAGGTCATGACCTAGACCATCTATGGGTCACACATACCCACACATTTTGTAATCACTGTGTTTCATCAGTTTATCACTGAGGTTAAAAAAATGCATGACCTAACCCATCCTTGGGTGTCACACCTCCACACGAGCACTCAGTTTCGTGTCACGACTCAGGGCACGGAATGAGATTTGGAAACGATACGAAAACAAGCACACAGAAGTATTGTGATTCACGAAACCGTAATAACATGATTACAAGCAAACCACGGTACGGGTGGGGTTTGAACCCATGGCGAGTGAGTAGTGAAACTAGCCATGGGTTCCAACTCCACCTGTTCCGTGGCTTAGAAATATTGTGATGTGCCCACAAATGTTTCCCAGCAGCAGTGAAGACATGCATGACAAATCAATGAGAGCAAGACAGCACAGTCGCCTAAACGCGAAGACTTCGATAAGTTCTGGAGAAAACCCTAAGAAAGAGGTGAGACAAGACTAAGGAGGCAGTGCAGTGTGTCAAGGTGCGGTAGTAACTGTCTCGGCAGATTACTGTCCTCCGCACATATTTCATCAGTTTCATGTGCACTACCTCAGCAGAATGGTTTCCTGCAATGTCTGGCACGGTCGCCCTTTTCTTAACTCGAGAATTACATTTGGGCAACGACCGGTGTGGGTGCTTGCTTCGCAGTTTGTGCAAGAGTGCGTTGTGCATTCTTACTAGTTTTCTTCGTGTGTCATGAGACTTTGTTTACCCGTGAGCGTTTGTAATAGCTTTCGTTATGCGTTTTACGTAAGTTTTTGTTGTGTACGTGTTAAACCATGTGCTAGTGTTACTGTGCTCTGTGCAGTTATGTTTCTGAATGAGCGTTGTACATTTGTGTAAATCTTTAAGCTTGAGTTTGAATTTTTTTTTCATTTCTTATAATTTTATGCACGAGTGTTTTGTGTAAGTGTGTTTGTGGGCACTGTGTAATAATTAATTTCTGAGACTTGTGTTATTGTGAGAGTATGTTGTGTATGTGTTTTTGTGTGTATGTGTGCGTGACAGTGCGTCACGTAATTGCGTGCGTAGTATACTGTATAGCTGAGTGAGCTGTTGTGTAGGTACCTGTAATTACCTTTCGATACCTACCTATCTCTTACGACATATTGGCTACGTAAATGAGGATCAATACCGATCCCAGTACTGGTACGCACAGGCCTGGAAAATATTATCCATCTGTGTGCGTAACGAATGGCATTAAGCGCACAAGTATACAGGCATTATGCGCATGTATGCTACCATTAGCATCTAAATAATGTACATAGTAAGGAATGAAAATGCACAATACCGGGACTGGAACATTGAACAAATAACCTGCATACAGAGAAAGAAACTGACAACGTTTCGGTCAGACTTGGACCATTAATTATGTGACTAATTAATGGTCCAAGTCGGTTCATAAGTTTCTTTCCCCTATGTGCGGGTTATTTGTGTAACGTACATGGAAGTAATTTAGCATTCACAGTTAACACAACTCATAGGTATTTAAAACATAGAATGAATGTACAACGAGAGATTTAAGCAATGAGATTATAACGAGTTACATTTACAAAGTGCACAGTACCATTCTTTATTTTCTGGCTTAACTGCTCACCTGAGTAGGTACAGACCTCTCCTAGCCCACTACCCGTCCTAATACCTCTTCCTCCGACCATCATTCTGTTCCCCTTTACATTACACATAGTAACTAAATGGTTATAACTGACCATTATTTTTCAAGGGGTGGACCGGTAAGCCAGCTGAAGGTTTCGGTCAGATGACCAAAAGCTTCAACGGAGGGTCATTATCTGACTAAGACCCACGTCAGGAAACACTTGTTCTGTTTCCTGACAAACCTTACTTAACCTTACATTACATGTGATGAATGGTTTAGAAAACCGACAAGTTGAAGACTTGAGACACTTATGCAACATATGGGAATCTTTATTGAAGAAACGTTTCGCCATACAGTGGCTTCATCAGTCCAATACAAAGTAGGAAGGTATAAGGAGAGGAGGAGTTTCAGGTAATCAGTCTCTCAGTCTGGAGTCGATATGATCAGTCCATCACTCTTGTAGGAAGTACAGTACAGGGCCAGAGAGGTGGCTTATATACTGCAGTCAGGTGAGTCGAAGCAGGAGGCGGCGGGATCACAGTGGGACCATCCACTAGTGTAAGTAGGTCTTCGTCCAAAGTTTGGACAAGAGTTAAAGAATTCTTTGTATCAAGATCCCATGATATTGCAGTGTCTGACAGATGTGATTAATGGTTTAGAAAACCGACAAATTACATTACATATTCCGCTACTCATTGTTGTGCCTTCCCTGTCACCCCCGGCGGCCCAGTCTACGGTGTTGTCATGTATCAAGTGAGTTTTACAACTTAGAAATATGCAGTTCACTCACATCATTTCTTGATTTACCTCCTTTGCCTTGTTACAGAACTCCATTAAGATGGTGCTGTTACTTTATAGTGTACCAGGTGTATAGTGATTTATAGCAATATAAATGAATAAAGCACACACGAAAGATATTAAAACGATTAACAAGATAAATAAGAAAGAGAATAATAATAATAATAATAATAATAATAATAATAATAATAATTTAAAAATCAAGAGCTGTATTACTCTTACGGGTTTAGCGCTTGGTTAATACTAATAATAATTAAAAATCACGAAGAAGAACATGAAGGTTAAGATAAAGAAAAGAAGGAAAAGAAGGCAGAAGAAAAAGCAGTATTTTTTTTCCAAACACACTTTCGGCAATTAACGTCGGTTGTTTTCGCCTCTGACGCCTTGTGCTTAAAGATGTATTTCCCTTACCCAGGGTTGAGTGGTTACAAATGTCTCCACGCATTTTGTCTATTTCTGGCCACTGTGTAATTATGGGGACGGCCCGACGGATTGCAACCTCCCCCTTTCCCCCTTAGGTCTTGCACGGAGGAAGAGGGGTCTTTGACCCCCCAGTGAGGGTAAGATGGTGTTGTACTTGTATGATTTTTAAGAACATAAGAATGGAGGAACACTGCAGAAGGCCTACTGACCTAATCAAACCCAGCCCCTCCCACTCATATATTTGTCCAGTCTCTTCTTAAAGCTACCCAAGGTCCTAGCCTCTATCACCCCACTGGGAAGACTGTTCCACGCATCTACAACTCTGTTAGAAAATCAGTACTTACCTATGTCCTTTCTAAATCTAAATTTATCCAACTTAAATCCATTATTCCTGGTTCTTACCTGGTTCGACACCCTCAGTACTTTATTAATATCTCCCTTGTTTATACCCGTCCTCCACTTATACACTTCACTGATATCTCCCCTCATTCTACGCCTCTCCAGAGAGTGGAGATTTAAGGCTTTGAGTCTATCTTCATACGGGAGGTTCCTTACACAGTAAACCATTTTAGTCATTCTTCTCTGTATGTTCTCTAATGAGTCTATGTCCATCCTGTAGTAAGGGGACCAATACTGAGCAGCATAATCTAAATGAGGCCTCACTAGTGATGTATAGAGCTGTAAAATAACTTTTGGACTTCTGTTACTTATACTTCTTGAGATAAATCCAAGTAATCTGTTGGCCTTGTTGCGCACACTAAGGCACTGCTGTCTTGGCTTTAGATTTCTGCTTACCATGACTCCCAAGTCTTTTTCACATTCTGTATGATCAAGCTCTACTTCACCTAGATTATAGCTTCGAGGGTTATTTTCATTACCAAGGGCAAGTACCTTACACTTATCCACATTGAACTTCATCTGCCATTTTTCAGACCAAGACATTAATTTGTCCAAATCGTCCTGGAGTTCATTGATATCCTCCTCAGAGTGAATTATACGGCCTATCTTTGTATCATCAGCAAATTTACTCATGTCACTCGTAATCCCTTCATCAAGGTCATTAATGTAAATTATGAACAAGAGAGGGCCTAAAACTGATCCTTGTGGAACGCCACTAGTGACTAATCCCCATTCAGATTTCACTCCATTAATGGTAACTCTCTGCTTTCTATTGGTAAGCCATGCCTCAATCCATGCTAGAACTTTACCTCCTATACCATGAGCTGCCACTTTTCTTAAGAGTCTCTTGTGAGGTACTCTATCGAAGGCTTTACTAAAATCCAAATAAACAATATCATATTCCTTATCACTGTCAACTGCCTCAAATGTTCTATTGAAGAACGTCAGTAAGTTTGTCAGGCAGGAACGACCTCTCGTGAATCCATGCTGAGATTCATTTATCAAGTTATGCTCTTCAAGGTGACTTCTGATAATGTCAGCTATAATTGATTCTAATAACTTGCCCACTATAGATGCCAGGCTTATTGGACGGTAATTTGAAGGAGTGGACTTATCCCCTGATTTGAATATAGGAACCACATTAGCCATCTTCCACAACTCTGGCACAACACCGGTAAGGATGGACGCATTGAATACACTCGTTAATGGCTGAATAAGCTCCATCTTGCATTCCTTAAGTACCCTGGAAAACAACTCATCGGGTCCCGGGACTTATTTTGTTTCAGTTTGTCTATCTGTTTAATAACCATGTCCCTCGTGACAGTAATATTAGTTAACTTAAATTCATCAGGAACTAAATTGTTAATTACTGGAATCTCATTTACATCTTCCTGTGTAAAAGCTGACAAAAAATAGTCATTAAATAAGGAACACATTTCCAGTTCATTATCCGTCAGCTGTCCATTCCCAGTTTTCAGAGGTCCTACTTTTTCCTTCACCTTCCTCCTATACACTTGAAAGAACCCCTTTGGATTAGTCTTTGATTCATTAGCAACTCTAATTTCATAGTCACGTTTAGCCTTTCTAATCCCCTTTTTTACTTCTCTTTTAAGCTGAACATATTGGTCAGTAAGGTTAACCTCTCCTCTTCTGATGCGCCTATAAATTCCCCTTTTCTCCCCTAATAGATGTTTTAGCCTCCTGTTAACCCATTTGGGATCGTTATTATTAGACCTAATTTCTCTCTGGGGAATGTATATACTCTGGGCACTGTGTACATTATTAAGAAAACAATCATAAAAGCAGATCCGTTCATATTCATAAGTATGATTATCGTCAATAAAATCATTAGCTAGATAACCCCAATCAAGATTAGACAGATATTCCCTAAGTCCATTATAATCGGCAGAACGAACATCAGGGATTTTTACTGTATTATCATTCTTGCATTCCCAATTAATGCTAAAATTGATGGATTTGTGATCACTTGCGCCAAGCTCTTCAGTGATCTCCAGATTATTCACGAGTGTTTCCTTATTTGACAAGACTAAGTCTAGCAAATTATTACCCCTGGTAGGCTCAGTTACACTCTGTTTCAGAAAACAGTCCTGAACTGTTTCCATGAAGTCACTGGACTCTAGATTACCTGTCAAAGAATTCCAGTCAATTTGACTAAAGTTGAAGTCCCCTACTATGACTATGTTACTGTGTCCAGAAGCCCTAACAATTTCGTCCCAAAGAAGTCTCCCTCTATCGTGATCCAAGCCTGAAAGGGTCGTATATACACCTAGAATTATGTTTTTCTTGACCCTCACGAACATCATACCCAAACAGACTCTGTTACTGCTCCAATCTATTTTTATACCTGTTTTATATGCAAAATTAATATTTCATCTAGAAATAACAAGCAAACTCCTCTCCCTTCCCATTGCACTACCACATTGAAACTTAAATCCCTGATATTACATCAGCAGTCAAACCCGACTCTTTAAATCATACCACTTCAGTTAATGCAATGTATCAAAGTTCCCAGCACATGCCCAAACTAGTTCATTAATTTATTTCTGCACTTCGACTGTTAGCATAAATATACCATCAATTTATCATTCTTCTCACATTTTTCCTATTCATCTTGTTTTTACATAATTCTGAATTAATCATTACCCCAGATTACTCCATACATTACTATAGGATTCTTAATTCAGAGCATAAGTCAATATATCCATCCTCATTATTTCATTTCTCAGAAGCCAACCTCATAACTTATCCATTAGTTCAAAGTCCTAACAACCGCCCTCAACTAGTAGCCCCAAGATAAACCCACACCTGCCCTGGATAAGTGAACCCCGTCCCTGGCATCATGTCCATTCGGCCATAGAAGTTGTCCACAGTTGTCATGAATGGTACTGCCATTATCCATACAGTGTTTTACTTCCATGGCAACAAGTTAATACCAATTGCTCGGACACACATTCTACCAACACCTCTTCTTGGAGATTTCCACATTATAACAGCGCCCCCTTCTTCTAATTATGTCTATAGGTTCCTTGAACTTTCTACTAAATCCTCACTTCTACGCTTGCCTACATCATTGCCTCCTGCACTGATGAAGCAAATAATAGATTGATTCCCATTACCGTTCATGAAGCTGTCAACCCGGGCAACAAATGCCCCACCCAGCACCAGGAATAGCAACCCT
>NC_069445.1:22701900-22801900 GCF_026875155.1 Cherax quadricarinatus | reverse complement strand
GTGCAACTGTTGCTATTATTAGTACAACTATTCCAGTCAGTTCCGGATCAGCCGGGCTGTGCTCGTATGTTGGTTTGCGGTGCAGCCAGCAGCAACAGCTGGATGGGGTCAGGCTCTGATCCACCTAGGAAGCCGGTCTCAGACCGGGCCGCGTGAGAAGTTTTGGTGCAGGCTTGAACCCCGCGGACTCTCTCCGGTAAACTCCAGGTTAAACCCAGTACTACTTTTAGATGGATAGTGCAAATAGGATGACTAGGAGTGTATAAGGTAGGGGGGGAGGATGAGGCGGTTAGGGATCGTATCTGAAGGTTAAGGGAGGATGTAACTGAAGTTTAGGAGTGCTAGGGGCTTGAACCCCAGCAGGATGTGTGAGCTCCTGGATTGACAGGCGTAGTGGTTTTATGACTTGACTGTTTTGAATGGTGAGCAAGGTAACTTTTATGAAGGATACATGGAAACCGGTTTAGCGGACTTGATCTTAAAGTGTGAAGTACATGCATGCACTCTGAAGGATAACGGTGGATATGGTAGTTCAAGATGATTTCATGATCATGTGATAGTCACCATGCCTCTGGCACAGAGAGTCTTAACATGAAAATGGTGAAAGTGATTCTCAATCTTTTGGTTACCTACACTGAAAGATACACCGTGTTTATATATATATATTATATAATAAATTAAAATATATTATATTAAATATATAAATCTTATAATAATTATAATTATATACTATGTGCGAATAGGCAAAACTTGTCCATCATTGGCTTAAATAGCAAACGCTACATCTTGCCAAAGGACAATGTGAAAATATTGTGTATGCAATAATTACAATTCGCAAAACATTCGAACCTAACGAATAAAATATATTTCACTGTGTTTATATATAAATTACTGTAAAAAAATCTAAAATATATTTAGTTGGTTAGCTAAAATAAATTCTTTGTTATATAATAAGGTTAGATAAGTTTTCTAAGGTTCTTTTTGGTGCAAAATTAACAATTTATCATTAACATAATAAAAAAAATATGTCTTTAAATATAAGAGAAATATTAGAAAGGCTTATTTCAAATGAGTTCTTGCTAATTGACCAGTTTACATATTCGGCAGGACATATTATAATTATATATATTATATTATTAAATATTATTATATATATAGTATATATATATAAACAGAAAAGTCCTATGAATGGATTGAGGCCAGTGATATGACATACAAGTGGATGCGAGTGTTGCCACATAGGCTGCTGTAGTTGTGTCAGTTTACCTGTCTAGTAATCGTCTCGAAAGCCATACAAAACAGCCAGGAGAAACTTGTGAAAAAAAATAGTCAATGTAAGTGACTCACCTAGTTGAGTTGCAGGGTCGAGTCCAAGCTCTGGTGATGAAACTGTGTGTTGTGTGTATGTGTGTTGTAAATGTGTGTGTGTGTAGTGTGTGTGATGTGAATGTTGGTGTGCCGTACGAAGTGTGTAACACAGCACGCTATACCCGTTCACACAAACGTCGTGACAAGCCAGACGGCTGAAGAAAATGTGATGAATAGGAACCGAAGAACAATAGTAATACTTGCGAAGAAGATGAATAAAACTGAGAAACGGATGAAAAAAAAAACGAAAATGAAAGGACTGTAATGAAAAACATAAGAGGAAACGAAAAATAGAATTATGATGATTCTTATTAAAGTTGTTAGTAAGGTGAAGGAAAGTTCAGACGAAATGAAAGAAGGTCAGGAGGAGGGAAGAGGAGGAAGCGAAAAGGAATAAAGGAAGAAAATGACAAGATGGACGAGGAAAAGGAGAGCAATAGAGTGTAGAAGAAATGACTGGTAAAATATTGAAGGAGGTGTGGGGGTGTGAAGGAGGGGAGGGGTCGTGAGACGGGAGACAACGAGAGAGAATACAGGAGAAAGTGTGCTAGATGTGAGAGACGGGAGGCAGGAGATGTCTCGTGAAGACACAGGTAACAGGCGTCCTTAATTAAGATGAAAGTCAGGAAGACAGACGTCCATAAGATGAGATAGCGAGAAAAGAGGCCCTAAGAACAGACAGGGATATAGTGGTCTCTAAGATAAGAGACAGGGAAACAAGCGTCTCTACGATAAGAAACAGGGAGACAGTAATCCCTAAAATGAGAGACAGAGATACAAACGTCTCTAAGATGAAAGACAGGTATAATAATATTTTGAAACCAGTAAGAAGAAACATTCTTTGGCTGTTGAATAAAAAAAATGAATATCACTATTTACCCAAAATATTGGCAAACTTGACTTTGTGTTCAGAAAGCCACAGCAGTGGTGAAAATTTGAAGCCGATCAGATGAGACATTCTCCAGCTATGGCACAGATTCCAACGTTTCCCAGTTACTTCACTATTTTATACAACAAATTTGGCTGCACGTAAATGCAACTTAATAAATAATATCCTGACCCTAAGATACATCAGTACCTCAAAAATCCAAAAGAAATAAAAGCTCCTCTAAGACCAGCGTTGAAGGTTTGAAGCCGATCGGATGCTGAATTCACATATTATTGCATAAAAGAATATTTTCATTCTGTCCTTAAATAAAACTGGGAAATTTACACCTACTCCGCCTAATAGCAATCCATAAACTTAGCTAAGTAAGGTAAGCCAACGTTTAGGTTTAAAGTTAATCAGTAAAAATTCCATAAGATAAATCAGACATTCGTGGCTGAAGACATTCTAAAGTAATTTACTCAAATTATTTATTAGAAAGAATAATATGCTATTTGAAAATAGAATTTGTAAGTTGTCACCGACGCACTTGAAGACAATCGTAGCCTTGTAAGATAATCCAGTGTTGGAAATTTCAAGAACAGAAGAGGCTTTTTCAAGTTATCTTTGTATGATTTGAAAAGGAGGAACCTGCAAGTGCCAGTAGTGGCATGAACCAGCACTGAAAATTACTACTACCAACGACACCCACCACGACCACCATCACCACCACGACCACCATCACCACCACGACCACCATCACCTAACCACCACCACCATCACCACTAACCACCTACCCACCACCACCACCATCACCATAACCACCTACCCACCACCACCACCACATCACCACCACCTCACACCCGCCACGACCACCACCACCCAACACCCATCACGACCACAATCCGCACGAATCACCACCAACTACAACCACTATCACCACCACCACACGATTCACACCACCAACCGCGCACACAAACCACCATCACCACCCACAACCACCACCACCACCCACAACCACCACCACACCCAACCACCACCACAACCACCACCCAACAACCACACCACCACCCACCACCACCCACAACCACCACCACCACCCCAACCACCACCCACAACCACCACCCACACACCACCCACAACCACCACCACAACCACACCCATAACCACCACCCACAACCACCACCCACAACCACCACCCACAACCACCACCACCACCCACCACCACCACCCACAACCACCACCCACAACACCACCACACCCACCACCACCACCCACAACCACCACCACCACCCCAACCACCACCCACAAACCACACCCACAACCACCACCACCACCCACAAACCACCACCCACAACCACCACCCACAACCACCACCACAACCACCACCCACAACCACCACCCACAACCACCAACCACCACCCACAACCACCACCCACAACCACCACCCACAACCACCACCCACAACCACCACCACCCACAACCACCACCACCACCCAAAACCCACCACCCACAACCACCACCCACAACCACCACCCACAACCACCACCACCACCACCACCACACCCACCACCACCACCCACACACCACCACCACCCACAACCACCACCACCACCCACACCACCACCACCACCCACAACCACCACCCACAACCACCACCCACAACCACCACCACCCACCCACAACCACCACCCACAACCACCACCACCACCCACAACCACCACCCACCACCCACCACCACCACCCCAACCACCACCCACAACCCCCAAACCACAAACACCACCCACAACCACCACCCACAACCACCACCCACAACCACCACCCACAACCACCCACCACCCACCCACCACCACACCACCACCACCCACCACCACCACCCACAACCACCACCCACAACCACCACCCACAACCACCACCACCCACCACCACCCACCCACCACCCACCCACCCACCACCACCACCCACAACCACCACCCACCACCACCACCCACAACCACCACCACCCACAACCACAACCCACAACCACCACCCACAACCACCACCCACAACCACCACCACCCACCATAAACACAAAAAACAACCACATACACCCTCCCCCCCCAGCAAGATACATCAGCATACCTCACAACACATCTCCTAAAAGTCTGGCCATCAGACAGAAACTCGCACTCACAAACACTCGTTGATCGCAGGAACCGCTATTCACGTCTCTAATTTATTTTGATGAGGTAATAAAGTCGAAACAGTAAAAGAAAATCATTTCTCAAAAGCTCTAAGATCCGACTCATTAGTGGAGAGAGGAATTCTTCCTCAAGTTGAAAGCCAATGTCATATCCCTTTTTTTCACGCGCTGATTTCATTTCCGTCAACGGTAGTCTGTTGAGCAAACGAAGGTCTGTTGAATCAACGAAAGTCTTCCTTGATTAACGGTAGTCTGTTGAGCAACCTGTAGGCTACTGAACAAAAGGTAGCCAGTTGAGGTAACCGTTGTCTGTAACACCAACGGAGTTTGTTTTACAAATGGTACAATGTTGAAGTTTATTTTGCTAACGGTAAGGTGGAGAAACAACATTTATCTGTTGCACAAAATTAATCTCATACTTCAAAGGTGGTATGCAACACCAACAGAAATCTTTTGCTACGTCGGTAGTCTGTTGCCTTAATGGTAATCTGTTTCACCAACCGTGGTCCGCTATGTAAACCATAGTCTGTTGAACAAACGGTTGTCTATTGAACAGTTAAATCTCAGTGCTGCAGCACCTGAACCTGATATGTTGCTTTCCGCCCTTGAGCAAGGGTGAGAAATTTGAGAGATTCAGTGATTCTTCGTCTTCGCCTCTACATGGAGCCTCTCTCTCTCTCTCTCACTCTAACTTGCATATTCTTGGCACCGGCAAAAAGACATCCTGTCAATGAGGCATCCAGTCAAGAAGTCATCCAGTCAAGAAGGCATTCAATCAAAAAGGCATCGTGTCAAGTATGCATCCTGTAACGAAGGCATCCTGTTAAGTCTCCCAGCCAAAGATATTACCCATCTTTAAGTCTCTTCTGTGCACACTTCAAGATGTTTCGTCTGTGGACTTGGCAGTCATGAGACGTTTTGCAGTTTATGAGAACGACTTTAAAAAAAAAAAAGGCTTAAGAAATCTATATTAAAGTTATGAAAGCTTTCTTGGGCGAAACGTTATGATAGATTTAAACGTTGCTATAACGCAAATAAACGTGTTATGATACAGGTAAACGTTATAATATTAAAAAAACGTTGCAAACGTATTTATTTACCTAAATTAACTGCAACCTCACGGCTTTTACTGATAACATTTCATCACACAAAGGCATCGTAATAAAAAAAAACATCCTCATAATAAAGAGAAACATCTTGAAAATTCCAAGATTACTTTGCTTTGTTTACCCTTTCATTGCCTGGTTGTTAGGTACATTCCACGTCCGTAACTGTCACACCCAAGTAACAGAATGGAATCACACACACGAGTGCTAAGATGATCATTTCACAGGCTCAGCAAGAGGACAGAGAATGGTAGTAGAGCTTCCTGGATGAGGGATACGTCTGTACGGCTGCTTCACTAATATAATATATACCAGTATGGTGACATCATTATAGGATTGTATTAATGTTGGTAGAATTACCGACAATATGTAAAGTAAAAGGACACAAGTTCAACTAATGTGACATTTTACTGTGGCAACGTTTCGCTCTCCAGGAGCTTTTTCAAACCGTTACCTTGGAGAGCGAAACGTTGCTACAATAAAATTTCACATTAGCTGCACTTGTGTCCTTTTACTTTACATCATTATATGAGATAAATATTTATCCCTCATAATAATACCGTATATAAAAGGAGTTCCGCTGCGTCAGTGGAACAATATATACCAAGACAGTTGCTTCGTAAGTGAGAATGATGGCCAGCCATTTCTCACACCAATACACCAATAAACACCAAGACAGCCTCTTCCCCTGGTGGTGGTGGTGGGGCATTTGTTGCAGCTGCTGCGACTCCTGCGTGTTTTGTTGGGCCTGGCCCACCCTCACTCAACACCAAGCTATGGTTTAGCCCTCTAAATTCAGCCAGTCCGTTCTGAAAAAAAATATAGAAGTTCCTCTGGAAGCAAAATAAGAAAATTTAATTTCTGCAATTAGCTGTTGCGAAAAGTTGGTTCAATACACTTATTTTGCAGTTTTTGTCTTTCTGTAGGCAGTATCGTAATCATGTTTCCTCAGTACCTGCGCTACGCTTTCACATAGACTTGAATCAAACTTTTGGCGTTCATATCATTTTTTAAGCATTTCTTCGCTAACAAGTTCGATGATGCAAGCGTGACGTTGCCCAGGGTTGGAAAATTTTAATGATGGTTTCGACAGCCAACATCTCCCCCATTTACTGAAGAAAAATAACTAGTTCTCAGAGCGCGATGTCATCTTAAGAGCTCCTTCATTATTTCACAGCCGACGGGGACGAGATTCTGTCGGAAGCTAGTGTTACAATAATTGTTGCCAGTCGTCGTGATGTACCAGCAAGGATCATCCCTGTAAATTAGTTTTTGTCAAGAATCGTTTTACCATTTATGGGAGATCGAGCACAATGAGAAGGTTCTATCCCAAGAACAAAACCCAGGGAAGAAGGCAGAACTAACAGGAAGGCATTGTAATGAATTAAAGAATGCCTAACAGAGAAGATATAAGGAGTGATTGTCTAGGAAGGGCATCGGAATGAGCGAGTGTTAGATTAGGTAAGATTCGTCAGGAAACAGGACAAGTGTTTTCTGATGTGGGTTTTAGTTATATGATGACCCGCCACTGAGAGTTTTTAGTCATCTGACCGAGGCCTTCCGCTTGCCTACCGATCCACTGCTTTTAAAAATTAAGATTATATTGGCACATGTGACATGTGAGGACCCTCGAGGATGTTCATTGGTATCAATACTGTTCCTGAAGTTTGTAAACAAAATACTGAAGGTAATCAGACGTATCCCTGTTTGCATATAATGTGAAACTAACAAGAATGAAAATCTATTGTTATTAAGTTAAGCGCTAAATCAGAAAGTAATCATTAGCTGATAATGAAACAATACAAATGAACCTGAAATAGCTCTATGACTGGTGTGAGAAGTAGTTATTGGAATTCAACCCCAGCATGTAAATATCTCTGCACTTTCTCCGGTTTCTCAACACTTTATCAAGTGAAGTGTTCCATGCGGGTGCAGCATAAATCAAAATACTCCAAATATATATCGGATAAAGGGCACTCAGTAACTGTCGATATTCCTGGAAGCTACTCTTGGGTTTGCCCAAAGAGCATTTGCTGCCAAAGTTATTCGCTTCACGTGCCTTTGGAAATACACTGGACACTTTTGCTCACCTTCAAGTGTTTCCCTTCGAGATCTGCTGCGTCTATCCTCCGTGTCTATACTCAATTTCAGATCTTATTGCCCTTTCGAGTAGACTTTTGTGTAACTAGTCTTTCAGTTTGTCCAGGTTCATTTGTAGCCTTTCCATGTTTCCATCGGTTTTTATTTTTCTCATCAGGTTTACACCTGACTCGTGTCCTTTCTGGTATATATTTCTCACACACCAGAAACAAACCTGTTCCTAACACCTCTGTTAATTTTTCCATTATGATTTCTCTTCCTGGATAATCTGTCTCCTTCCCGTTAGGTACAATTTGATCCACCGCAATATAATCGGTTTTAGTCCCGCCTTTCTCTTGTGGGATTCGGTATCAAATGCCTTCTTACAGTCAAATATGCACTCTACCTGTTCCTCCCTCTCCTGTTGCTTTGTTATAGAACTCTCCTACTGAAGATTGAGACACTTATACAACATATATGAATCTTTATTAAGGAAACATTTCGCCAAACAGTGGCTTCATCAGTTCAATAGAAAGCAGAGAGAGGCAAAGAGAGGAGGAGTTTGAGGTAATCAGTCCTTCAGCCTGGAATCGATGTGTTCATTCCATCACTCTTCAACTTGTCGGTTTTCAGACCATTTATCACAACTTTTCTGCTAGTTTACAAGACAAGATTTGACATCTCTAAACCCCTGTTGGTTATTGTTTTTGAAATCCTTTTTGTGTGTGTCCCACAGCTCTCCTGCTTATCTTCTCCTTTAACTAACATTTTTTAATACGTCCTTAACACTCGTCTTTAGTTTGACGGTTCTTGTTTCATTTTCTAAGTACTGGGACTACATTCACCGTCTTCTAGATCTCTGCAATTATTTCATATTTATTGACTTATTGCATATTTTAGCTAGTGGTTCAAACAGTGCTTTTGCTTCCTCTTGCAGAATCCATAATGACACTTTATCGGGTCTCTCTACTTTAAATAACTCACTCATCAAAAAAGAAAAAAACATCTCTTTCCCTGTTGTGTTTTGGTGTCCAGTACTCGTTGGTGTCCACTTTTTTTCCGACTCTTGTTTGTTCAGCTTTTGAAAGATTTCCTTTTACAGTGTGTGTGTGTGTGTGTGTGTGTGTGTGTGTGTGTGTGTGTGTGTGTGTGTGTGTGTGTGTGTGTGTGTGTGTGTGTGTGTGTGTGTAATTGATTCAGTAGTTGAGACTGTTCTTGATCCTGTGTAAGCAAACGTAGGAGTGTGTACACAAGCTTGTGCGCGTCAGTAAATACCGTGAAAATATTCTAAGGTCCTGTAAATCGAATCTCTTCCTTCCTTGCACATTCCATTTCCAAAAGCGTAAAAATAAAAGAAAAAAATAAAAGCGCAAATACCCATCTTAAATATACGAATTTACCGAGAATTCGTCAGAGATTTACGACCTCGTTGTAATTTTTTTTTAACGTTGAGAGAATTTCGAATTTTCCAGTGGAATATTTTACACTGTGAAGGAGCGACTCGTCATCAACACCTGACAACACCATCAACGCCTGGTAACATCAACACTTGACAGCATCAACACCTGACATCATCATCAACACCTGATAACATCAACACCTGATAACACCATCAGCACCTGAAAACATCAACACCTGAAACACCATCAGCACCTGAAAACATCAACACCTGATAACACCATCAGCACCTGAAAACATCAACACCTGATAACACCATCAGCACCTGAAAACATCAACACCTGATAACACCATCAGCACCTGAAAACATCAACACCTGATAACACCATCAGCACCTGAAAACATCAACACCTGATAACACCATCAGCACCTGAAAACATCAACACCTGATAACACCATCAGCACCTGAAAACATCAACACCTGATAACACCATCAGCACCTGAAAACATCAACACCTGATAACACCATCAGCACCTGAAAATATCAACACCTGGCATGAACACCTGACAACACCTAACACCTGACAACAACATCAACACCTGACAACGCATCATTTGCATTTAATGAGATGTAGAGCACTAACAACCTGACTGGTCAGAGATTGGGTAGCAATGAGAAGACAGAGGGTCGACAACTTTCTTAACTAAAAAAAATACAACTTTTGATTACAGTTTTTCCGGTCACTGAATATATATATTGCATATAAACACTCAGTGGCCGCTTTATTAGGCGCACACTGCTAGTACTGGGTAGAGCTACCATTACCCCCAGAACAGCTTGTATTCTTGGTGGCATGGATTCAACGAGGTGCTGGAAACACTCCTTAGAGATCCTGGTCCATATTGACATGATAGCATCACACAGATTTATCGGCTAGACACACTGACAATCTCCCGTTCCAGTACATCTCAAAAGTTTACAACAAATTCTGACCCTACCATCTGGATGTCGCAGCAGAAATAGTGATTCATTAGACCAGGCGAAGTTTTCCCAGTCTTCCACTGTCCAGTTTTTGTGAGCCTGTGCCCACTGCAATCTCAGTTTCCAGTTCTTAGGTGCCAGGAGTGAAACCCGGTGTGGTCTGCAGCTGTAACCCATACTCTTTAAGGTTCTACGTGTTGTGTGTTCAAAGATGCACTTCTGCATACCGCTGTTGTAATGCATAGTTATTTGAGTTTCTGTAGCCGTCATGTCACCTGGAAACAGTCTGGCTATTCTCCTTTGACCGTCTCATTAAAAAGGCATTTTTCTCCTACAGAACTGCCTCTCACTGGATTCTTTGTTTTTTCACACCATTCTCTGTGAACTCTAGAGACTGTTGAGCGTGAAAATCCCAGGATATCAACAGTCTCTGAGATACTCAACCTACCCCGTCTGGCACCAACAATCATTCCTCAGTCAAAGTCACTTAGATCACATTTCTTCCCATTCTGATGTTTCTTCTGAACAACAACCCAGCCTCTTGACCATGTATGTCTGCATGCTTTCAGGCATTGAGGTACTGCCATATATATATATATATATATATATATATATATATATATATATATATATATATATATTATATATATATATATATATATCTAAATGGTTGGTTAAACTTCTAACTTCCATGGTTGGTAAGAACTCAGACGCACATATTAAAAATAATGTTGACCTCACTGAGAGGCTCCAGAAATTAAATGTCCCTCACGACTTTTCTTTAGTGAGCTTTGATGTCACAGCTCTGTTCACCAAAGTCCCTGTACCTGACTTGCTTTCGTACCTCGAAGAGGAACTTGAAAACTTCCCCATGCCCTTCCCCACGAAAACAATAACTGAATTGATAAAACTTTGTGTTACTGATTGCAAAGTCGTGTTTGAAGAGAAATTCTATGCTCAAAAACAAGGCATGGAAATGGGAAATCCCCTTAGCCCCCTTCTCAGCAATCTATATATGGAATTCTATGAAACCAGACTTCTTAAAGACATTCTTCCAGATAATGCTAGTTGGTTCAGATACGTAGATGATGTTCTCTGTCTGTGGCCTAATGATCACAACATTGATGAGTTTCTTCCCAGACTCAATGGCTTAGTACCTTCCATTAAGTTCACCACAGAACATGAAATATATAACACTTTGCCGCTCCTAGATGTTTTAATCCATCGGGTCGATAGGAAATTCAAATTCACAGTTTATAGGAAGTCCACCAATGTGGCGTCATAGATTCACTACTATTGCAACCACGAAACCAGGGTAAAAAGGAGTGTATTCCTCACAAAGTTTCTGAGAGCATTGCGCTTCTGCAGTCCAGAGCACCTAGAGGACGAAATCAGTAAGATATTCAACATAGCCACAAAACTAAGATATCTAAAGGATTTTGTCGAGAAGGCACTGATGTCAGCAAAAAAGACTTTCTACAGGACTGAACCTAAAGAAGTGATGGCCAGGAAAAATGTACTAGTTTTACCATACAATGAGAATCTGGTTTGCCTACGTGAGGCGTTAAGAAAGATCATTATAAATCTTGCTTTCAAGAACACGGGAACAGTGAAACAAAGGCTGATTAAAAACACATCCTCCAACAAAGTTGGTGGGGTTTACAAGGTCCCATGTACTCAGTGTCCTCTCTCATATATCGGTCAAATAGGTAAATTTCTGAAAACCAGAAATGCCCAGCATAAATACTCAGGACAGGGCAGGAGTCGAACGCTATCTTTAACCAGGTTAGTGCATGTAATCACCCACCGGGGTGGGATGCTGCCTAGATTATAGTACCAAACAGTTCTGTCATGGAAAGAAACATAATTGAATCTTCCCTCTTGAAACATGAAAGGAATACAGTATACAACTCAAATTATAGGTTATATAAGCTCGATAATTATCTAGTAGAGTCCATTGTACACAATCTTAAACAACAATGCTATACAAAATCACAGGATTGTTCATTATGCCAGGTGGGTTGATGGATTGGTGACGCCCGTCCTGTGTCTACGTAACAAAACTTAACATCACGTCAGTTTTGAAGGTTATGTAACACCTGTAGCTGTTAATGTACCATACAGTGACAAGCACACAAGATAACGTAAGGAAAGGTTAAAGGGTATTAGTAGAATTTAGATCATAGAAATATCGGATAGGCATAGAAGTCCCATGTATGGCTATTAACAGCCACTGACAAAATAGTAGACAGTATGTAGGAAGAGATACTTGTGAGTACATGGGTAGAACATTCCAGTACCTCAGAGCAGGACATTTAAACGGACAAAGAACACATTGTTTCATTTCTTCATTATTTGAAAAGGTCACCGAATAATAGCTTCATGTACACAGATTAACGAGAAACTTATTTTCTCAAACCATATGACCTTTATAAATAAAACGATTTGAAAAAACTTAGGGTGGCTTTTTAAAATCTTGTAATTTCCTAATTGACATCTCAGAAACCTCCTACCCCATATGGGTAGTGGGAGGATGATGGTAGGGTGGGGTTGCATCGACCACTAACCCATGTTAAGGTAACCGTGGCCCTGTGACAACTACGTACTCAGACCTCTCTCCCTGCTCTAGTTGCTCCTTGCAACATTGCACAGATCCTGATGACGCACTGAGAAGTGTGAAAGTACTTGAGCTAAAGATTTCCACCCCCTCCCCGTGGCTTGTACTGCATATATATATTATATATATAATATATATATATAATATATATATATATATATAATATATATTATATATATATATATATATATATATAATATATGCAAAAAACCACTCTGAAAAAATAGAGAAATTCCAAGCGCTTTCGTGACTACTCACATTATCAAGGAACTTGATAATGTAAGTAGTCACGAAAGCGCTTGGAATTTCTCTATTTTTTCAGAGTGGTTGTTTTGGCATATTCCGAAATCACCTGTTTACTGTGATCTTATTGCATATATATATTATATATATAAAATATATATATATATATATGTCGTGCCGAATATGTAAAACTGGTCAATTAGCAAGAACTCATTTAAAATTAAGTCCTTTCTGAAATTTTCTCTTATACGTTTAAAGATATATTTTTTTCATTAATGTTAATGTAAAAATTTTTAATTTTGCACCAGAAGAATCTTAAAAAACTTACCTAACCTTATTATAATAAGAACAATTTATTTTAGCCTAACCCAACTAAATATATTTTAGATTTGTTTATAGTAATTTAATGCTAAACAAACACAGTGAAATATATTTTTTTCGTTAGGTTCAAAATGATTTTGGCGAAATAATTGCATACACAAATTTTCACTCGTCTTATATGGCAAGATGAGCGTTGCTATTTAAGCCAAGATCGCAAGTTCTGCCTATTCGGCACGACATATATATATGACAGATATTGAAAAGTTGCTGAATGTTAATGAAGAAGTGGAGGCAGTGACTAAATGCACGGAACAGAGATAACGTGGTGTAGGAGAGAGGTGAAAGTGGAAATGAGGGTAAGACAGAAAGTAGGCTTGTTGAAAACTAAGGAGGATTTTGGAAGGCTTGGGAATGTGAAGACCAAGTGTTTACACTGACACACATGTGTAGTACTTATTACTTTATTTATAGATTTAGAAAAGACATGATAGCGGAGGCAGGGGAACCATGTGGCAGGTGGTGCAAATTTGTGAAATAGCGGTTCCGATGGTGGTGTAAGTGGTGGTGCAAGTGGTGGTGCTAGTTTTAGTATTGTTGATGGTGAATATAATGACGGTGAAAGACTGATTGTATCGTTACATCTCTACTGCTTCAGCTACTCCTCTGTACTCGACTGAAGAAGCCTACTGTGTAGGCGAAACGTTTCGGAATAAAGATACCTAACTGTTGCTTATGTATCTTACTATCATTATTGGTGGCATTAGTCTTGGTGTTAGTGGTGGTGGTAGTTATGGTGGTACTAGTGATGGTAGTGGTGTTAGTGGTGGTAGTGGTGTTAGTACTGGTAGTGGTGTTAGTACTGGTAGTGGTGTTAGTAGTGGTGGTGGTGTTAGTAGTGGTGGTGGTGTTAGCAGTGGTAGGTGTGTTAGTGGTAGTGGTTGTAGTGGTGTTAGTGATGGTAGTGGTGTTAGTGGTGGTAGTGGTGTTAGTAAATGGTAGTGTGTTAGTACTGGTAGTGGTGTTAGTAGTGGTGGTGGTGTTAGTAGTGGTGGTGGTGTTAGCAGTGGTAAGTGTGTTAGTGGTGGTAGTGGTGTTGGTAGTGGTGTTAGTAGTGGTAGGTGTGTTAGTGGTACTGGTTGTAGTGGTGTTAGTGGTGTTAGTAGTGGTAGGTGTGTTAGCAGTGGTAGTGGTGGTAGTGGTGGTAGCGGTGTTAGTAGCAGTAGTGGTGTTAGTAGTGGTAGCGGTGTTAGTAGTGGTAGCGGTGTTAGTAGTGGTAGGGGTGTTTTGTAGTGGTAGGGTGTTAGTAGTGGTAGTGATGTTAGTGGTGGCAGTGATGGTAGTGGGGTTTGTGGTGTTAGTGGATGTAGTGGTGGTAGTGGTGATGGTAGTGGTGGTAGTGGTTTGGTGGTAGTGGCGGTAGTAGTGTTAGTGAGGGTAGTGGTGGTAGTGGTGATGGTAGTGGTGGTTTGTAGTGTTAGTGGTGGCAGTGGTGGGGAATGGTGGTAGTGGTGATGGTAGTGGTGGTAGTAGTGTTAGTGGTGGCAGTGGTGGTAGTGGTGGTAATGGTGGCAGTGGTAGCAGTGGTGGCAGTGGTGGCAGTGGTGGTAGTGGTGGTAGTGGTGGTAGTGGTGGTAATGGTGGCAGGGGTGGTAGTGGTGGCAGTGGTGGCAGTGGTGGCAGTGGTGGTAGTGGTGGCAGTGGTGGTAGTGGTGGTAGTGGTGGCAGTGGTGGTAGTGGTGGCAGTGGTGGTAGTGGTGGCAGTGGTGGTAGTGGTGGCAGTGGTGGTAGTGGTGGCAGTGGTGGCAGTGGTGGCAGTGGTGGTAGTGGTGGTAGTGGTGGTAGTGGTGGCAGTGGTGGCAGTGGTGGCAGTGGTGGCAGTGGTGGCAGTGGTGGCAGTGGTGGCAGTGGTGGTAGTGGTGGCAGTGGTGGCAGTGGTGGCAGTGGTGGTAGTGGTGGTAGTGGTGGCAGTGGTGGTAGTGGTGGCAGTGGTGGTAGTGGTGGCAGTGGTGGCAGTGGTGGTAGTGGTGGCAGTGGTGGTAGTGGTGGTAGTGGTGGTAGTGGTGGCAGTGGTGGTAGTGGTGGTAGTGGTGGCAGTGGTGGCAGTGGTGGTAGTGGTGGTAGTGGTGGCAGTGGTGGCAGTGGTGGTAGTGGTGGTAGTGGTAGCTAAGTAATTTCACCTTCCCAAGTTTTATTTCCAAGAAATAATATCCACAATTGGAAAACCTCTTTACTTATTCACTTGCGGTTATGTTATTTTTTTGAGAACCTTTATGAGCTTTATTTAGATTTTTTTGAGAAGCATCATGAGTTTTATCAAGCAGTGACTGATGAGAGTCTACCCAGAGCGAAACTTTGACCCAATACTTGCCTATTTGGAAACCTGCGTCTTTATAATTGCCTCAATACATCATTTCATCCAAGTTTAACTCGTCAAGGAACATCAAGAACACTTTTATTTCGTATTTAACATGTTAACGAACATCAAGAACACTTTTATTTCGTATTTAACATGTTAAGGAGCATCAAGAACACTTTTATTTCGTACTTAACATGTTAAGGAGCATCAAGAACACTTTTATTTCGTATTTAACATGTTAAGGAGCATCAAGAACACTTTTATTTCATATTTAACATGTTAAGGAACATCAAGAACACTTTTATTTCATATTTAACATGTTAAGGAACATCAAGAACACTTCTATTTCATATTTAACATGTTAAGGAACATCAAGAACACTTTTATTTAATATTTAACTTGTCAAGGAACATCAAGAACACTTTTATTTCATATTTAACATGTTAAGGAACATCAAGAACACTTTTATTTCGTATTTAACATGTCAAGGAACATCAAGAACACCGTAATTCCATCCATGTTTAACATCAAAGAACATCAAAAACACAGTTATTTCACCATGTTTAACTCGTCAAGGAACGTCAAAACACTGCAGCGTGAGAAGCAGAAGGTAATATAAGAAGACGTAAATACTCGAAGCAGTAATCAGGAAGACGAGAGACACTACAAGATCTCGTCAAGAAAGTATTGGAGTAATTGAATTGCCTGACATCGTACGCTCCTCGCTGTGACGAGATGCTGCTGTTGCATCAGGTTGTAAGCTGTAACGGGATGCTGCTGTTGCATTACCTTGTAAGCTGTGACGAGATGCTGCTGTTGCATCACCTTGTAAGCTGTGACGAGATGCTGTTGTTGCATTACCTTGTAAGCTGTGACGAGATGCTGCTGTTGCATCACCTTGTAAGCTGTGACGAGATGCTGCTGTTGCATTACCTTGTAAGCTGTGATGAGATGCTGTTGTTGCATCACCTTGTAAGCTGTGACGAGATGCTGTTGTTGAATCACCTTGTAAGCTGTGACGAGATACTGCTGTTGCATCACCTTGTAAGCTGTGACGAGATACTGCTGTTGCATCACCTTGTAAGCTGTGACGAGATGCTGCTGTTGCATCACCTTGTAAGCTGTGACGAGATGCTGCTGTTGCATCACCTTGTAAGCTGTGACGAGATGCTGCTGTTGCATCACCTTGTAAGCTGTAACGAGATGCTGCTGTTGCATCAGGTTGAAAGCTGTGACGAGATGCTGCTGTAAGCTGTAACTAGATGCTGCTGTTGCATCAGGTTGTAAGCTGTAACGAGATACTGCTGTTGCATCACCTTGTAAGCTGTGACGAGATGCTGTTGCATCACCTTGTAAGCTGTGACGAGATGCTGTTGCATCACCTTGTAAGCTGTAACGAGATGAAGTTCTTATAGGGTCTTGCACACTACAGCAAGATACTTGCTGCAGGATCTTGCACGCTGCAGTAACACATTTCTCCTGTAAATTATGCTTCAGGCGCAGCGTCGTATATATCATGTTGAAGATAGTTTTTTTTACGAGCGAGTCGCTGTTTATACACCAGGAACCTTCTAGGTGTATGTATTGTATAAATGTTTAGCAATGTGTAGGGCTGAGATACACGATACTCGAGGCAAAATGCAATGCAGAGTAGCTGCTCCTGCTGATGGTGATGATGAAAATGATAATGAAATTATGAAAATTATAATGATTAGTAGTAGTAGTATTACTAGTATTTTTATTATTATCATTATTATTATTATTATTATTGATTTTGAGTCAAATCGAAAGGAGTTATTGATGGAAACTTGAAACGGGATGACAGACGCTGGGAGTAAATGGGGAAAGATACACTTGAGGATTTTGAAAGTCCACACCAGGCTATCTGCTGAAAAGTGTGTACGTTGACCTAGACTAAGAAAAACACACATACGGGTTGGTTCCTTCCCATGTCCCCCAGCTCCATCACATCAAAACCCTCAACCTCACACAACGCCCAGATCCAGTGTAACAAACCCCTTGAACTTCCCAATTCCATAACCTCGGCAAGACACTCATTAAAACGAAAACGAATCCAGTGTGTTTTTGAGCGAGTTTGTCTTCGTCACCCACGTTAAGCCACACTCGGTGATCTTTTATGCAGAGACAGAGGTGACCCTCACCAGAATAGTCCGGAGGTCAATATTGCAAAGGCCTTTCCCGTCCAGGATATTTCTGTCCTCCTGCAATGTTTCTCTCCCACGCGAAGCATCGTTACCTCTGGAAAAACGTCGAAGAATTTTTTATGCTGAGCGTGAGATAATGTGAAAGTTGTAAAGAGAAAAATGCAAACATGATTTTTGTTTTTAGATGAATACTGCCCTCTGGGAGTGAAGTCCCGAGCAACACGGGTGTACAGAAAGATCACTAATGTGGGCAAAGATATGTTAAGAATCTCATTAATATTCCACGTCTCCTTATTCTTCCTCTTTCGGTTGTGCCTTTGTCGCCCTCTCTCCTTCGGTTGTGCCTTTGTCGTCCGCTCTCCTTCGGTTGTGCCTTTGTCGTCCTCTCTCCTTCGGTTGTGTCTTTGTCGTTCTCCTTCTTCGTTTGAGTCTTTGTCGTTCTCTCTTCTTCAATATCTTCGTTTCTTTCCTCTTAAGAAATATATTGTGATTGTTTTCAAGAATTTGAGGGACTGCTCTAAAACGAATGAACATTTTTTTTTAAAGTTGAACTCACAGCATTTGGTAGAAGAGAAGACGAAGAGAGAATAAATGGATGTTAGCTAGTATAATTTACTACAAAATAATAATTTACCTCAGCTGAAATAGATCAACTGTAAACAACACTGCTACCAACCCAACACGTAAACAAATCTGCTGCTCCCAACCTTACAGGTAATCACTGAATGTAAATAAGACTGATCATTGTATCGGTGTTATTACGGACCATACCACCAGCGTGACTACGGACCATACCATCAGTGTTATTACGGACCATACCACCAGCGTGACTACGGACCATACCATCAGTGTTATTACGGACCATAAGCTATTGAATACACTAATATAAACGCATATACGCTATTTTAGAATTATTTTTAAAGCTTTTATGAACGCTGTTATAAATGTTACTAGAAACACTATTATACACACTGTTATGCACACTTATATACGCAATCGTACCAGTATACGTTTTTTGTAGCCTTTTGTTTGTCATGTGTTATGACATTGAAGAGTAATTATGTGAAGGGCTGAAGAACAAAAAGGCACAATTCCGTGACTGGAACAATACATAAATAACCCGCACATAGGAGAGAGAGAGGAAGAGCTTACGATGACGTATCGGTCCGACTTGAACCATTTACAAAGTCGTACTGTGTGGTTTTGTAAATGGGTGGGTGTGGCGTCCAGAGAAAACACACACACACACACAAAACACACACACACACACCCCACACACACACACACACATACACATACACACACACCACACACACACACACACACACACACACACACACACACACACAGTCACACAGTCACACACATTCATACACACACATTCTCACACATTTGAGGCAAAGGTGAGGTTCATAGTATGCCCTATAAGCAAGCCAAGTAAAGAGAGCCCATAGTGATTAACCGAGAATTCATAGAGGAGAGAGGAAGAAGCAAGAGGGTTTGGAAAAAAAAGAGCAACTTAAATGACAAAAAAAGGGGAGGTAAGCAAGAGAACCAGGAACGAATATGCAAGAAGAAGAAGAAGAAGGAAGGGGGAGTGAAAAATAAAAAATCATATAGCATCAAAGACCAACTCAGAGCAAATGTTTCTCCGTTGTGAAGGAGCATGTGATAAAGCTGAGGAAGGAGAAAAAGACTAGCAGAATAACAGAGAAATATTTGAAGTGGAATGTGGAGGAAAAATAACTAACGAGGAGGAGAGGATAGTGATAAACTAGAGAGACCTAAACAGGTTGTAAATGTGGTCACACAAGTGGCTTTTCAAGTTCTACTCAAGCATATGCGAGGAGGAGGAGGAGAGGACATACCAGGCACAGAGTACAGCATGGATGGAGAGAAACCGCAAATATCTTGGAATAAAGAGGACCTGAAATGAACATGCCAAGCATATCGCCAAGATTGCACAGGATTGTATCGGCAACAACATACGCAAGATTAGCAACCTCAGAATAGTATTCAGGAACTTGAATAAAGAGTCGTTCAGGACCTTATACATGTATATTAAGCCAGTCATTGAGTACGTATTACCATCATGAAGCCCACACCTGGTCAAAAACGTAAAGAAACTGACAAGGTCCAAAGGTCTGCAATCAAGCTAGTACTTTGAAGAGAGGTTGAAAGAACTGAACCTGGCGCCACTTTATTTGCTTTTGTCAAAATAAAACACAACATAATGCACAATTTTATATGTTTAAGAATAACAATATCCCAATACAGAAACAAGAAAAATATGTACACAGAATATTATATTATACAAATACCTTGAATTAACATCGATTCACCAGACATATTCATCACGTCACAATTATAAGTATTTAAATGATACAGGCAAAAATTGTATGTTCTACTATGTATATGTTTCAGGAATGCAATATAAATATATGTTACAAGAAAAATCATACCATGGCGTGAATTACTAGACATTACATGAACAGCTACACACCGATGTGCATGACAACTTTGATCTGCAACAAGTGCACTTTACACTGCATGGACGCTTTTCAAACACATTTGGAAAGTTGCTTGCATTCTTTAGGTACTGGGTTCAGGTTAGTCCGGTGCACACTCCATGTTCCCTCGTCATTTTTGTCTCCTTCCCCAACTGCCTGGGGAGGGTAGCAGTGGCTTTTGATCAAGAGACTAGCACCAAATATGACTTTCCTGGTCAGCTGCTCTGTGTGTATGCTGCAGTAGAGCTGCTCGTGTAGACGGCATAAACAACGCCGTCTACTAGAGTAGATTGCCTCATCAGCCTTTGTCAACGAAGATGACCCGTCATACCAATAACAAATCTCTCTAGCAGCCGTATACATGTATCGCTTTCACCTGCTGATGCTTGGTATCTGCTCAGCTTGACGGAAGACTCCGTTACTGATTCCAGGGAAAATATTCGAGTTTTGAAGGAAGGTTTTTTCACATTTTCCTTTGATGGCAGAACCAACTGAACGAATGAAAGAAGGAGACTACTGTACAAATAACCCGCACACTGAAGAAAGAAGCTCACGACGACGTTTTTATCCGACTTAGACCATTTACAAAGTCACACTGTGACTTTGTGACTATATGCGGGTTATTTGTGTATTGTTCCAGGCACAGTATTGTCCTTTTTATTCTTTAGGAGGCCATTGTTTTTAGAAGTTCCAATAGTTTTCACAAGATCGTGGAGAGGCAACCATCTCATCTTTGCACATCCAAATGTAACTCACAAAAACAGGACAAACGATTTTAGCTGATTGCAGAAAAAGACACTGTAATCATCAAAATGCTCGTTATTAGAGAGAATACATGCAATGTCTTTTAGAATTACATGTTTATATTGAAAAAATACTCAAGAATCAGCTTCATGTGTGCAAGGGATATTTTCTCTGTCACACTGATTGCAGTGTTGTCATTTGTTGCACAGACAAGCCCACGCCGATTTTTTTTTTTCAAACTTTCGGCTAGCAGTGGGGAAAAGTTCTTTTGTTTTCGTGATTTTGCAGAAAGCTGAGCCAGTTGCTTGGCGGTGTCCCAGTTTCAGGTGTCTTCTGCTCCTTTCTCCTCTTAAAGGTCTTGTATACGCTTCAAGATTGTCATGCTTCGGCATCTCTGGTCTTAGAGTTGTCAGGAAGTGGAACGACCTGGATCGCGAATTGAGACAGAATCCTTACACAGCTTTAAAAATAGATATGACAGGGTTCACACAACCAGAAGCGTAGTAGCCAGAGGAGATAAGACACACACACACACACACACACACACACACACACACACACACACACACACACACACACATTTACAAATCCGTTAAGTTATAGAGTGAAAATTACAGAACGGCCTAAACCAAATTTAACGGTTAAAGTTTGAGAGTCAAGTTTAAGAAAGCCAGGCAAGCCAGCGGTGAAAAAGTCTTGCCACAGACGCAGGTCGTAAATGCTCTCTCTCTCTTTCTCTCTTTCCTTCCTCCCTCTTTCCCTTTCCTCTTCTCTCCCCTTTCAAAGCGACTTTAGATGGCAGACGAACTTACACAGACGTCCTTGATTAATTTGACCGTGTGTGTGTGTGTGTGTGTGTGTGTGTGTGCTCACCTAGTTGTGGTTGCAGAGGTCGAGTCATAGTTCTTTTATGTGTGTGTGAGAGAGTCAGTAAATGACGTTGGGCGCTTGTCAAATTACAAAGGAACTTATGGTAGCTTAACATAAAAAAACAAAAACACGTTTCACTCAATTTTTTTAAAATTTGGTCGATGATTTCGTTCGATTTGATTACCAACTTCAGGCGGCTGACCAAAGAATTACAAAGCTTCTCGAAGCAAATCAAGTTCGTTTCCTGAATTCCATTTTTTTTTCATCTCCTGGGTCAACAATGACTCTGTTTTTGTAATACGGTTTTCCTTTCCTTTCATAGCAACAATTTTCGATAGGATTCGGGAAAATAAACACAAATGCAGTATAATGCGATCCTTTATTGACAACGTTTCGCCCACACAGTGAGCTTTAACAGGTCACAAACAGATCTGTTTGACTTGATACATCCCACTGTGTGGGCGAAACGTAGTCAATAAACGATCACATTATTATGCATTTATGTTTATCTCCATAGGATTCAGGTCACAGCTGTTCCCTGGTCACTGAATAACATTGATAGTGTTTATTTGCAGCCACTTCTCAACCTGTTTCGATATGTGGCATAAAGTGTGTGGTGCCACGAGCCTTGTGGAACGTGATAAAGAATCTCAGAATCTTGTGAAAGTTAAGACACATGTGCAACATCTGGATATCTTTATTGTAGACGTTTCGCCATCCAGTGGCTTTATCAATACAGATTCTAGGACATAATAAGAAGACAGTAGAACTATATACAAAAGATGAGGTAATCAGTCCCTCAGTCTTGGAGTAAGTGTTCACAGCATCGTGGTGGAGGAGAATCTGGAGCAAAGGCAAGAAGACTGGTCAGTCTTCTTGCCTTTGCTCCAGATTCTCCTCCACCACGATGCTGTGAACACTTACTCCAAGACTGAGGGACTGATTACCTCAGATGTTGCACAAGATGTTGCACAAGTGTCTAAGTCTTCATATTAACGGTATTATATACTATTCATTTACTATAGATGCTAAGACCTCGGGATCTTCAAAAAAGAGATTGGACAAATATATGTTTAAGAATGGCTGTGCTTGATTAATACCCGAGGTACTAAAACTTAATTCTTGTCCAGCATTTTCCTAAACCTTCCCAAGTGGGTAGGTGGGTATGGTTGGTTTAGAGAAGTACCTGCCTAGTTTGGGCCAGTAGGCCTGCTATAGTGCTCCTCCATTCTTATATTCTTATGTACACACTCCGCATGTAAAGCAACATCATTTGCAGAGACTGTTGAGGCAACTCACTTTAAAGGACTAATATATGTTTAGTATTTTTCTAATGCAACTTCAGTTTTCTCAAACATTTCAACATTCGAACACAAATGTTCTTGTTTTCCCATAACTTAACATTACTAATGCTTATTATAATCATTATTACAAATTTAACGAGAAGTATTCTAGTAAAAATCAGTTTCAGGTGCATTAGAATTTTATTATTATTATTATTATTATTATTATTATTATTATTATTATTATTATTATTAGTGTGCGTTAAACCTGAAAGCGTCGCACAGCGCTCAGGGGATAAGTAATTTTATTTGATCCAAAAATTTGAAGTTTATTTTTTTATTTCCTTGCTGAGGATCCCGTGTATATACACTGAAAGGTGAGTATCTCCGTGAATATACATTGAGAAGTGCATATCCCTGTGTATATACACCTAATTTAATTCCTGTTTCAGAAATTAATGTATCCCTGACCGGTGGTGCACAAGTTACATGTAGCCTTAATGGTCCCTCCTGTAGCCGATAGGCTTTAAACCTAATAAACCAGTCAATAAACTCTAACTCCGAGTAACTGCCTGAACCTTTCATCCCGTTGATTGTAATCGCATTAAGAGTTTTAATCCCCGAGAAAAAAAAAATACCACTCCTTTTTTTCTGTTGAGACTCTTAGTCTCTCGCCAGAATTTTTCAGTTCAGTTTGAAACATTTTCTGACATATTTCAATTTTTAGTTAAAATATGCATATATATATATCACTGGAGAAACAGGTAAGCTTTACTGCTTGATATAAAATAATATGATTTGGCATATTTTATCCCATAAAATGCAAATGTTGCATCATTTTCGATTTTCAAGGAGCTGGTGAAGGGTGAAGAGACGTTGGTACAGAACAAATTTTGTGTGATGAATGGTTTTGAAAACCGACAAGTTGAAGAATTGAGACACTTATGCAACATATGGGAATCTTTATTCCCATATGTTGCATAAGTGCCTCAGTTCTTCAGAGCAAATTTTGATTATACAGGAGCGAAATGTGTTTAAAACGGATACTTGTTCTGTAGTGTTTGTCTGCCATATTTGCCGTCAACATCTGCCATCCAAGAGATAGTGATCTAAAACTGGACACCTTTTTTTCTGAATGTGGTGACCTTTTTTTAAGAATGAATGCCACAGCAGAGTGACTGGAACCATTCACAACAAATCCAGAAAATGAAGAAACGAGACGACGTTGCGGTCAGTCATGGAACATAATCATGGTTCGGGGCGGACCGAAACGTTGACTAGCTTCAGTTACAATTTGTGGGTTACTTGCGAATAGATGTTTGAGTAAATTACCGTTATTTTGTAAAGGAAGTGAGCACTGGTCAGTGGAGGAGGGATAGAGAGGAAATAATAGTCGTTGGAGGATAGATAGAGAGGATGGAAAGTGGATGGAAGCGTTAAACACCGGTCATTCAAAGGATGATGGTAGGAAGATGGAGAGTGTAAGCACTGGCCAATATAAGTAGAATTAGAAGAATAAAGAGAAGATAGAGGAGAGTAATCTGTGTTAAATAAAGGAAGCAGGGAAGATGGAATATAAACACTAGTCAGTGGAAATAGGGTAACAGGAGTATGGAGTAAGGCTGGAGGAGTGTAAACAGCAGTGTGTGACCTCTACCATGAGACAAGGCGACGTCTCCACCATCGACTAACCATAAAAATACGTGTAAACCTCCTTGCCCAAGAGGCCCATGTAATATGCAGTTTAGATGCCGCTGGTCGGCTGCTCTGGTTGATACCAGACACTTACTATATTCTCTCAAATACACTTAACCCAGTAACATATTGTACCATCAGCGATCTCTCTCTCTCTCTCTCTCTCTCTCTCTCTTCTCTCTCTCTCTCTCTCTCTCCTCTCTCTCTCTCTATCTTTGCATGTTTATTCTTCATGAACAATGTTGTACAACGGGTTTAGTAACCTTTCATGAGCATAAATTGCAGCAGTGCTCCTTCTGAAGTGGTTGTGATTTGGACCTGCATAGAATGGGCCAGTAGGCCTTGCTGCAGTGCTCCTCCTTTCTAATGTTCATAGGCTCTTTTAAAATGTATATCAGAATGGTAACTTTAAAGAGGAGCGCTTCACGTGTTTGATGCTTCTGTTTGAAATGCTAATGGATCGCTCATCACAGCAATAGGAGATTACTCTAGAGAGAAAGCAATTTTCCCAGTAGCAAAAGTCAATAGTTTAGGAATTGTAGTTAAAGGTTCAGAGAACCGACAAGTTGGTAAATTAGACACATGTGCAACACCTGGGTATCTTTACTGTGGAAATGTTTCACCACACAGTGGCTTCATCAGTTCTATACAAAGAAGAATGGTGAAGATCAGGATTTTGAGGTAATCAGTCCCCCAGCCTGGAGTCGATGTAATCAGTCCATCAGTCTTGAAGATTGATGGACTGATGTCAGAATGCTGTTCTTAAGATTGCCAGGCGCCCGTATGCTGCGGTAGTTATTTGCTTAATGTGCGCCTGGGATGTGCCCGAGATCCTTTTCCTTGAGTGAGGTTTGTAGGCTCTGGCCTCCTAGACTGTACTCCGTCTGTGGTCTTCTTTGCCCTTTCCCAATATTCATGACTTTGCACTTGGTGGGGTTGAACTCCAGGAGCCAGTTGCTGGACTAGGCCTGCAGCCTGTCCAGATCCCTCTGTAGCTCTGCCTGGTAATCGTGTGTGTGTGTGTACTCACCTAGTTGTACTCACCTACTTGAAGTTGCAGGGGTCGAGTCCGAGCTCCTGGCCCCACCTCTTCACTGGTCTCTACTAGGTCACTCTCTCTAAACTGTGAGCTTTATCATACCTCTGCTTAAAGTTATGTATGGATCCTGCCTCCACTACATCGCTTCCCAAACTATTCCACATACTGACTACTCTGTGGCTGAAGAAATACTTCCTAACATCCCTGTGATTCATCTGTGTCTTCAACTTCCAACTGTGTCCCCTTGTTACTGTGTCCAATCTCTGGAACATCCTGTCTTTCTCCACCTTGTCAATTCCTCTCAGTATTTTGTATGTCGTTATCATGTCCCCCCTATCTCTCCTGTCCTCCAGTGTCGTCAGGTTGATTTCCCTTAACCTCTCCTCGTAGGACATATCTCTTAGCTCTGGGACTAGTCTTGTTGCAAACCTTTGCACTTTCTCTAGTTTCTTTACGTGCTTGGCTAGGTGTGGGTTCCAAACTGGTGCCGCATGCTCCAATATGGGCCTAACGTACACGGTGTACAGGGTCCTGAACGATTCCGTATTAAGGTGTCGGAATGCTATTCTGAGGTTTGCCATGCGCCCATATGCTGCAGCAGTTATTTGGTTGATGTGCGCTTCAGGAGATGTGCCTGGTGTTATACTCACCCCAAGATCTTTTTCATTAAGTGAGGTTTGTAGTCTCTGGCCCCGTAGACTGTGTGTGTGTGTGTGTGTGTGTGTGTGTGTGTGTGTGTGTGTGTGGTGTGTGTGTGTGTGTGTGTGAGTGCGTGCGTGCGTGCGTGTGTGTGTGTACAGAAAATACAGAATGACGAAGTTAGGAGTTGTGATAGTATGAAGAGTGTATTAAGTAGCGGAGGAGAGGCTGAGATAGTTTGCTTATTTAATAACGCTGCAGCAAGATAGCTTGTCCAGGAAGGTGGATAAAAATGCACGCCATGGTAGCACCAACGAGCGCTGCGATGCTGGTGACGCTCAGCCATCGAGTTGCCAGACAAACTTCGGCTGCATTTTATTTCCTTTACGTAAACTAGCCAAACCTAAATTAACCTAACCTAACCTAATCTAACATAACCTATCCTAATCTAATCTAAACTACGCTAACCTAATCTAATATAACGTAACCTAGCCAAACGTAAACTAATTTATGTCTCTGTTAATGTAATACTTCATCACCATTTTTCAGCGTATGTTCGTAAGTAATAACGTAATTCAGAAGAGCCGTCTGCATCATCAAAATTTCTTTGCTTCCCATCAGGAAAGGCGCCACGATGCTGGTAATTAACTTCTGAGACAAGAACTTTGAGCTCTCCTCCACTTTCTTGGACCACATCTCATTATTTTCTATTTTTTAATGAATGCAACGTGTGCGTGGTCTTGTGAACGAATCTCATGTAAGTACATGGTGTTGTGAATTTAGCAGGAATATTTATATTAATATCAACAAATTTATAAATGGAAAAAGTAACTCATACGTGATAGGATGGAATCAAGAGGCAAGACCGAGAGGAATGTGTGTGAGGCCGCGGCTCCTGGGTGACTTGTCAAGAATGACGCCAGAAATGAACGTGAACTGGTTCTCACTCCAGCATTTCTCAAGACATGCACAGTTTGTATGCCTGTGGCTGTGGCTTCCTATTAGAGGCCCGGGTTAGCTTAAACGGAAGCACTTGATGTAACACTGAAGAACCAATCCTCCTCTGGAGGTGGGAGACGGGTCATCACGAGATTTAAACCCGTGCTAGGACTGGGGTCCTGGCAAACGTTAAACAAACTAGATGGTAATGCGTCAAACTGTCAATTTATAGACCGCGGTTCGATCCCCTCGTCTATCCTTCTGTTTATTCATTGGCAGTTGTCTATTACAGATTAATTTGAATTTACATAAACATGCGTAGAAACACACACACACACACACACACACACACACACAACACACACACACACACACCACACACACACACACACACACACACACACACACAAATTCTTGCAGGAATGAGGATCTTCCTGCAGGAGGTTCAGTGGGAACAGGAGTTGGTAGGAAAATCAGTAAAGGAAATGATGGACTTTGTAACAACAAAATGCAAGGAGACAGAGGAAAGGTTTATTCCCAAGGGTAACAGAAATAATGGGAAGGACAGACCGAGCCCTTGGTTTACTCGAAGGTGCAGTGAGGCAAAAACTAAGTGCTCTAGAGAATGGAAAAAGTACAGAAGGCAAAGGACTCGGGAGAATAAAGAGATTAGTCTACGAGCCAGAAACGAGTATGCACAGATAAGGAGGGAGGTGCAGCGGCAGTATGAAAATGACATAGCATCGAAAGTCAAGTCTGATCCGAAACTACTCTACAGCCACATCAGGAGGAAGACAACAGTCAAGGACCAGGTAATCAGGCTGAGGAAGGAAGGTGGGGAGCTCACAAGAAATGAGCAGGTGGTATGTGAGGAGCTCAACATGAGATTTACAGTGGAGGCTGAAGGGACAACGGGAAGACAAAACAGTGGGGTACAGCAACAAGGGATATACCAACAAGGGTTGGATGAATTACACACATCTTAGGAGGTGGAGAAGCTCCTAAGTGACCTTGATACCTCAAAGGCGGTGGGACCGGACATCTCTCAATGGGTCCTAAAAGAGGGAGCAGGGACACTACATGTGCCACTAACCAAAATCTTCAACACTTCCCTTGAAACTGGGCAACTACCTGAAGTATGGAAGAAGGCAAATGTAGTTCCCACCTTTAAGAAGGGAGAGAGAAATTAAGCACTAAATTATAGACCAATGTCACTGACATGTATACTATGCAAAGTCTTGGAAAAGATTATCAGGAGAGTGGTGGAGCGCCTTGAGCGGAACAAGATTATAAACGACAGCCAGCACGGATTCATGGAAGGCAAATCCTGTGTCACAAACCTAGAGTTTTATGACAAGGTAACTGAAGTAAGAAATGAGAGGGAGGGGTGGGTTGACTGCATTTTCTTGGACTGCAAGAAGGCCTTCGAACACAGTTCCTCACAAGAGATTAGTACAAAAGCTAGAGGAACAGGCACGTATAACAGGAAGGGCACTGCAATGGATCAGAGAATACCTAACAGGGAGGCAACAGTGAGTCATGGTCCATGATGAGGTATCACAGTGGGCGCCAGTGACGAGCGGGGTCCCACAGGGGTCAGTCCTGGGACCAGTGCTATTCTTGGTATATGTGAACGACATGACGGAAGGGATAGACTCAGACGTGTCCCTGTTTGGAGATAACGTGAAGTTAATGAGGAGAATTAAATCAGATGCGGACCAGACAGGTCTTCAAACAGACCTGGACAGGCTGGATGTGTGGTCCCGAAACTGGCTCCTAGAATTTAACCCCGCCAAATGCAAAGTCATGAAGATCGGAGGAGGGCAAAGAAGACCGCAGACAGAGTATAGGCTAGGAGGCCAAAGGCTGCAAACCTCACTCAAGGAGAAAGACCTAGGAGTGAGAATAATACCGAGTACATCGCCAGAAGCACACATTAACCAGATAACTGCTGCGGCATATGGGCGCTTGGCAAACCTGAGAATAGCGTTCCGGTATCTCAGTAAGGAATCGTTCAAGACATTATACACTGTGTACGTGAGGCCTATACTGGAGTACGCAGCACCAGTTTGGAACCCACATCTGGTCAAACGCGTCATGAAATTAGAGAAAGTGCAAAGGTTTGCAACAAGGCTAGTTCCAGAACTAAGGGGAATGTCCTGTGAAGAAAGGTTAAGGGAAATCGGTCTGACAACACTGGAGGGCAGGAGGGTCAGGGGAGACATGATAACGACATACAAAATACTGCGTGGAACAGACAAGGTGGACAGAAACAGGATGATCCAGAGATGGGACACAGAAACAAGGGGTCACAATTGGAAGCTGAAGACTCAGATGAGTCAAACGGATGTTAGGAAGCATTTCTTCAGTCATAGAGTAGTTAGGAAGTGGAATAGTCTGGCAAGCGATGTAGTGGAGGCAGGAACTATACATAGTTTTAAGACGAGGTATGATAAAGCTCATGGAGCAGGGGGAGAGAGGACCTAGTAGCGGTCGGTGAAGAGGCGGGGCCAGGAGCTGAGTCTCGACCCCTGCAACCACAATTAGGTGAGTACACACACACACACATAGAGACCCGTTGATTGGAAAGTGGGGAGCCTCTCCACTCCACACCAGTTGCCAACTAAATTTATTGTTATATCTAACTTTAAACAATCTCTACATGTGTACAAAAAGGCTACACTTTGTATATTGAAATATTTATAGTAAAATTTAATTAATGTGAATGAATAAAGGGAGTTTAAACATAGGAAATAGGAGGTAATGACGGTTGACACCCAAGTTTGTATCCTATCTAATTAATGTTTACGTTTGACACAGTAACGACAAGGAATTACTCACGTGCAACATCTATTTGTCTTTATTTGAAAACGTTTTACTTGCCAATGGCTTTTTCAGTTGACTAGACTAAGGTACTGAACACCGGCTTCCAGGCTGAGGGACTGATTACCTCGACTTCTGTCTCTGTGTTGAAGTGAAAAAAAAAGCAATTGGCTGGCGGAACGGCTTTATATAAGCTACCCAGATGTTACACATATTTACTTCATCGTCTTGTTGATACTGTATACAATTTTTGCACTGTTACAGCAACGATAGCTTAGTCCACACACAAAGGGGTGTATGCAAGTCGAAAACTGCTACATCGGTAAAAATCTACTATATTCTGCATACATAACGTCCCCCTCCGCAAAACACGAAATATACGGGCTACATTTTCTCATCTTAGACAGCACCAACATGCGGAAAATAATGTTCACAGTAATATTTCTACTGATGCTCCTACCAGTTGCCTCTCACACACCCCTCAATATGCGGTCCATCGGTGCTTCTGGGCATTCATGCGGCATTTGTCGCGTCCCAGGACTGGAGGGGAAGAATGGTTATGATATTGCATGCGAAATATAAATAATATACAATAGGATGGTGCGCGTCTCTGGCCGGTGTGTTCCTTCCCTACCCCCCAAGGTGCCTGAAGTATCACGCTGTCGCCTCTCCTCTTATATATTGTCCAGCGAGATAGTCTGGTGAAGAAGCAGCGGGAAATGTGGTTGTTGTTTGTGGTGGTGTTAGTGATGGTGTTGTTGGTGTTGATGGTGTTGTTGGTATATATCAGTGGTAAAATATTTCAACATGTATGTCAATATGTTTAGGTAAGACACATATGCAACAGTTAGGTATCTTTATTTCGAAACGTTTCGCCTACACAGTAGGCTTCTTCAGTCGAGTACAGCAAAGTTGATAGAAGCAGAAGAGACTTGAAGACGATGTAATCAGTCCATCACCCTTAAAGTTTTGAGGTGGTCAGTCCCTCAGTCTGGAGAAGAGTATTGTTCCATTGTCTGGAATAATATGGAGTTGAAGTGATAGGATGGAGCCTTATATAGCGCCAGGAGGTGAGACGTAGGTCATTAGTAGAGTAAGAGTGTAGACATTGAGAGGTCAGGTCCCTCTCAAATCCAGCCTTTCTCACTAGTAGAGGTTGTTGAAGTGGTTCCAAGTCTGTACCAAGAAATAAAGATACCTAACTGTTGCATATGTGTCTTACCTAAACAACCTGTCGGTATTTTATACCATTTTATTGTTCACCATGTATGTCAATATGATAAGATGTAGTTTGTGGCATTTTACTGAGAGGACGTTTCGTCCATTAAGATGTTCGAGGGTTTCTGGTGTTGGAGGAGTTGCTGGTGTTCTTGTTGTTGACGTTGGAGGCGTTGGTGTTGGTGGCGCTGTTGTTGGTGGTGATGGATGTGCTTATGATGAAGTATTGGTGGTGGTGGAAGAGTTCCTGATGAGGAAGGCGTTGTTAGCGATGTGTGCTTGGCAGAAACATCAACAGCTCTGCAACAGAAGGACCTACCAGATATGTTGTGCTACCAGTCAGGAGCTTGGTGTTCCACATATATGCTGATATTACCAACACACAACACAAGATGGCTACGAACTTTAACACCTTTTTCAAAGATTTAGTGCATAAGAAGCAAGAATCCGACCCATCCACTGGTGCAGGAGTCTGTCACACACTGTGTGAGATGTGATAAAAACTAACCCAGACACTGCCGCAGGATTCTGTCATACCTTGAGGGGATGTGATAAGTCCGACCCATCCACTGATGCAGTAAACCACGTCCTACCTTGGAAGAGGGGATGTAACAGGAAGTACGTAGGTGATATTCCTTAATTCCTCGAACTGAAAATTCTCGAACGCAAATATTCTGGCAGCCATGATGACAAAGCAACACCTGTGTGCAACACCTATGTGCAACACAGACACAGCGAGTAACAAAACCTGGAATAGCGTAGACTTGTATAAATTCTTTAAGCATCTGCTAATTAAGTTGTTTGCCCAACCTGAACATAGCCGTCGCCAACACCAACATGATACCCACAAATCACGTGATACCCACTCATAATCACGTGATACCAACTATTTATCGCGTGATACCCACTACCCATTACGTGATATCCACCACCCATTACGTGATACCCACCACCCATTACGTGATACCCAATAGCAGCTGACTACCTGGCTTCTCGTCACCAGTCTCCCACCAGAGTGCATGCTAGCTTAGGATTGAGGAAGTCACTCGTGACAAAAAGATTGCATTAATAAGTGTCATAACAATGGTATAGTGATACCAACAAGATGTGGAGAAAGACACTTATGGATTTGGAAGTGCTCTGGGAGAGTACAGGATGGGTGTTTAAGGGTACAGGATGGGATATGCGAGAGCACAGTATGGGTGTTTGAGAGTACAGGATGGGTGTGCGAGAGCACAGTATGGGTGTTTGAGAGTACAGGATGGGTGTGCGAGAGCACAGTATGGGTGTTTGAGGGTACAGGATGGGTGTTTGAAGGTACAGGATGGGTGTGCGAGAGCACAATACGGGTGTTTGAGGGTACAGGATGGGTGTGCAAGAGCACAGGATGGGAGTTTGAGGGTACAGAATGGGTGTGCAAGAGCACAGTATGGGTGTTTGAGGGTACAGGATGGGTGTACGAGAGCACAGTATGGGTAATTGAGGGTACAGGATGGGTGCGCGAGAGTACAAGTTGGGTCTTTGAGGGTACAGGATGGAAGTGTGAGAGCACAGTATGGGTATTTGAAGGTACAAGATGGGTATGTGAGAGCAAGGTATGGGAATCTGAGGGTACAGGATGGGTGTGCGAGAGCACAGGATGGTTGCATGATAAACATTTCCTTTAACAAATGTCCCGAACTGTACGTGGCTTATTCTACAGCTGTCATGGATCACAGTAGAAGCGGTTGATATAGCCGGAGAGGGAAGTGTACTTCCATAGAGAGAGAGAGAGAGGTCACAGAAAGGGCCACTGAAGATGTAAGGAGTTAAGGATGTGATGAGACATTATAATCATAACTTAATTGTTACGAGAGGAAAGAAATTCCAAGAACAAGGGGTGAGGGAAAATGGTGAATAAGTGCAATTGTTGAAGCGAACACAAGCAGTGGAAGAGAGAGAGAGAGAGAGAGAGAGAGAGAGAGAGAGAGAGAGAGAGAGGTGAATAATTTGAGAGAAGTAGCGTGAGCGAAGAGCAGGAGGGGAGTGGAAGAAAGGAAGTATAGAAGGGAGGGAATGAGAGGGGATGTCAGAGCAAACGTCAAAGGGTGAGAGAACAGCAGACATCACAGGCAGGAGTGTGAAGGGGAACTAGAGACGATGAGTGAAAGTAATACTGTGTGTGTGTGTGTGTGTGTGTGTGTGTGTGTGTTGGTGTACTCACCTATTTGTTCACCTATTTGTGGTTGTAGGGCTCGAGTCACAGCTCCTGGCCCCGCCTCTTCACTGATCGCTACTAGGTCCTCTCCCTGCTCCATGAGCTTTATTTTACCTCGTCTTAAAACTATGTATGGTTCCTGCCTCCACTATTCACTTGCCAGACTATTCCACTTCATGAGAACTCTATGGCTAAAGAAATACTTCCTAACATCCCTTTGACTCATCTGAGTCTTCAGCTTCCAATTGTGACCCCTTGTGTGTGTGTGTGTGTGTGTGTGTGTGTGTACTCGCCTAGTTGTACTCACCTAGTTGAGGTTGCAGGGGTCGAATCCTAGCTCCTGGCCCCGCCTCTTCACTGGTCGCTACTAGATCACTCTCCCTGAATCGTGAGCTTTATCATACCTCTGCTTAATGACTACTCTGTGGCTGAAGAAATACTTCCTAACATCCCTGTGATTCATCTGTGTCTTCAACTTCCAACTGTGTCCCCTTGTTGCTGTGTCCAATCTCTGGAACATCCTGTCTTTGTCCACCTTGTCAATTCCTCTCAGTATTTTGTATGTCGTTATCATGTCCCCCCTATCTCTCCTGTCCTGAAGTGTCGTCAGGTCAATTTCCCTTAACCTCTCCTCGTAGGACATACCCCTTAGCTCTGGGACTAGTCTTGTTGCAAACCTTTGCACCTTCTCTAGTTTCTTTACGTGCTTGGCTAGGTGTGGGTTCCAAACTGGTGCTGCATACTCCAATATGGGCCTAACGTACACTGTGTACAGGGTCCTGAACGATTCCTTATTAAGATGTCGGAATGCTGTTTTGAGGTTTGCTAGGCGTCCATATGCTGAAGCAGTTATTTGGTTGATGTGCGCCTCAGGAGGTGTGCCTTGTGTTATACTCAAACCAAGATCTTTTTGATTGAGTGAGGTTTGTAGTCTCTTGCCCCCCTAGACTGTACTCCGTCTGCGGTCTTCTTTGCCCTTCCCCAATCTTCATGACTTTGCACTTGGTGGGGTTGAACTCCAGGAGCCAATTGCTGGACCAGGTCTGCAACCTGTCCAGATCCATTTGTAGTCCTGCCTGATCTTCGACCGAATGAATTCTTCTCATCAACTCCACGTCATCTGCAAACAGGGATACTTCGGAGTCTATTTCTTCCGCCATGTCGTACACAAATACCAGAAACAGCACTGGTCCTAGGACTGACCCCTTGTGGGACCCCACTTGTCACAGGTGCCCACTCTGACACCTCGCCACGTACCATGACTCGCTGCTGTCTTCCTAACAAGTATTCTCTGATCCATTGTAGTGCCTTCCCTGCTATCCCTGCCTGGTCCTTCAGTTTTTGCACGTATCTCTTGTGTGGAACTGTGCCAAACGCCTTCTCACAATCCAAGAAAATGCAGTCTACCCACCCCTCTCTCTCTTGTCTTACTGATGTCACCCTGTCATAGAACTCCAGTAGGTTTGTGACACAGGATTTCCCGTCCCTGAAAGCTTCTTGGCTACTGTTATGAGATCATTCCTTTCTAGGTGTTCCACCACTCTTCTTCTGATAATCTTCTCCATGACTTTGCATACTATACATGTCAGTGACACTGGTCTGTAGTTTAGTGCTTCATGTCTGTATCTTTCTTTAAAAATTGGGACTACATTTGCTGTCTTCCATGCACGTGTGTGTGTGTGTGTGTGTGTGTGTGACTGTGTATGTGCGCGCGCGCGAGAGTGCGTATATGTGTGACTATGAGAGAGAGAGAGAGAGAGAGAGAGAGAGAGAGAGAGAGAGAGAGAGAGAGAGAGAAACACGGTCACTCAGAGAATAATTATCTAGAATGGAAGGGAAGAAGTGGGGCGAGAGTGATGAGAATATTTTATATATATAACAAGAAAAGGGTAAGTATCGTCCCTGCAAGAAATAAATAAGAACAACCTAGTGGAACGTCTCGGCACGACGCAGAGAAGACGCTTTTTAAGACCTTACCACCAGAAAGGTCAAAGCTTGAAGGTCAACGTGAAAGTTCCAACATCGCATCCCTATTCTACTACCTGAGGTCTAATTGAGGTGTCCTGTAGCTCGGTTGCTAGCGCACTCGGCTCACACACTGAGGTCCGGGGTTCGATCTCTTGTGACGATTACAACAGTCACAAGAGAAGACAGGATGTGATAGTCACAAGTGAAGTGGTCAGGCGAATAAATTATATTGAAAATATGGGTCAAGACCACAGATATTTAAAATCAAGAGAGATTACGATAAGGCACGTTAAATGTCTGTGAATATCCCGTTACCGAGACTACTAACATTCCCAGCGCTCCTAACATTAATTAGCGTAGCCTTATACCTGTTAGCACCTATGTACGGTATACGTAACTGTGTCACCAACTTACACAGTTAGTGACTGTCACCAGACCACAATACTACACCGCGCCTCAGTAACCAGCTAACTGGTTAATGTAAAGTCTTGTCCTTATTTATCTCGTTAATTGGGAGACAGCCACCACCCAGGCAGGTACTACCGTCCTGCCACATGAGACTGAAACGGAAACCTGTTAAATATTTTACACTCTGGCAGGATTGCTAGCCTCTTTTCTGTACTCAGCAACTCCTAAGATGACTGTTAAATCTTGCTATTACTACTTACAGCAAATATACACTACATTTTTGCGATTCTGCAGGTATGTATATGCAGATACATACGATTTCTAAATAGCTTTTGAACTTGCAGTGTTTCCTGTCAATTCCATTGGGACGTAGGTTAGAATCCTTTCTCCGTAAGAAATGGGTATCATAAAAGGTGACAGAAATTCTGAACAAAAAGCTAGTAACCTCTTCTGTATCAGATATTAGAAAGACAAATGTTTGAAAGTGCGTAGGCATAATACACATGATAACAAAGGCCTGATCATTAATGTTATGAATGAACAGAGGCTGGTTGTACTATCACTAACCCCTCAAGGAAGGTTCCTTGATGTTGGTGAGGGGCTCTTGATTTAGGGAATTGGATCTGTGCTCCAGTTCCCCGAATTAAGCCTGAATGCCTTCCACATCCCCCCCCCAGGCGCTGTATAATCCTCCGGGTTTAGCGCTTCCCCCTTGATTATAATAATAATAATGTACTATCACTAAGCGAAACTGAGCTAAAACTGGTGGGAGAATTTTAAAATGGAGGAGTAAATGGTCCAGGATGGACCAGTCAACTAAATTATCCTTACATTTAACAATATGCGCAAAACCTGCATTGGTCATACATCACCATAAGGAGGAGAGTGAAAAGGTGGGTGTTAGTGGAGGTCAGGAAAGTAGTGATGTAGGGGGCAGCAGGGAGACCACCAGCGAACATAGCGAGGTGATAAAGAGATGTAATAGTTCATCTAGGGAAGAATCAGGAGGATCAGGAAATGAAGTACGTTGTGTATAGGACTCCCATTTAGCACGCTCGAATTGCCACAGAGATTGGTGACGGAGGAGAGTGTATGAGTGAGAATAAAAAATGGGAAATTATCACTGTCGTGTAGATCATTTATTACTGTCTAATCGAAATCTAGAGCTATGGAGGAAGAGCAGATGAGAGGGTAGTGTTTGTGTGTCTAGATGTGTATTAGGAACACCGGTGTTGAAGATAAATAGCGGGGAGATGGAGAGAAAAGACTTGAGTCACAATGTGGTCTTTCCCAAAACAAATGATACCTGAAGGACGCCCGATTCCAGACCAGGCCTCCTCGAGGATCAAGGCCCTGATAAATCAGGCTGTCATTGCTGGACACACCCACTTCAACGTACGAACTACTGATTTGAAGAACTTGTCCATTTCCCTCATGAAGATGGCCAGAGGTTTGTTGGTAATTCCCTTTACGAACGGAAGGAGGGAGTTGAAATAGTCGGAGACATCAAGTCTTTAGCGGTCGTCGAGTTCTCTCGTAGTGTACTCGTAGCTTCCCTGCTTTTTAGCAGAGGTATTTTGCACTGTGTGCGACGTATCTTGTCATACGGAGTGATTTTGGTATTGAGGTTTGGGACCGGTCCCATCGGGGATTTACTAGATGTAGTTATAACGAAAGTTAAAATTAGCTAATAGGAGAGGCGAAGATAATGCTGAACTTAAAGACTGCACATTGGGTATAGAGACGAGCTGCAGTTTTAGTGAAAGATACTAGGAAAGGAAAATTTTTAATGTGGGACATCATTGCTCACGTGAAGCACACCTTCACTGTTGGATTCGTCAGGAAGTCTGGTGATATTTAAAGCACAAACTAGATACAAGATGACCATCTGTATTACATAATTCAGGTTCATGAAAACAAAAGACATTCAGGGAAGAAGTGAAAAATTAACACTTGGCGTTCTCTCTGATTCTCCCTGTATACTCCGATACTCTTCTGTAAAATGAGCAGTATTAATAATGCAGCTGCAGGAGTAAGTGAAGTGTGGTTATGGACTAGAGTGATCGTTACAGTCAGCATGAAGTGAAGGTATATTCGTGTGTGGGGGGGGGGGGTAAGTGTCCTGAGATGTAAATGCGTATTGGTTGCAAAGCCTGGAAGATGGCAAAATAGTATAAGGGATGTTAAGGATTGTAGTCTAGATCATGTAGTAAGTTTCACGTTTCGGTTTAGACAGGAGACCTATGGAATTCTCTCGTTTCGATACAGGGTTTATCGAGGTCCATTTCTGGCTGCCACCTGGAAGTACACCTTTATAGTGTAGCTTCGATTGTTTCTGGAGGAGAGGAGTTGGGAATGTAATGTGCAGGGTTGACGAAGACAGTGGTGTAGAGAGGATAAGTTGGCGAGCGTCCAGGGAAGAGTCGGTTGTTGTGAGACGCCAGTTGGCGTAAGTAATGTAGGAGTTGTGAAGGTGGAACATACTTGAGTTTTGGGGGAATAGGAAGGTAGAAAATGTAGTGCTAGTCTGTGAATATCCTGCAAACAAGACCGGTAACATTCCCAACACTCTAACATTACTTAGCGCAGCCTTGTACTTGTTAGCACCTATCTACGACATCTGTACTTGTGTCACCGACCTACACTGCCTATATTTTATAGAGGTATGGTAATGTTGCAATGATCCCTTTTTCTTCCCTTTTCCTTTCGCTTAGAAGCTGAATTTCACAAGGGGAAATTTCCCCACAAATGAGGCCAAATGGAAAGAGGAAGGGACTGAGGAGTATTTAGATTCGGCTCGAGCAAGGGAATGAAGGGGTTCAATTGCTTGTACCAAGAGTCCTTCAGCACAACAAGAGTTTCTACCCTCCCGGGAAGGGAGATCCTACTCAGCTTTCCTCATCTAAGTCCGCGTAATTTATGAATTGTTCTAGCCACAGTATTGTGACTTTTATTCCACACTGTGAAACTGTAACTATGTGCATAAACTCGCCCATCTGAGTCAATTATATTTAAAACTTTTTTGATAAAAGTATAGCATTTTTTTCACCAGTCATATTTCCAACCTCACAGCTACAATTACTCTTGCTAGCTCTCTCTCTCTCGCTCCCAAACAACTATAATTGTAACTAATTTATAATTGCTTTAATTGCTGGAAAACCCATTAGCCAAATACAAGAAAATATATTATAACTAAACTTTAACTGCCTCACTATGTCAGATTATCTCGTACATGATTCACACTATCCTTGTTCTCTGTTACGAGACGTCCTGGTATTGTGACCTTAATACCAGAAAAGGGCTTTCTTTTTTCTTATGTTCCTTTAAGAACATAAGAAAGAAGGAACACTGCAGCAGGCCTACTGGCCCATGCGAGGCGGGGCCAATTCTCCCACCGGCTTAAGCCAATGTCTTAACCTAGTCAGGTCAATCGCATTCACTTAAGGGAGGATCACGGCATCTTTGAGCAAACTTACGCAGGTAGTGTATGACACCAACGGGTTTAGCGCTTTACAATGAATGTAATATTCATTAATCTTGATTTGGATTATTTTACTTTTATTTAATATATAGTTTTTTGAGTAATTATATACGATTATAATAGAGCAGAAAATTATGTATATTTTTTGCACTACTGAATTCACAGGTTAAAAACTTTTAACCTGCCCAGGATGCCACCATCACCATCAGACTAACACAAGGTACCTATTTATTGCTAGGGGAAAACTTAGGCAGCATGATTAAGAAAATTTGCATATTTGTCTCCCGCATCAAGATTGAACCCGGATCCTTCGGTTGTGGTTGATCCAGGTGTATACATACTGGGAGATACAAATCTCTAGGCGTAAATAATCTGAGAGATTATTTCACTGTATATACAACGAAAGATAACTCGTGTATTGTAGTCAGTAAATTTGTGGGAACTCCTCTGTACATAAGGACGATTCAGTTCGCCTGTAGGAAGGGTCGCTCAGAATTCCATCCCTCTTAAGGGTATCACAGTGTTGCAATGTTGCAAATGTACCACTAGGAAGACCTTACTTCATTATCTTATTAAATTTGCATTCATCATTCTGAATATTTGACCAGTATTTAATACGTTGCAATTTAAGAAGGTTTATTACGTAGCTTTTTTTCAAAATACATGTAAAAAAAAGGATGTAAATATGTACAACTAAAGATAAATATAGGAAATAAATTGAAAGTTCTTTTAAAGATATATACACTAGAAGGTTATGTATCATTGTATATATACAGATATTTTAATTTATATTTAAGAGATCAGAGTATTTTTCACTGGTGGTGAACAGGTTATATGCAGCCTTAAACTAGTTGACCAACGTAACCTTGGATAGACTTCATGGTCTGTGACTTAACCATCAGAGAATTCTGTGGAAATTCAAATGGATATAACTAGAGTTCTGTTTCCTATTCTCTCTCACAAGCTGCTGGTCTCGTGGGTCACACACAAGGTGCTGGTCTCGTGAGTCACACACACACAAGGTGCTGGTCTCGTGGGTAACACACACACAAGGTGCTGGTCTCGTGGGTCTCACACACACAAGCTGCTGGTCTCGTGAGTCACACACACACACAAACTCCTGGTCTCGTGGGTCACACACAAAGCTGCTGGTCTCGTGGGTCACACACACACAAGCTGCTGGTCTCGTGGGTCACACACACACAAGCTGCTGGTCTCGTGGGTCACACACACACAAGCTGCTGGCCTCGTGGGCCACACACACAAGCTGCTGGTCTCGTGGGCCACATACACAAGCTGCTGGTCTCGTGGGCCACACACACACAAGCTGCTGGTCTCGTGGGTCACACACACAAGCTGCTGGTCTCGTGGGTCACACACACAAGCTGCTAGACTCGTGGGTCACACACACAAGCTGCTGGTCTCGTGGGTCACACACACACAAGCTGCTGGCCTCCCTGGGCCACACACAAGCTGCTGGTCTCGTGGGCCCCATACACAAGCTGCTGGTCTCGTGGGCCACACACACACAAGCTGCTGGTCTCGTGGGTCACACACACAAGCTGCTGGTCTCGTGGGTCACACACACAAGCTGCTAGACTCGTGGGTCACACACACAAGCTGCTTGTCTCGTGGGCCACACACACACAAGCTGCTGGTCTCGTAGGTCACACACACAAGTTGCTGGTCTCGTGGGTCACACACACAAAAGCTGCTAGACTCGTGGGTCACACAAACAAGCTGCTGGTCTCGTGGGTCAAACACACACAAGCTGCTGGTCTCGTGGGTCAAACACACACAATCTGCTGGTCTCGTGGGTCACACACACAAACTGCTGGTCTCGTGGGTCACACGCAAAGCTGCTGGTCTCGTGTGTCACACACACACAAGCTGCTGGTCTCGTGGGTCACACACACACAAGCTGCTGGTCTCGTGGGTCACACACACACAAGCTGCTGGTCTCGTGGGTCACACACACAAGCTGCTGGTCTCGTGGGTCACAAACACAGGCTGCTGGTCTCGTGAGTCACACACACAAGCTCCTGGTCTCGTGGGTCACACAGACAAGCTGCTGGTCTCGTGGGCCACACACACAAGCTGCTGGTCTCGTGGGCCACACACACACAAGCTGCTGGTCTCGTGGGTCACACACACAAGCTGCTGGTCTCGAGGGCCACACACCCAAGCTGCTGGTCTAGTGGGCCACACACAAGTTGCTGGTCTCCTGGGCCACACGCACAAGCTGCTGGACTCATGGGCCACATACACAAGCTGCTGCTCTCGTGGGTCACACACACACAAGCTGCTGGTCTCGTGGGTCACACACACTAAGCTGCTGGTCTCGTGGGTCACACATATGATGCCAGATTACTTGTTTCTGGAAATTAATGCCGTTGAATTCCGGTTTAGCATTAAGCTACAACGAGACAAGATTGTATTAAGAGTGACACATGTAACAATCTGTAATTGTCTCTGGGAGAGACAGTTGTCAGTCTGACCAGACGATCTGTGTCTCCTAGCACTGTCTCACAGAGACGGTTCTCTCTCTGACCAGCCCCTCTGTATCTCCTAGGACGGTGAAGACTGTCAGTTACCAGCTGGTCGATTTGTCCTGAGGAAGACTGTCAGTTATCAGCTGGTCACTTTGTCCTGGTGAAAACTGTTAGTTATCAGATGGTCATTTTGTCCTGGTGAAGACTGTCAGTTATCAGCTGGTCACTTTATCCTGGTGAAGACTGTCAGTTATCAGCTGGTCACTTTATCCTGGTGAAGACTGTCAGTTATCAGCTGGTCACTTTGTCCTGCTGAAGACTGTCAGTTATCAGCTGGTCACTTTTTTCCTGTGAAAACGGGTAGTTATCAGTGGTCATTTGTCCTGGTGAAGGACTGTCATTTATCAGCTGGTCACTTTTCCGGGTGAAGACTGTCAGTTATACTGGTCACTTTTCCGGGTGAAGACTGTCAGTTATCATCTGGTCACTTTGTCCTGTGAAGACTGTCAGTTATCAGTGGTCCTTTGTCCTGGTGAAGGACTGTCATTTATCAGTGTCACTTTGTCCTGGAAGACTGTCAGTTATCAGCTGGTCACTTTTTTCTCTGAAAGACTGTCAGTTATCACTGGTCATTTTGTCCTGATAAGACTGTCAGTATCACTGGTCACTTTGTCCTCGATAAGACTGTCAGTTATCACTGGCCCTTTTGTCCCTGGGAAGACTGTCATTTATCAATGGTCACTTTGTCCTGGTGAAGACTGTCATTATCATCTGGTCACTTTGTCCGGGTAAAGACTGTCCGTTTCATGGTCACTTTGTCCGGGTAAGACTGTCATTTTTCACTGGTCACTTTGTCCTGGGAAGACTGTCAGTTATATCTGGTCACTTTTGTCCTGGGAAGACTGTCAGTTATCATCTGGTCACTTTGCCCTGGTGAAGACTGTCAATTATCATCTGGTCACTTTGTCCTGGTGAAGACTGTCAGTTATCATCTGGTCACTTTGTCCTGGTGAAGACTGTCAGTTATCATCTGGTCACTTTGTCCTGGTGAAGACTGTCAGTTATCATCTGGTCACTTTGTCCTGGTGAAGACTGTCAGTTATCAGCTGGTCACTTTGTCCTGGTGAAGACTGTCAGTTATCAGCTGGTCACTTTGTCCTGGTGAAGACTGTCAGTTATCAGCTGGTCACTTTGTCCTGGTGAAGACTGTCAGTTATCATCTGGTCACTTTGTCCTGGTGAAGACTGTCAGTTATCAGCTGGTCACTTTTTTTTACCTAGATGGGTTTTCAGGTGGTTCATTTTGTTGGTGAAAAGGGGTTTTAAAGTGGTTTTTCCGGTTTATAGTGTCATTATCAATTACTTTTCCTTCTTCATTCTCTTCTTTTCCCTTCTGTCTTTCTTCTCTTTTTTTTTCTCTTTTTCTTTCTTGTTCATATTTATTTGTGAAAATGTCATTTTTTTTACCCTATTACTCTATCAAATCTTTATCTCTTTTTTTCTTCTCTTCTTCTCTCTTCTTTCTCTCTCTTCTCTCTCTCTTTTCTCTCTGTGCCAAAGTAATTCAGAGTTGTCATTATTCTTCTCTTAAACCTAATTATTCTTTTTTTTAAAATATTTAATCGACAATAATATAATTTCTCTCGCTTTTTACTCCAAAATAAAAACAGAGCAATATTACTCTCATTTTTTTTTTAAATATTAAAACATGACATTAACGTTATATATTTTGAAGCGTCTTCAAACGCGCCAATAACATTCATAATTGCAATAAATTTAATACTAATATCTCCCCCGTATTCCCGTATTATTCAAGATTATTTTAGCTTTCTCTACAGCGTTCCAATTTGAGCTTATGCTGAAATATATCAAGTTGTATTTTGACACTGAATAATTATCATACATTCACGAATGGGGGATGGGGAGAGGAAAGATTGTTATGATATTGCTCAAGTATTGCCAGATATTTTTCCACATTCATCATTTAATATTATATCCGCATGAAGGACATTACCGCCTCTCCCTCAGCGCTGCTCCTTTGTTATTAAAGTCAGCTGGAGCTCTCCCTCTGGCCTCCAGTCCTCTTCCATTCCAACCCCCCCGCACCTCCCAAACTTTTTTTTTCCCTCCTGCGTCACTGTCTCGAACCTCATACATCCTTTTCTTCTCCCTCCACCTCCCTCTTTCATCTCACTGTCCCAGCTCCCTCCTTGTGCCGCTACTCATCCTTGGCAGCTGGGATCCATGACGATACAGAGTACTGTAGCAACTAGTTGTGAAAGACACCGGTTGCCTCTAGAGTTGATTACATGCGAACACTATGTGTGTACATAGTGTCCTGTTTGTCTGGCGTCCTCTGTCTGGAATACTGTCCACCTGGAGTCCTGTTTGCAGCCCTGTCTGGCGTCCTGTCTACCACTGACTCTGGGGAAGGAAGCTGTGAGCGTCCACAGTCCAGTGTCTGGTGTCCTAACTTTACTGAGGCAGGAAGCGTGTTATCGCATGTCAAGAAGACAGAACGAACTTTCAGCAAATGTATCTGAATATAATTTGATAAATGGATGATGAACTGAAATACTGACACTTCCTTCCCTATTTCTCCTTCCTCTCTCTTACTCTTCTCCCTCCCTCACACCACCTTGTCTCTGTTCTCCCCTTCGCTCTTCCATCCCACCTTAACACCTTTGTCTCTCTTCTCTCCCTCCATATTTCCCTCTCTCCTTCAACCCTCTTTCTCACATCCTCTTTCATCTCTCCCTCCCTCTCTTCTCTTTACCTTTCTCCATCCCTTTTACTCACCCTCTCTCCCCATTCTCTCCCCTTCTCGCCCATGCACTCCGTCCCAGGCTCAGACTCGTGGAGGCGTTCATCCCCCAGAAACATCCTTGACTTATCCAGGTTTCCTTTTCGGTTCCTCTTAGTCTCCTCCTCTCCTTCCCTTATTAATCATCCTCTTCCTCTCTTATCCTCTCTCTCTCTCTTGTCTCTTTATTTCCTCCCTCTACTTTGTTTCACATCTCCCTTTCTTTACTCTCCCTCCATCTTCCCTTTCTTTTCTCACCTCCCCCCTATTTTCTCTTTATTTTGTCTCTCTCCATTTTCTCACCCCTTTTTCCCCTCCCCTCTCCTTCTCTCCCTTTCCAATCCCGTCAATTCCCCCTTGCCCCGTCTCTTCTCTCTCTCTCTCTTCTTTTCTCCCCTCTCTCTCCTTTTCCTCTCTCTCTCTCTCTCTCTCTCTCTCTCTCTCTCTCTCTCTCTCTCCCTTCCACTCTCCAATTTTCCTGACCTAGATATGCAGCGTAAACAATCAACTAGTGAGTGGGAAAATATGTTCATGATAAACAGTGACAAAAATTCCTTACATTTTCCTTCATGTTTCAGTGTCAGAGTTTGCAGTGGATCTTATTGTTTGTTGCTGTTGTTATTGTTCTTGTTATGGTTGTTACTATTGTTGTTTGTTGCCGTTGCTGTTGTTACTGCTACTGTTGAGGTAGTTGTGGTTGTGTTATTTTTGCTTTTGCTGTTGTTCATATTGTTTTGGTGTCTGCAGTTACTGTGGTTGTCATTGTTGTTGTATCAAGCGCTAAACTTGTAGTTGTCATACAGAGCTTGAAGAACAGGTAGACCTCAAGGTAGACCTCCAGACAGACCTCCGGGAAGACCTCCAGGTAGACCTCCTGGAAGACCTCCAGGTAGACCTCCGGGTAGATCTCCTCCAGGAGGTATCCAGGTGTGACTGAAGGAAGGGAAGGAAAACTCCGCTTCTTTCAGTAACTTCTCCCTGAAAAATTACTTAAATAAAACGGACGCTGAAGAAGCTATTAGAAATTTTAATGCTTCTATCATTTGTTTTGATCGTGTTTTAGTTTAGTATATAAGTAGTATTGGAGGATTTCATTGTTGTCGTGAGGGAATGAAGAGGAAGAAAGGAGGAGGAGCGAGAATGAAAAGAAAAAAGCGAAAAAGGGTTAAGGAAAAACGAGAAAGGAGGAGACTCGGAGGAAAAAAAAAGAATTCACACACTTACGGAGGGCAGACTCGTACGATTTAAGGGTAATGTTGTTTTATTAAACCTCGTCCTCATTCCGAGGATGTCCTCGCTGCTTCCAGCGATGCTTCGCATATTAAACCACAAGAGCGAAATCATTTCCCTGGCATTTTAAAAGGTTTCATATTTGCTTCCAACCAAAAAAAAAAAATGGAGATGTGCCCATTAGAGAATTTTTATGCCGTTACGAGTTCATTTAATGAGACCACACTATGTCGTCAAGTAATGAGAGTCAGGATGCGCATTGTAGGTAAAATAAAAACACGTATACCGCAGCAAGCCTTTACTATACATTTCACTGAAAATTATATTTAAAAAAAGCTCACCTTTGGGCGAAATGTTGCCTAATAAATTCTTGCTCTCTTATAAGCGTATTTGTATTACCTAATTAGTCGACATTTTGGCTCCCAGCTGTGATGTTTATTGTTTCAGTAGCAGGTGTCAGGGACTCGTATTCTCAGTATGCAACCCAACCTTCAAGAATCAGACACCCCTGCAACATTTGGGAATCTTTCATGTGGAAACGTTTGGCCAGCCAGTGGTTTCTTCAGTCCAATACAGAGAAGTGCGGCGGTGGTGATGAGGAGGAGTGTGAGGTAATCAATCCCTCAGCCTGGATTCGATGTGTTAAGCCCATCACTCTGTATCGGACTGAAGAAGCCACAGGCTGGCGAAGCGTTTCCAAAATAAAGATTCCCTAGTATTGCACAAGTGTTTGTTTCTTCAACTTGTCGCTTTTCTTAACCAAACTACGATACCCGTTTTCTTTATTTGGGAAAAGTTTACGTTACATTAACATTTCTTTATCTAACCTATACACATTTTTTTGAGAAAAATTATACGATGATTAAAAAAAGACATATAAACGAGCGGGGAACATCTCGTTACAACATTTTTTTACGTAGGGACAAATGATGGGTTGTATTGTGAGACTTTCAGTATGTGTAGCATAAAAAATTATGGCACCAGCGCCATAATTTTTTATGCCAACACTGGCATAATGATAGTGCTGGATGGCGAGACTTGTCGAATGATAGCTCTAGGCCTTTCGTGTTGCAATCAACACATCATCAGGAGCCTGAAAAGTTACAGAAAAGAGGAGGATGTCCAAGCAAATACGATCCCAAAGGACTATGTGCAGAGCTTTGCGAAGTCAGTTCACCCAATATAGATCTAATTAGAGCAGAATGATGGTCTGGGTGTAAAGGTTTGCTCTATCGTGGTCTTATATGAAGTGGGATAATACTGGTTATGCAGCGGAAGGATTCGCAAGGATTACCTGCTTATATTTCCACGTCTGGAAACCCACATACACACACACGTCGTATTTCAAAATATACATCTGGATCACTATGGAAGCACACCATCTGGGTCACGATGGGAGCCCACCATCTGGGTCACGATGGGAGCCCACCATCTAGGTCACGATGGAAGCCCACCATCTGGGTCACGATGGGAGCCCACCATCTGGGTCACGATGGGAGCCCACCATCTGGGTCACGATGGGAGCCCACCATCTAGGTCACGATGGAAGCCCACCAAACTGGGTCACGATGGGAGCCCACCATCTGGGTCACGATGGGAGCCCACCATCTGGGTCACGATGGGAGCCCACCATCTGGGTCACGATGGGAGCCCACCATCTGGGTCACGATGGGAGCCCACCATCTAGGTCACGATGGAAGCCAACCATCTGGGTCACGATGGGAGCCCACCATCTAGATCACGATGGGAGCCCACCATCTGGGTCACGATGGGAGCCCACCATCTGGGTCACGATGGGAGCCCACCATCTAGGTCACGATGGAAGCCCACCATCTGGGTCACGATGGAGCCCCACCATCTAGATCACGATGGGAGCCCACCATCTGGGTCACGATGGGAGCCCACCATCTAGGTCACGATGGAAGCCCACCATCTGGGTCACGATGGGAGCCCACCATCTAGATCACGATGGGAGCCCACCATCTGGGTCACGATGGGAGCCCACCATCTGGGTCACGATGGGAGCCCACCATCTGGGTCACGATGGGAGCCCACCATCTGGGTCACGATGGGAGCCCACCATCTGGGTCACGATGGGAGCCCACCATCTGGGTCACGATGGGAGCCCACCATCTGGGTCACGATGGGAGCCTACCATCGGGTCACGATGGGAGCCCACCATCTGGGTCACGATGGGAGCCCACCATCTGGGTCACGATGGGAGCCCACCATCTGGGTCACGATGGGAGCCCACCATCTGGGTCACGATGGGAGCCTACCATCTAGGTCACGATGGAAGCCCACCATCTGGGTCACGATGGGAGCCCACCATCTGGGTCACGATGGAAGCCCACCATCTGGGTCACGATGGGAGCCCACCATCTGGGTCACGATGGGAGCCCACCATCTGGGTCACGATGGGAGCCCACCATCTGGGTCACGATGGGAGCCCACCATCTGGGTCACGATGGGAGCCCACCATCTAGGTCACGATGGGAGCCCACCATCTGGGTCACGATGGGAGCCCACCATCTGGGTCACGATGGGAGCCCACCATCTGGGTCACGATGAGAGCCCACCATCTGGGTCCACGATGGGAGCCCCACCATCTGGGTCACGATGGAAGGCCCACCATCTGGTCACGATGGGAGCCCACCATCTGGGCCACGATGGGAGCCCACCATCTGGGTCACGATGGGAGCCCACCATCTGGTTCACGATGGGAGCCCACCATCTGGGTCACGATGGGAGCCCACCATCTGGGTCACGATGTGAGCCCATCATCTGGGTCACGATGGGAGCCTACCATCTAGGTCACGATGGGAGCCCACCATCTGGGTCACGATGGAAGCCCACCATCTGGGTCACGATGGGAGCCCACCATCTGGGTCACGATGGGAGCCCACCGTCTGGGTCACGATGGGAGCCCACCATCTGGGTCACGATGGGAGCCCACCATCTAGGTCACGATGGGAGCCCACCATCTGGGTCACGATGGGAGCCCACCATCTGGGTCACGATGGGAGCCCACCATCTGGGTCACGATGAGAGCCCACCATCTGGGTCACGATGGGAGCCCACCATCTGGGTCACGATGGAAGTCCACCATCTGGGTCACGATGGGAGCCCACCATCTGGGTCACGATGGAAGTCCACCATCTGGGTCACGATGGGAGCCCACCATCTGGGTCACGATGGAAGCCCACCATCTGGGTCACGATGGGAGCCCACCATCTGGGTCACGATGGGAGCCCACCATCTGGGTCACGATGGAAGCCCACCATCTGGGTCACAATGGGAGCCCACCATCTGGGTCACGATGGAAGCCCACCATCTGGGTCACGATGGGAGCCCACCATCTAGGTCACGATGGGAGCCCACCATCTGGGTCACGATGGGAGCCCACCATCTGGGTCACGACGGAAGCCCACCATCTGGGTCACGATGGGAGCCCACCATCTAGGTCACGATGGGAGCCCACCATCTAGGTCACGATGGGAGCCCACCATCTGGGTCACGACGGAAGCCCACCATCTGGGTCACGATGGGAGCCCACCATCTAGGTCACGATGGGAGCCCACCATCTGGATCACGAAAAAAAATCCACCAAACGCTACAGTTCTGGAATCATTCTCTGTTCCAAAAATTATTTTTAAAATATCCCAAATATTTATTTTTCTAGTCTTCAAGCTGATATCCAAGGAAAGTAAATTACTTTTTGTAATGAAGATTTCGACTTGACCCGCAGCTCGATTGGCAGCGCACTCTTCTCACACACTAAGATCAGTGGTTCGATTCCCGGTACGGGTGGAAGCATTAGGAAGCGTTCCTTAAGACACCTGTTGTCCCTGTTCAACTAGCAGTAAAATAGGCACCTGGGTGTTAGTCGACTGGTGTGGGTCGCATCCTGGGACAAAATAATAATTATAATATTATTATTATTATTATTATTATTATTATTATTATTATTATTATTATTATTATTTGTACTCGAGTTCCACGAAATGTTGTACCAGCCGGCTGCTCGAACCCGTGTTGATGAAGATAGGCAATACAGAAGAAGACTGTTTCTAAGCCTGTATTTTCCTACGTTCTTTCTAAATATAAACTTATCCAGTTTGAGTCCATTATTCTGAATTCCTTCTCGGTTGGTTCTCCTCTGTATCCTATTTATATCTCCCCTTTATCTATTTTCACCTTCCTTCTATATACTTCACTCATATCTCCCCTTTCTCTCACGATTAAGCTTCTAAGAAAGTCTGGATAAAATTTAATCCCAAGCGGAACGTTGTCTAAAATAAACACCTCCTCTGCCTTACGTGCTTTCATACCCGCTTGTCGGCTCGTTGCACCAGTCACCAGTCACCAGCCACCAGTCACCAGTCACTAGCCACCAGCCACCAGTCACCAGCCGCCAGCCACCAGCCACCAGCCACCAGTCACCAGTCACCAGCCACCAGTCGAACCCATGACACTGAGTGTCCTTCAGCCTGAGACACACCACCATCAACAAAGTTTATGTAGTACTGTTACTTTTGTTTTCAATATACTCCATTACCCTCCACCAGCTTCACTAATCTCGGGTTTCCAAGCATCGCTTGTGTCCATCACAAATGCAACAAGTGACGTACTCATACAACTCACCTACGATATACTCGGGCAAGTCAAATGGTGATTTATTCTGGCATACTCAGCTGACTAGCCAAGTGGAGGTGACCTGACCTCACCGCACCGCACCACGCACAACAGTATTGTTGTACCAGCCAGGTAAACACCTGCGACTTAATTTCTGGAGGTGCAACCCTTCCAACTCCCCTCCTTTCCATTGGTCACTGCAACCTCTCCTTCCCTTCTACTGGTCAATACAACCCTTCCCCTCCCCCCTTCCTCCAACCCGTGGTCACTGCAGCCCCTCTCTTTCTTCTACTGGTCACTGCTGTCCCCCCCTCCTCCTCCCTGGTCATTACAACTCCTCCTCCCTCCTATCCTCTCAACACACCTTCCAAGTTACCACAGGCGAAATGTACGGCTTTCCAATAATGAGCTGGACATTCCTTCTGCACCGTGAAGAAACAAGTGAGTTAGAAATTACCTGCATCAGCAGTGGGTGTACTTAACTGTATCGTACACTCAGTGTTCTTGATACACTGTATTGTGCACTCATCCTACGTCAGCCTCATTCACACAGCCGTACTACCATTAACTCGGCTGTGCTACCATTAACTCATATGTACTACATCAATTTACTCTACTACCATTAGCTCACTTGTACTATACATTAACTCAATTATACTACCATTAACTCAGCTGTACCATCATTACCTCCCCTTTAAAACCATAAACACACCTATACTTGAACAGTAGAACTCAGAATAAAAGTGACAGGTTGTAAAACGAGTTTTAATCGGGACAACGTCTCGTTTTATCAAGTCACGAAGTGAGAAAGCTCTACACAGAGCGATACAATGAACCAATGAAAGCTTGTTCCGCAAGTTTGCTATTTTTCACCATTCTCGTCAGTACACTATTTGTTTCCAACCTGCAGAACTATTTCTGTCATATACCGAGTCATCAGTATATATCACTTTAAGAACCATGGATATGACGTCCTAACAGCAATGGTTCACAATAACACGTTAAATGAGACACATGTACAACACCTGGGTATCTTTTATTGATGAAAGATTCGCCAACCAGTCACTATTATTTTTCACTGCCAGGGATGTATACTTGAGATAGTGGAAGTAGGAGCTTTGAGCTGTTAAATCTTTCAGTCTTGATAGGCGGTATTCAGTCTCTCAGCCTTGAAAGGTAGTGTTCAGTCTCTCAGTCTTGATAGGTGGTGTTCAGTCCTTTAGCCTTGATAAAGGCTAAGGGACTGAAGAGGAGGTCACTAGCTAGCGAAGCGCCTCATCAATCAGATATACCCATTGCAGCTCTTGTTCATCATTCTCTATTTGTTACTAGACTAACACCGGGAAGCACCGGTCATTTGAAGCTTTCTTCAAATAACCAAAAACTACCCTGAGTGAGTTATGACCTGCGCATCAGAAGAAATCTTACCGTTTTCCCAAGACAGACAAAATATCCTAAATCTCCGAAATCAACTTACACTGTAACCAGCAATGGCGTAGTCCTGACAACTTTCTTAATCAGGTCAAACACGAGGTCAGAGCCATACAAGAGGACCTAATGAGAGAGGATTTAGAAAAGAAACTGTTTATAAAACTCTTGAAACGTCAGAGAGAGCCTAGAGAGCGAATAAACAAGATTTGATATTCGTGTGAGGTGAAGTCACTAGCTCATTACAAGTGAGGTGCCAGGCCTGAACATTTTAATGTTTATTAATGAACCTGGAGAGAAACAGTTCTGTGGCTAGTAACACAGTACCGAGGCTTCTGACAGTTACTGTATCGTGGCTAGTAAGTCATAGTACCATGGCTAGAAACAGTTGCAGTACCGTAGCTAGAAAGTCACAGTACCTAGGCTTGTAACACAGTATCTAGGCTTGTAACATAGTACCGAGGCTAGTATCAGTTACAGTACTGTGGCTAGTAAGTCATAGTACCGAAGCTAGAAACAATCACAGTACGGTGAATATAAAGTCACAGTACCGTGGCTAGTAAGATACAGTACAGTGGCTAATAACAATTACTAATAACAATGGCTAGTAACAATCACAGTAGTGGCTAGTAACAATTACAGTACCGTGTCTAGTAAGTCACAGTACCGTGGCTAGTAAGTCACAGTGCCGTGGCTGGTAAGTCATAGTACCGTAGCTAGTAAGTCATTAGACAGTGGCTAGTAACAATTATAAGATCGTGGTGGATAATGAGAAATTTAAAAAAAAGAGAAATATTGCCAATAGTAACACTTACCTAGTTGCTTGTTCTCTCTCATTTGGAATATTTCTCAGTGTTGACGGCCCCGTTCAGTGCTGGAGAATATCAGAGCTGGAACAGATACAGAGATCGTTTAGGCTGGAATACTGCTGTACATTAACATCTCCATTCAAAGCAGGTGAAATTGCAGATCTGGAGAGTGTACAGAGATCCTTTACTGCACGTATAAGTCCTGTCAAGCACCTTAACTACTGGGAACGCTTGGAAGCACTTGACTTGTACTCGTTGGAACGCAGGAGAGAGAGAGATATAATCTACACTTGGAAAATCCTGGAAGGAATGGTCTCGAATCTGCACACAGAAATCACTCCCTACGAAAGTAAAAGACTAGGCAGGCAATGCAAAATACCCCCAATTAAAAGTAGGGGCGCCATTGGTACACTAAGAGAAAACACCATAAGTGTCTGGGGCCCAAGACTGTTCAACAGCCTCCCATCAGGCATTAGGGGAATTACCAATAAACCCCTGGCTGCCTTCAAGAGAGAGCTGGACAGATACCTAAAGTCAGTCCCGGATCAGCCGGGGTGTGGCTCGTACGCTGGACTGCGTGCGGCCAGCAGTAACAGCCTGGTTGATCAGGCCCTGATCCACCGGGAGGCCTGGTCATGGACCGGGCCGCGGGGGCGTTGATCCCCTGAATAATCTCCAAGTAACCTCCAGGTATCCAGCATGATCCACAGAGAGCAAATATAGCATTTTAATTACTGGGTTAATTAAGGGTTTTGTCCCAAAACTGCACTCTGCCATAACATACTGGAGGGAGAGAGATGGGAGAAAGTGCAAAATAAACCCAGTGAAAGCAGGGCGCCGTGGGCACAGTAAGGAAACACTGCATCAACGTCCGTGGCCACAGACTATTCGACAGCTTACCAGAAAATATCGGAAACACTACTGGGACAAGAGGAAACTGCACAAGTATCTTCAAGTGCTAGGTCATCCAGGCTGTGATGGATATGTGAATCATCGGTCCAGCAACAGCCTGGTTGATCAGGCAAGCACCAGAGGAGCCTGTACCCAAGGCCGGGTTCTGGGAGTAGAAAAACTCTCGGAACTAATAAAAGGTAAAGATAGGATGTTAAAAGACCTTGGCTAATAACAACTCAAAAAATCCCACAATTAAAATACGAAACTTGGAAAGATGTTTCGGTCCTTACTAGACCTTTGTTAAGTCACAACTGTTGTAACGACAGTTTTCCAGCACACACCGAAAGGTCATCTAAAACTTGACGTTGGTCCGGGACGGACCCAAAGGCAGTATAAAACTTGATAATGAGTCAGGATGGACCGAAACGTCTATATTTTGCTTACAATTTATGGGTTTGTTGCGACTCGAAGTGTATATTGAGCGGTGTATATAGTATATAAACACGGAGGAGCCAGCGATAAGATGGCGTCTTTGATGAGGAAATCAGTGTTGTTATTACACTCCGTCAGTGGCTGTGAGAGGCAGTATTGCAACTGTATTGGCACTAGTGTGTAGGTGGAGGCAGGTTGACGTGGCTGTTAAGGTACTTCCTCTTGCACTTCCTTCTCGGCCTTCTCCATCTCGCCTCCCATTCTCGATACTCCCTCTTCTCTCCTTCTCGATACTCTCTTCTCCTTCTCGACACTCCCTCTCTTCTCCTTCTCGATACTCCCTCTCTTCTCCTTCTCGATACTCCATCTTCTCTTCCCTTGATACTCCCTCTTTGTGATAATGCAGGCCGAAGGGATCCCTTCTTTAATTCCATATCCATCTCTTAAGTACCCTTTCCTTTATTCTCACAGAGCTATTAAGTGACGCACTTCAGTACACTTACTCCATCATATGTAGTTACACTTACACACTACTTTCAAAGGCAATTCGCTACAGTTCATAAATCTAATGAGATACTTCTTTCCTGAAGAAGATTATATATATTATTCTAGGTGTAACCATCCAATATAGCCTTCTTATGTACTCATAAAAATTCTCTTCACCTGAGTGCTACTTAGGTACACCTTGTGTATATACAGTAGAATTGGTCAAAATTACTTAAAAGCAAAAGGAATTTAATCACATAAATTTACCATAGAAAATTAGTATACAGTAGTTGTGTGCGTTTTCTAATTCATCAGAAGTTGAATTAGATAAAGCACTTGTGTAGGAAAAGTTAAGATATATTACAAAACGAAGGAAATAATAGAGTGTAATACCAGACAGCAGTAACATCCACAAGCTGTGCATGGCTTCGCATCAGCTACGTGTCAGTTAGGTTAGGTATGATTCACAAATAACCCGCACATAGAAACAAACGTATAACGACGTTTTGGTCCGTCTGGTTAATGGTTCAAAATGGACCGAAACGTCGTGATTAGTTTCTTGAGGATTATCTGTGTATTGTTGCAGTCACAGTATTGTCCCTTTTCATTCTTTAAGTAAGATTCATCATGAAACAAAACAAGTGTTTCCTGAAGTTTCTGGTCATCTGACCGAGGCCTTCCCCTGGCTTACCCTTCCCTCTCCTTAAAAAATTAAAGATAATATTTCATGTGCTTGTATATATTTCGTCTCTGGTGACTATAAGTACAGTTTTACACCCGCCCGTCCTTACATGGACATGGAGTTTACATGGAGAGAGTTCCGGGGGTCAACGCCCCCGCGGCCCGGTCTGTGACCAGGCCTCCTTAGGTCAGCGTCCCAGGATGCGACCCACACCAGTCGACTAACACCCAGGTACCCATTTTACTGATGGGGAACATAGACAACAGGTGGAAAGAAACACGCCCAATGTTTCTACTCTGGCTGGGAATCGAACCCAGGCCCTCACCGTGTGAAGCGAGAGCGTTAACCACCAGGCCACCAGAGCCCCATACCAGGCCACCTTATGTGAGTCTTGTGGGAAAGTCCCCACATGGTGGGCATGTGGTGTTTATAAGAACGTGAATTGCATACCAAGGCTAGGAAGTTAGGAACTGACTCCTGGACCCGACAGATAATGAAGGTAACACATTCATTTTAGTTCACCCCTCCATTCCATTATTCTCTATCTCCCTTCCCTCTCACCTTGCTCCCTCTCTGATCTTACTCCCTCTCTCACCTTACTCCCTCTCACTTTACTCCCTCTCGTTTCCCTTTCGTTTCAAGCCATCTCCCAACCCTCTCGCCTCTTTGATGCTCCTTCCTGCTCACTTCTCTGTCATCTTTCCCACTCATTTCATCCCCATTTTCCTCGCTTCTCTCCACTAACATACGTAAGGATAGACTCAAGAAATGTCCTTATTTGCAGATAATGTGAAGTTAATGAGGAGAATTGAATCGGATGAGGACCAGACAGGTCTACAAAGAGACCTGGACAGGCTGGACACCTGGTCCCACAACTGGCTCCTAGAATTTAACTCTTTCAATGCAAAGTCACGAAGATCGGGGAAGGGCAAAGAAGACCACAGAGTATAGGCTGGGTGGCCCAAAACTGCAAACCTCACTCAAGGAGAAAGATCTTGGGGTGAGTATAACACCGAGCACGTCGCCGGAAGCACACATTAACCAAATAACTGCTGCTGCATATGGGCGATTGGCAAACCTGAGAACAGCGTTCCGATACCTCAGTAAGGAATCGTTCAAGACTCTATACACGTTACGTCAGGACCCAACTGAGTAACGGCATCACCAGTTTGGAACCCACACCTGGTCAAGCACGTCAAGAAATTTGAGAAAGTGCAAAGGTTTGCAACAAGCCTGGTTCCAGAGCTAAGGGGAATGTCCCATGAAGAAAGGTTAGGAGAAATCGGTCTGACGACACTGAGGGACAGGAGGGTCAGGGGTGACAATGAAAACGACATAACAAAAATGCAGGATTATAAGTTGACCAAAGACAGATGTTCCAGAGATGGGACACAGAAACAAGGGGTCACAATTGGAAGTTCAAGACTCAGATGAGCCAAAGGGATGTTAGGAAGTATTTCTTCAACCACAGAGTTGTTAGGAAGTGGAATAGTCTGGACAGTGATGTAGTGGAAGGCAGGAATCATACATAGTTTTTAGATGAGGAATGATAAAGCCTCTCATGGAGCAGGGAAGGAGACCCAGTAGCGGTCAGTAAAGAGCGGGGCCAGTGAGCTGAGTATCGACCCCTTGAACTACAATATGAGGCGAGTACAACACACACCACACACACACACTCACACAGACACAACCACAGGGGAGATTTAGAATGATAGCACTTAGCCTTCGTTGTTACCGCAAACACTTCCTCATGAGCTTGCAATGTGTCAAGATGAGGTTTGAGCCAACTTATATTGTTTATATCTGACGATCTCTCTCTCCTCTCTCTCTCTCTCTCTCAGATAAGATAAATAAATATATAAATATATATATTATATATATATATATATATATAAAAAATATATAAATATATATATATGTCGAGCCGAATATGAAGTTGACAAACAACTATCAAGACCGATGGAGGAACATATTTGACTCCAAAGTGATGACCTGATTACCTCAAAACCTCCTCTTCAAATTTCCACCTTTCTCTTCACTGCTGGGTACACGTTTCCCAGAATAAAGATAACCCAAGATACCCAAATGTTACCAGCATCTCATTTGTCAACTTGTCGGTTTTTCTAAACCTCTTATTAAACCATGTTGTTATGTTGTCGTGTCACTTCTCATGATGTCTTTATTACATCACCGACTAGTGGTTTAATTACCACTCTTTTTATATGACGAATTTAGAAACTTTCGAAATGGAATTTATATTTTAGATAATGTGGATTACATCTCAAATACACTATCTGTATTGCAGCGTAACACTAAGGTATTAATTGATTCATGAAAAAATAAATAAGCAACCAAAACTTAACGTACTCATTCCACAACATTAAAATAACTTAACAATATATCGAATAGACCTCCTCTCTCCTCTCTCCTCTCATCCTCTCGCCTCTCACACCTCTCTTCTCTCTTCGATCTCCATCCAATCTCTCTCTCCGTCTCTCTCACTCTTCTCTCTCTCTCACACATTCTCTCCTTGTTCCCTTTTTCCCTTCAACAAGGGAACTATACGAACGCTTCTCTGCCATTCATAGTTACCTTCCCCTTTCTTTTATGCATATACTGAAAAAAATGCACCAACCGTCTGGCACTATATACCCAGCCGCTGAGCCTTCCTTTCTTTTAAACCAACTGCCTTCATGGAAATCGTCCCCTCATCTACCTCAGGCTTTCTTTACTCCTATACGCCTGTTACACCTTACTGTTCTGCCCCAAAGCATGAAATCACCCCCTCCCAATTCGTCACAAACTTTAAACTAGCGTGAAAAATACTCTCTACATCTTTCCAGGACCTCCGCCTCCCTAAATTCCCCATCTAACCTTAATCCTCTTTCGTTCAATAGTCTTGCTAAGTCTGTTACACTCCAGCCTTCCCTCTGCCTTGTTCATCCTCTCTCAAAAAAACAATGTAACTTTAAAAAAATTCTGATAAAGATCGCTCATTTCTCTCACTGGCCTCTCCATTTAACACTCCTCGCCACACTTTTAATCTCTTTTTTTTCATGTCATATAATCTGCCTGCCATCCATTTTTTTTCACATTGTAAAGCTTTCATAGGCAAATTGTTTTCTTCCTTGTCACCCTCCTTCACATCCATTTCTCTTCATTATATATATATATATATATATAAATATATCAATATATAATATATATATATAAGTATATATATAATGTGTGTGTGTGGTGTAGTAAACAAAAAAAATCGCAGTCACAGATCGAACCCACCTGTGGTGAGTGGGCATAAAAGCTATGCAATGTCTACATTTGGGTTGAATCCAGCTGACTGCGATCTTCCTCTGCCTGCTGCACTGACATAAAGTTGCTCGTCATATAAAATATCTTGTGTTTCTTTTTACAAGTAAAACACGATCAGTCAAATACATAAGCAGCAAATTTCCATGGTGTGTCGGGTGCACAATTTCTAATATTGACGTTGTGTTGCTTTCCCTCCTTCGCTCCTTGAAGCTTCATTTATTTGCTGATCGTAAAAACTCTCGTTAAGGAATTCCCATACCTCACATTAGATTCTTATCGTTTATTTCTCTATATTGTATTTATTTTTTTTCTGCTGTCATTTCCTTTATAATTTTCTCAATAAATTATGAAAACTCTCATCTACCATAAACCTTTTTCCTTCCCAAGTAATATTAAACAATGTGTTGAGAAACATGAAGTGTGGATTCAACTTTCATAGTTTGTGTTGTGTCCTTTACATTCATATTTGCTATAACCTTCTTCCTCCCTTTTCCCCTACTCTGTCTTATTTATACGGTAGTTTACCGTCCAAATGCAAGCGTCATTTGGACGCTTCTTTCCCTTAGTTTCATTTACGGAAACTGTATCAGGTTTCTTCTCGTTATAACGACCTTTAATTCTAGTCTTCTTGAAACTCTTTCATCTGTGACAGTATCAATAATTATTACAAGAGTACCTTACTACTTCTGTTATGCCTTTTTTAACCATTTGGTTTTAAGTTTCGTTTTGTCTGTTCCTTGTTCGTTTTCTTGTTTGTTGGGTGTGTGTGTGTTGTGTGTGTTGTGGTGTGTGTTGTGTAAAACTAAAAATGAGGATTTATCTTCTGAACCCTAATTTCGATAATTATTATTATTATTATTATTATTATTATTATCATTATCATTGTTAAGTGGAGGACAGTGTTGGGGGGTTAGGTGACAATAAAAGGGAGACAAATATAAGGGTGAACTGAATAATAGAGACTGGTGGATACTTGGAGATGGGGGGGGGGGGGGGGGGGGGGGGGGGGGGGGGGGGGAGTCGCGTGTATTGGTGGGGAAGTGTGTGGGTGGTGCTGAGTGGCGGTGGGACGTAGGGGAGGTGGTGAATGTGTGGTGGGGGAGGTTGGGGTGGTGCTGAGGTTGAGGTGGGGGAGGTTGGGTTTGGTGCTGAGTGTGTGGAGGGGAAGGTTGGGGTGGTGCTGAGTTGGTGTGTTGGAAAGGTTGGGGTGGTGCTGAGGTGTGTGTTGGGAAAAAGGTTGGGAGTGGGTGCTGCGTGTGTGGGGGAAGGTTTTGGTGGTGCTGATTGTGTGGTGGGGAAGGTTGGGGTGGTGCTGAGTTTTATGTGGAAGGTTGGGATGGTGCTGAGTGTGTGGTGGGGAAGGTTGGGGTGTGGCTGGATGTGTGGTGGGAAGGTTGGGTGGCGCTGAGTGTGTGGGGGGAAGTTGGGGTGGTGCTAAGTGTGTGGTGGGGAAGGTTGGGGTTGACTGTGTGGTGGGGAATGTTGGGGTGGTGCTGAGATGTGTGTGGGGAAGTTGGGGGTGGTGCTGAGTGTGTGGGGGAAGGTTGGAGTGGTGCTGAGTGTGTGGGTGGGGAAGGTTGGGGTGGTGCAGAGTGTGTGGTTGGGACAGGTAGGGTGGTTGCTGAGTGTGTGTTGGGAAAGTTGGGGTGGTGCCTGAGTGTGTGGTGGGAAGTTGGGGTGGTGCTGAGTGTTGGTGGGGAATTGTTTGGTGGTGCCTAGAGTGTGTTGTGGGGAAGGTGGGGTGTGGTGCTGAGTTTTGTTGTGGGGAAGGTCGAGGGGTGTGCTGAGTGTGTGTGGGGAAAGGTTGGGTGGTGCTGAGTGTGTGGTGGGGAAGGTTGTGGTGGTGCTAAGAGTGAGTGGGAAGGTAGGGGGTTGGTAACTGTGTGGTGGTGAATGTTGGGGTGGTGCTTGAGTGTGTGGAGGGAAGGTTGGGGTGGCCTGAGTGTGTGTGGTGGGGAAGGTTGGAGTGGTGCTGAATGTGTGGTGGGGAAGGTTGGGGTGGTGCTGAGTGTGAGGTGGGGAAGGTTATTATGACCAGTGGACATTTCTTAATAAAGTTTTTCTGCATGTTTACTTCGTATGTCAATTGACAAGTGTGTGTGTGTGGTGTGTAAAATTTTACTATTTATAGCAACAGGGAAGCAGAGTTTATGTTGGTCTCACTATTCCATGTTAATCACATTTTTTTTTTTCAACTTTTTTAATGCTGCAGTCTCAAACTTCAACTTCCCCCTTTAAATGTATTCCACGTCAACCACGCCATTTTGAGAACAAAAATTCCTATTCTTTCCAGTACACTCTTTCCTCAATTTGTAACGTCTTGTCATGAACGGATCAACAAATTAAGAAATCTCTATCTACTCCATCAAGTCCTTTCAGTCCTTACACATAGTTATCAAGTACAACCTTCCCCATAGTTCATATTGTTTCACACTCTGGCATCTATTTGTAGCTCTTTGAATAATTTTCTAATATATCTATGAGTTGTTTCAGGTGTGGACACCACACAACAACTGCAATTTACAATTTTGGGCTTAATATAACTTATAATCAACAAAAAAATAATCAACATTTCAACACACCTCCATATATTTAAAGTTATTTATAAATTTTACCAGTTTAAGTATCTCACACTTCTACTAATATGATCTCCCGATGACAATGTTTCTGCTAATAATAACTCCTAGATCGCTTTCTTTACCTGACACTTTCAGTATTTTGTTACACTGTATTTACGTGGCCTTCTTCACCTTTCTCACATTTCCATTACTTGGCATTTATCTGTATTAAATTTCATCATCTATGTATCATTCCATGTATCACTCCATGTATCACTCCATGTATCACTGTGTATCAGTCCGTCTATCACTCCGTGTATTACTCCATTTATCACTCCGTGAATCACTCCATGTATCACTCCGTGTATCACTCCGTGTATCACTCCATGTATCACTCCGAGTATCACTCCATGTATCACTCCATGTATCACTCTGTGTATCACTCTGTGTATCACTCTGTGTATCACTCCGTGTATCACTCCGTGTATCACTCCGTGTATCACTCCATGTATCACTCCATGTATCACTCCGTGTATCACTCCGTGTATCACTCCATGTATCACTCCGTGTATCACTCCATCATCTACAAACATATTCGTATCATTTTGATTCCTTCCATTAAATCACTTATGTAAATTAGAAACATTAAGTCAAGTACAGAATATTGTTAAACCTCACTTGACATCCTCCCAAGCACAGTTTTCCTCTTACAACTGTTAACATTTTCCTCTCTCTCTCTCTCTCCATCTCTCTCTCTCTCTATAAAAAATATATATATATATTTATATATATATTATATATATATATATATAAATATATATATATATATATATATAATAATATAATATGTGTGTATATATTTTTTTTTTCAACAGGTCGGGGCCGTCTCCCACCGAGGCAGGGTTACCCAAAAAAAAAGAAAATCCCAAAAAGAAAATACTTTTCAATCATCTTCAACACTTTCAACACACTTCACACATTATCACTGCTTTTGCAGAGTGCCCATCATACAAACTTTAGAAGCCTATACTATAATGATACACAACAATCCCTTCCAAACTGCCAATATCCCAAACCACTCCTTTAAAGTGGCAGCACTTGTACTTCCCATTTCCAGGACTCAAGTCCGACTATATGAAAATAACCGGTTTCCCCTGATTCCTTCACTAAAATATAACCCTTCTCACAACACCAACAGATCGTCAGGTCCAATATCATTCGTCTCCATTCACTCCTATCTAACACGCTCAAGCACGCTGCTGGATAAGTCCAAGCCCCCTCGCCCACAAAACTCCTTTACATACCCCTCTTCCTAACCCTTTCGGAGGACGAACCCCTACCCTCTTTTTCCTTCCCCTATAGAATTTATATATGCTTTCCAATGTCATTCTACTTTTGAATCCTACTCTCTAAATGACCCAAAACCACCTCAACAACACCTCCCCCCCCTTCTGCACTCTGAATAATACTTTTATTAACTCCACAATCACCTTCTCCTAATTTCCACACTCCGAATTTTCTAGCATAATATATACCACTCACACATTACCCCTAAACAGGACATCATTTGCCTCCAAGCCGTCTCCCTCGCTGCTGCAATTTACCACCCAAGCTGAACATCCATATAAGAGTGTTGGTACTCTATACTTTTCAATACATTCCCTTCTTTGCCTCCATAGATAACGTTTTTGAACGCCACATAGACCTCAACGCACCATCACCTGTTTTCTCCCTCACAATTCTATGATTAGCCTCATCCTTCATAAATACCATCCGCCGACACGTCAACTCCCCAAGTATCTGAAAACATTCACTTCTACCATACTCCTCCCTCCCCAATTTATAACCAATTTTTCTTTAACTAAATCATTTGGTAAACCCTCATCACCCTTTCCTCTTTTCTATGTCACATTCAAAACTTTCTACTTACACCCATTCTCAAACTCATCCACTAACCTTTGCAATTTTCTTTAGAATCACCCATAACACAGTATCATCCAGCAAAAAGTAACTGTGTCAATTCCCATTTTGAATTTTGATTCCCCATAATTTAATCCTAACCCCTCTCACGAACACCCAAGCATTACTTCTTTTACACCCCATCTATAAATATATTAAAACAACCAGGTGACATTAAACATCCTGTCTAAGACCTACTTTTACGGAAGTATCTCCCTTTCTTCTACACACCCTAACCTGAGCCTCATTATCCTCATAAAAGCTCTTTACAGAGCATTTAGTAACTACCACCTAATTCCATAAACTGCAACATATCCACATTGCTCCTCTATCCACTCTAACATATGTCTTTTCTAAATCCATAACTGCCAATAAAAACTTCCCTACTTTATCTAAATACTGTTCACATATAGCCTTCATTAAACACTTGATCTACACATCCCCTATTACCACACTCTGAAGCCTCCTGCCACATCCGCAATTCTACATGCTTGTCTTACCTCTAATTCTTTCAATTTTAACCCTACCGTAGACTTCCAGGTATACTCAGTAAACTTATTCCTCTATAATATTTACAATCTCTTTTTGTCCCCTTTCCCTTAATAAAGGACTATATATTTTTATTATTATATATATAGTATATAATAAATATATATATATATCTATATATATATATATAGATATATATATATATTATATATATATATATAAATAATATAATATAAATATATATACTTTATTATATATATATGTATAAATATTATATATATATAATATATATATATATATATATATAAATATTTTAAAAATAAATATTATAATATATATATATATAACTAATATATATATGATATATATATATATAATATATATAAATATATAATATATATAATATAAATATACTATATAAAATTAATAATATATAGAGATATATATATATATATATATAATATATATATATATATATATAATATATATATATATAAATATAATATATATAATATAATATATATATATAAAATATATATATATATATAATATATATATATCATATATATAATATATATAATATATATATATATATATATATATAATAATATATAATATATATAATATATATGTTATTTATATATGATATATATATAATATATATATATAATATATAAATATATAAAAAATATATATAATATAATATAATAATATATATATATTATATATATATATAAATATATATAAATAATATATATATATATATAATATAATATATATATATATATATATAATAAATAAATATATATATATATATCTATATATATATATAATAATTATATATATAATAATATATATATATATATATATATATATATATATATAAATTAATATATAATAATATATATATATATATATATAAAAATATATAAATAATTTTATATATATATATATATATATATAATATATATATATATATAAATATAATAATATATATAAATATATATAATATATATATTAATATATATATATATATAATAATATATATATACTATATATATATATATAAATATATATATATATATATATAAAAATATATATCTATATATAATATATATATAAAATATATATATATATATATATAAATATTATCTAAAAATATATAATTATATATATATAATATATATAATAATATATTATATAATAATTATATATATTAATAATATATATAATATATAATTTAATATAATATATATTAATAATATATATATATATATATATATATATAAATATATAAAAATATAACATATATATATATATATATATAATATAATTATATATATAATTATAAAATATATAATATATATATATATATAAAATATATATATATAATATAATATATATATAATATATATATATATATATATATATATATATATGATATATATATATACTAATATATATATATATAAATATAAATATATACATATATATACTATATATATCAATAATATATATAAATATATATATTAAATATATATAAAATTTATAAATATTTAATATATATAATAATATCTAATATAAATATATATATTTATTATATATATATATATATAAATATAAAAATTATAACTATATATAAATTTTTTAATAGTATATATATATATTATATATATATATATAATATATATATAGATATAAAAAAATCTATATATATATAATTAATTATACTATATATATATTATATATTAAAATAAATATATATATATAATATATATATATATTATAATATATATATTATAAATATATATATAAATATAGTATAAATAATATAAATATATATAATATTAATATAAATATATATATATTTATATATAAATATAATATATATATAAACTATAATATATATATATATATATATTTAATATATATAATATATATTTTATCTATATATATATATATTAGTTATATATATATATATATATTATATATATAATATATATTATATAATATATAATATATATAATATATATATTATAAATATTATATAAATTTTATATATATATATAAAAATAGAAATTATATATAAATATATATATTATATAACTCTATATAATTTAATAAAAAATATAAATAAATAAATATATAAATATATATATAATATAAAATATTAAAATATATATCATATATATATAAATCTATATAAAATTATATATAGTATATATATATTATAAATATATATATAATATATATATTATAAAATATTAAATAAATGTAAAAAATTAAAAAAATCATATATATATAATATAAATATTAAAAATAACAATGTATAAATATATAAAAATCATAATATATAAATTTTAATATATATCTAATTATATGTAATATAAATATAAATAACTATATATATATAAATAAAATATATAAATATAAAATATATAAATATAACATACCAATATAATAAAATATAATATTTTCAAAAAAAAAATATATCATATATCATAATATATATATATATATAAATACTCTATCTATTAATATTAAATATAACAATCCTATATAATAAACTAAATATATATAACTAAATATAAATATATATATATATACTAAAATAAATAAAAATAAATATATATTATATATATATATATAAATATATTATATATATATATATATAAATATATATATATATTATATAATAATACTAAATATAATATATATATATACATAAAATATCTATTAATAAAATATATAAATATATATAAATATATATATATATATATTAATATGATAAATAAATAAATATAATAAATATATATATCTATATATATAATATATATAACTATATATATATATATATAAAAATATATATATAAATGATATATCTAATAAATATAATTATATATATATATATATAAAATTACTATATCTATCTAAAAATATATATAATATCTATACAATAAATAATATATTATAATATATATATAAAATATATATATAATATGTATATAATAATATAATAATAAATAATATAAATATATATAAATCTATATATAATATATAAACAATAATAAATATATAATATATATAAATATATATATATATAACAAAATATAATAATAAAAAATAATAATAAATATAATAAAAATATATATAAATAAGTCTATAATATATAAAATATAATATCATATATATAAATATAAATATATATAAATCTAATATATAAATATATCTATATATATATATATCTGAATATAAAAATAAAGAAATATATAATATAAATAATATATGTTATATATATAATATAATATATAAATCTATATATATATATATGAAATATAATAATATATATATAATATATATAAAATATAATAAACATATATAAAAATATATATCTATAAATAAAAAAATATATATAATAAATATAAATATTATAAAAATAAAAAATCTATATTAAAAAAAATAATAAAAAAATATCTAATATAAAATATATAAAATATATAAATCGTAAAAAAAATATATATAAATATAAATATAAAATAAATAATAAATATCTCAATATATATAAATAAAATTATAAATAAATATATAAATATAAATAAAACAATAAAATAAATAATATATATATATATAAATCAATATAATTATATATATATAAGATATATAAAATATAAAAAAATACAATAAAACTATAAAACTATATATATATATAAAAATATATTATAAAAATAATCTACTATCTATATATATACTATATGACTATATAAATAAATAATATATATAAATATATATAATAATATAATATAAAATACAAAATAATATATAATATCTAAATATAAAGATATATCAAATATATATATATATATATAATAAAATATTATATATAAATAAATATATAAATATATATATAATATATATATAATATCATATAAAATATATATATATATAATAATAACTATAAAATATAATATATCTATATAAAATAAATATATAATATATATATAATAAATATGATAAATCTTAAAATATAAATAATATTATATATATATATCATATATATATATATATAATAAATATATAAAAAAATATATCCATATATATATAAAATACTCTAAATAATCTAAATATAATATAAAAATAAAAATATAAAATAAAACAAATATAAATTTAAATATATACTAATATATATATATAAAATAAATAAATATATCTATATATATATAAATAAATATAAATAAATATAAAAATATTATATATACTCTAAATAAATATAACAAAAATATATCGTATCAAAAACTAAATCTAATATATAAATAAAATATATAATATAAAAATAAATATAATAAATATATATATTTAAATATAATAAATATATATAATATAATCTCTATAAAAAATAATATATATATAAATAAATTATCAATAATTATAATATAAATATATATAATATATATATATATAATAAATATATATAATATATAATAATATATATAAATATTATATAAATATATCTAATAATATATATATATATAAAATATCTATATATATATATCATTATTATATATATATATATAATAATATAAATAAATAGAATATATATATATATATCTATATAATATATAATATATTTATATATATATATATATAAAGGGGTAATATAAATATATATAAATAAAAATTATACATAATATATAAATATATTCTATATATATATATATATAAAAATATATATATATCAAATATATATACAAATCATATATATATATAAATATATATATTAATAAATATAAATATAATATATATATATAATATATAATATATATCTATCTCTATATAAATTTTATATAAATCTATATAATATTATATATATATATATATAAATAATATAATATATATATATATATATATATTAAATATATAAATAATAAAAAAATATATATATTATATATAATATAAAAATATAAATATTAATAAATTATATAAATCCTATACTTAACTATAAATAAATAGATCTAAATATTATATATATATATATATATAAAATTATATAAATAAATATAATCTCTATAATATATTATATATATATCTATATAAATAATAAATATATATATAGAATATATAATATATATATACTTATTACATAATAAATAAAATATATTATAAATATATATATAGTATATAAATATATATATAAATTATAAATAAATATAATATATATTATATATATAAATATAAATAATATATATATATTATATATTATATATATATAAAATATATATATATTATATATATATATAATATATATATTTATATATATAAATATATATATATGAATAAATATTATATAATAATATAAATATATATAATAAAATATATAAATCTATATAACTAACATCAAAAATATATAATAAAATAAATATATATATATATAAAATAACTATCAAAAATATTATATTATATATATATATATAATAGATCAATTATATATTATATAAAATAATATTATATATACTATATAAATATATATTATATATAAATATATTATAATATATATATATATCAATATATATATAGTATATAATCTATTATTATCTATATATAATAACAATATACAATATAATAAAACAATCTAAAATAAATATAAATAAATATATATATATAATATAATAATATTAATACATATAAAAATATATTATATATATAAATAAATATACTATATATATAATATATATAAAAAAAAATATCTATCATATATAAAATAATAATATAACTATATATCTATATAAATATATATATATATCTAATAATATAAAAATATATAATAATATATATAAATATAAATATCAATAAAAATTATAAAAATAAAAAAAAAAAATATAAAAATATATATATATATAATAAAATATATATAGTATATCTATATATATATATATTATATAATATAATAAAATATATATATATTAATATAAAAATATATATATATATATATATAATAAAATAAAAATATCAAATATATTATATATATAAATCATATATATTAATAAATATCTATGTATAAATATAAAAAATATATCAAGAAATTTATCTTAAATATATATATATATCTAATCTATATATATAAAATATTATCTATATATAATATAATAATATTATAAATAAAAAAATAAAAATTATATCTCTAAATATATATAATAATATATCTAATATTTAATATATATATATATAATACATATATTATGCTAAATCTATATTAATAAATCTAAAAAAATAAATAATTATATAAATATAAAAATTATATATCTATATAAAAATAAATAAAGATATTATATTATACAATAAAAATCTAATTCTAATAAAAATATAATATATATTATAATAAATTCTTTATATTATATATATATTATAATATAATATATATATAAATTATATATATATATATATATATATAATAAAAATATAATATATAATAAATATATATATAAAATATATATATATATAAATATATATATATATATAATAAATATATTATATGTTATATATATATATATATATATAAATATATATATATTATATATGTATATAAATATAATTTTAATATATATATATATATAAATATATATAATATATATAAATCCTATAAAATAATATCTATATAAATATAATACAATATAATAGTATATATATATATATAAACAATATATGTTAAATATATATATATATATAAAATATATATATATATATATATTAAATATATCTAAATAAATCTATATATAACTATATATAATAAATATATAAAATTTATATTATAATATATAAATAATAATCTATATAGATATATATATATATAAATATATATAAAATATATAAATAATATATAAAAAAAATATATAAAATAACATATATAAATATTATATATATATATATATATCTCTATAAAAAATATATATATATATATAAAATATAATATATATATAATAAAATCTATATATATATATATAGAATCTATATTTTATATAAATATATAAATATTTTATTAATAAATAAATATATATTATAAATATATAAATATATATATTATATAAATAAATATAATATAAATTATATCTCTTATATTGCTAAATATAGTAAAAATATAAATCTATATAAATTAAAATAATATAACTAAATCTCTATATATAAAATATATAAAATATATATTATAAATAAATATATAATATATCAAATATCAAAATAAAAAAAAATATATAAAGTTAAATATAAATATCTATATATATCATAAATTATCAATAATATCTATTAATAATATATATAACTATATAAATATATATATAAATATTTTATAACAATATATATATATATAATATATATATATATAATTATATAAATAAAATAATATTATAAATAAAATATAAATATTAAATATATAAATATATAATATATATATAAAACATAAATATATAATAATATATAATATATATATCTAAATTATCTCTAAATATAAATATAATATATATATAATATATAATATATATAATAAATATTATTATCTATATATATCATATATTAATACTATATATATTAAATAAATATATAAAAAATAAAAATATCTATAAATCAAATATCTTACATATATATAACATAAAACTATATATAATATATAAAAAATATATATATATATCAAATAAGTCTATAATATATATATATATTATATAAAAAATAATATTTTTATAAATAAATAAAATTATTATTATAACAATATATATACTAATATATATATATAAATATATATATATCTATACACAGGCACACACAGTGTGTGCTCCCTAAGGACCCACGGAGAGATGTCCTGTCTCACCGCCTTTGAGGTATCAAGGTCACTTAGAAGCTTCTCCACCTCCTCCTTGGTTGTGTGTATTTCATCCAACACTTGTTGGTATATCCCTTGTTGGTGTACCCTTCTGTTTTGTCTTCCCAGTGTCCCTTCTGCCTCCATTGTAAATACTTCATGAAATCTCGTGTTGAGCTCCTCATATACTTCTTGGTCGTTTCTTATGAGCTCCCCACCTACTTTTCTCAGCCTGATTACCTAGTTCTTGACTGTTGTCTTCCTCCTGATGTGGCTGTAGAGCATTTTAGGGTCAGACTTGACTTTCGATGCTATGTCGTTTTCGTACTGCCACTATAATCTTCAACACATCTCTTGAAACTGGGCAACTACCTGAGGTATGGAAGACGGCCCCCCACAAAAAAAAAAAAAAAAATTTTTAAATTTTTGGGGGGGGGGATCCCCATCTTTAAGAAAGCGGAACAGAAAAAAGCAACTAAACAATAGACCCGTGTCATTGACGTGTATAGTATGCCAAAAAAAAGGTCCCCCCATGCAGAAGATTACACCAGGAGGAGAGTGGAGGAGCTCCTGGAAGGGAACAAGATTATAAACGACAGCCAGCACGGATTCATGGAAGGCAAATCCTGTGTCACAAACCTACTGGAGTTTTATGACATAGTAACTGAAGTAAGAAATGAGAGAGAGGGTGGCTTGCTTGCATTTTCTTGGAACTGCAGCAATAAAGGTCTTCGACACAGTTTTCCTCACAAGAGATTAGTGCAGAAGCTAGAGGATCAGGCACGTATAACAGGAAGGGCACTGTAATGGATCAGAGAATACCTGAAAGGGAGGCAACGACGAGTCATGGTACGTGATGAGGTATCACAGTTGGCACCTGTGACGAGCAGGGTCCCACAGGGGTCCGTCCAAGGCCCAGTGCTTGTTTTGGTATATGTAAATAACATGACGGAAGGGATAGACTCAGAAATGTCCTTATTTGCAGATAATGTGAAGTTAATGAGGAGAATTGAATCGGATGAGGACCAGACAGGTCTACAAAGAGACCTGGACAGGCTGGACACCTGGTCCAGCAACTGGCTCCTAGAATTTAACTCTGTCAAATGCAAAGTCACGAAGATCGGGGAAGGGCAAAGAAGACCACAGAGTATAGGCTGGGTGGCCCAAAACTGCAAACCTCACTCAAGGAGAAAGATCTTGGGCTGAGTATAACACCGAGCACGTCCGCCGGAAGCACACATTAACCAATAACTGCTGCGCAAATGGGCGATTGCAAACCTGAGAACAGCGTTCCGATACCTCAGTAAGGAACGTTTCAAGACTCTATACACGTTACGTCAGGACCCAACTGAGTAACGGCATCCCCCGTTTTGTGAACCCACACCTGGTCAAGCACGTCAAGAAATTTGAGAAAGTGCAAAGGTTTGCAACAAGCCTGGTTCCAGAGCTAAGGGGAATGTCCCACTGAAGAAAGGTTAGGAGAAATCGGTCCTGACGACACTGAGGGACAGGAGGGTCAGGGGTGACAATGAAAACGACATAACAAAAATGCAGGATTATAAGTTGACCAAAGACAGATGTTCCAGAGATGGGACACAGAAACAAGGGGTCACAAATAGGAAGTTCAAGACTCAGATGAGCCAAAGGGATGTTCGGAAGTATTTCTTCAACCACAGAGTTGTTAGAAGTGGAGAAATAGTCTGGACAGTGATGTAGTGGAAGGCAGGAATCATACATAGTTTTTAGATGAGGAATGATAAAGCCTCTCATGGAGCAGGGAAGGAGACCCAGTAGCGGTCAGTAAAGAGCGGGGCCAGTGAGCTGAGTATCGACCCCTTGAACTACAATATGAGGCGAGTACAACACACACCACACACACACACTCACACAGACACAACCACAGGGGAGATTTAGAATGATAGCACTTAGCCTTCGTTGTTACCGCAAACACTTCCTCATGAGCTTGCAATGTGTCAAGATGAGGTTTGAGCCAACTTATATTGTTTATATCTGACGATCTCTCTCTCCTCTCTCTCTCTCTCTCTCAGATAAGATAAATAAATATATAAATATATATATTATATATATATATATATATATAAAAAATATATAAATATATATATATGTCGAGCCGAATATGAAGTTGACAAACAACTATCAAGACCGATGGAGGAACATATTTGACTCCAAAGTGATGACCTGATTACCTCAAAACCTCCTCTTCAAATTTCCACCTTTCTCTTCACTGCTGGGTACACGTTTCCCAGAATAAAGATAACCCAAGATACCCAAATGTTACCAGCATCTCATTTGTCAACTTGTCGGTTTTTCTAAACCTCTTATTAAACCATGTTGTTATGTTGTCGTGTCACTTCTCATGATGTCTTTATTACATCACCGACTAGTGGTTTAATTACCACTCTTTTTATATGACGAATTTAGAAACTTTCGAAATGGAATTTATATTTTAGATAATGTGGATTACATCTCAAATACACTATCTGTATTGCAGCGTAACACTAAGGTATTAATTGATTCATGAAAAAATAAATAAGCAACCAAAACTTAACGTACTCATTCCACAACATTAAAATAACTTAACAATATATCGAATAGACCTCCTCTCTCCTCTCTCCTCTCATCCTCTCGCCTCTCACACCTCTCTTCTCTCTTCGATCTCCATCCAATCTCTCTCTCCGTCTCTCTCACTCTTCTCTCTCTCTCACACATTCTCTCCTTGTTCCCTTTTTCCCTTCAACAAGGGAACTATACGAACGCTTCTCTGCCATTCATAGTTACCTTCCCCTTTCTTTTATGCATATACTGAAAAAAATGCACCAACCGTCTGGCACTATATACCCAGCCGCTGAGCCTTCCTTTCTTTTAAACCAACTGCCTTCATGGAAATCGTCCCCTCATCTACCTCAGGCTTTCTTTACTCCTATACGCCTGTTACACCTTACTGTTCTGCCCCAAAGCATGAAATCACCCCCTCCCAATTCGTCACAAACTTTAAACTAGCGTGAAAAATACTCTCTACATCTTTCCAGGACCTCCGCCTCCCTAAATTCCCCATCTAACCTTAATCCTCTTTCGTTCAATAGTCTTGCTAAGTCTGTTACACTCCAGCCTTCCCTCTGCCTTGTTCATCCTCTCTCAAAAAAACAATGTAACTTTAAAAAAATTCTGATAAAGATCGCTCATTTCTCTCACTGGCCTCTCCATTTAACACTCCTCGCCACACTTTTAATCTCTTTTTTTTCATGTCATATAATCTGCCTGCCATCCATTTTTTTTCACATTGTAAAGCTTTCATAGGCAAATTGTTTTCTTCCTTGTCACCCTCCTTCACATCCATTTCTCTTCATTATATATATATATATATATATAAATATATCAATATATAATATATATATATAAGTATATATATAATGTGTGTGTGTGGTGTAGTAAACAAAAAAAATCGCAGTCACAGATCGAACCCACCTGTGGTGAGTGGGCATAAAAGCTATGCAATGTCTACATTTGGGTTGAATCCAGCTGACTGCGATCTTCCTCTGCCTGCTGCACTGACATAAAGTTGCTCGTCATATAAAATATCTTGTGTTTCTTTTTACAAGTAAAACACGATCAGTCAAATACATAAGCAGCAAATTTCCATGGTGTGTCGGGTGCACAATTTCTAATATTGACGTTGTGTTGCTTTCCCTCCTTCGCTCCTTGAAGCTTCATTTATTTGCTGATCGTAAAAACTCTCGTTAAGGAATTCCCATACCTCACATTAGATTCTTATCGTTTATTTCTCTATATTGTATTTATTTTTTTTTCTGCTGTCATTTTCCCTTTATATTTTTCTCAATAAATTATGAAAACTCTCATCTACCATAAACCTTTTTCCTTCCCAAGTAATATTAAACATTGTGTTGGAAACATGAAGTGTGGATACACTTTCATAGTTAGTGTTGTGTCCTTTACATTCATATTTGCTATAACCTTCTTCCTCCCTTTTCCCCTACTCTGTCTTATTTATACGGTAGTTTACCGTCCAAATGCAAGCGTCATTTGGACGCTTCTTTCCCTTAGTTTTCATTTACGGAAACTGTATCAGGTTTCTTCTCGTTATAACGACCTTTAATTCTAGTCTTCTTGAAACTCTTTCATCTGTGACAGTATCAATAATTATTTACAAGAGTACCTTACTACTTCTGTTATGCCTTTTTTAACCATTTGGTTTTAAGTTTCGTTTTGTCTGTTCCTTGTTCGTTTTCTTGTTTGTTGGGTGTGTGTGTGTTGTGTGTGTTGTGGTGTGTGTTGTGTAAAACTAAAAATGAGGATTTATCTTCTGAACCCTAATTTCGATAATTATTATTATTATTATTATTATTATTATTATCATTATCATTGTTAAGTGGAGGACAGTGTTGGGGGGTTAGGTGACAATAAAAGGGAGACAAATATAAGGGTGAACTGAATAATAGAGACTGGTGGATACTTGGAGATGGGGGGGGGGGGGGGGGGGGGGGGGGGGGGGGGGGGGAGTCGCGTGTATTGGTGGGGAAGTGTGTGGGTGGTGCTGAGTGGCGGTGGGACGTAGGGGAGGTGGTGAATGTGTGGTGGGGGAGGTTGGGGTGGTGCTGAGGTTGAGGTGGGGGAGGTTGGGTTTGGTGCTGAGTGTGTGGAGGGGAAGGTTGGGGTGGTGCTGAGTTGGTGTGTTGGAAAGGTTGGGGTGGTGCTGAGGTGTGTGTTGGGAAAAAGGTTGGGAGTGGGTGCTGCGTGTGTGGGGGAAGGTTTTGGTGGTGCTGATTGTGTGGTGGGGAAGGTTGGGGTGGTGCTGAGTTTTATGTGGAAGGTTGGGATGGTGCTGAGTGTGTGGTGGGGAAGGTTGGGGTGTGGCTGGATGTGTGGTGGGAAGGTTGGGTGGCGCTGAGTGTGTGGGGGGAAGTTGGGGTGGTGCTAAGTGTGTGGTGGGGAAGGTTGGGGTTGACTGTGTGGTGGGGAATGTTGGGGTGGTGCTGAGATGTGTGTGGGGAAGTTGGGGGTGGTGCTGAGTGTGTGGGGGAAGGTTGGAGTGGTGCTGAGTGTGTGGGTGGGGAAGGTTGGGGTGGTGCAGAGTGTGTGGTTGGGACAGGTAGGGTGGTTGCTGAGTGTGTGTTGGGAAAGTTGGGGTGGTGCCTGAGTGTGTGGTGGGAAGTTGGGGTGGTGCTGAGTGTTGGTGGGGAATTGTTTGGTGGTGCCTAGAGTGTGTTGTGGGGAAGGTGGGGTGTGGTGCTGAGTTTTGTTGTGGGGAAGGTCGAGGGGTGTGCTGAGTGTGTGTGGGGAAAGGTTGGGTGGTGCTGAGTGTGTGGTGGGGAAGGTTGGGGTGGTGCTGAGTGTGTGGTGGGGAAGGTTGGGGTGGTTTGAGTGTGTGGTGGGGAAGGTTGGGGTGGTGCTGAGTGTGTGGTGGGGAAGTTGGGGTGGCGCTAAATGTGTAGTGGGGAAGGTTGGGGTGGTGCTGAGTGTTAGGAATAGTAGGATGGTCTTGTGCGTGTTTGAGATAGTGGGGTGGGGGAGCCAGGATAGTGGGATGAGTGCATTACAGTAAGCACTAAAACCATGTGGGTCATTTAGCACAAGTCATAGTGAAGGCTTGATCCTCCATGCATTAATGTCGAGTCATACTATTACTACAGTTATTATTACTAGTAATGTTATTACTACTACTGTTGCTATTACTAGTACTGTTATTACTACTACAGTTGCTATGACTGCTACTGTTGTTATTGCTACTAGTGTTGCTATTCTTCTGTTATTACTACTACTGTTACTGCTACTACTGTGCTATTACTACTACTACTGTTATTACTACTACTGTTATCATTCGTTTTTTTAAATAGTATACCTCAGCTGTGTGCTGCTAACCTATTCTAAGTGACAGTTACGCAGTGGGAACAAAAGCTAGCTTAGGTTTCCCTGTTGTATTCCATCATGCAGGATGGGCCTCACACACAGTGTTGAAAACCGTCACAGCCTGAGAGACGTCGTCAGTAGGGCACTGAGGATGCCACTCAGAATACACTCTTCCTCTAGGGTGTGCTCGTACTGTCTTCGTATTTAATGTTCCCGAGATGGGTGAAGTTTGGCCATAAATACGTAGCATGTTTGTTTCTCATAACACAGAGCGAGTTTTGTTTACATTCTTTTTTTACGAGCTTGTTTGCCGTTCCCATAGATAAATTCAGATGCTCTCTCTCTCTCTCTCTCTCTCTCTCTCTCTCTCTCTCTCTCTCTCTCTCTCTCTCTCTCTCTCTCTCTCTCTCTCTCTCTCTCTCTCTTCTCTCTCTCTCTCTCTCTCTCTCAACACCACACACACACACACACACACACACACACACACACACACACACACACACACACACAAAAGAGCGCGCTTAAGTGTCTATCGGCAAGTGCCCTTGACAAACGGCAACTGACCTTCGTGAAAAATTTTTTCTTGATCAATGTTTCTCATTTACGAAGCTGCTAATTTTCTGTCATAATGGAAGACGAGGTACGAGTATTGTTTTCATTTTGGTGAAGAGATAAGAGGGAAAGCGGCAAGAAATAGCCAGATGAGTTGACAGATAAAAAGAATCTATTTATTTTCTGTTGTTTATAGTGCTACGAAAGTGCTGTCTTTTACGATAGTGTCATATATATATATATATATATATATATATATATATATATATATATTTATATATATATATATATATATTAACGTTAATTAATATGATGTTAAAGGAAGCATTTTCCTAACTAATAACATTGTTATAATTACTAACATGGTGGAAAAGTGCTGAGTAGATTTTGTGTGTCCGGATAATATTGTGAATAAATTTGAAGGTGGTGGAGGGCAGCTCCCTCACAACACCGTTTATGTGGTAGTTAGGCAATTACCTATGCTCCCATAAGAGTCATAATAGTGTGGACTGCATGTAGAGTTTGTTTACTCACATTACCTCTATCAGGCGCAAATCTGGAATAACAAGTGCGTAACACTCGCATCGACCCAACTGCGACATTCACCTCTGCCCTCTGCCGTGGAGGGTACACTTGCTTAAAGAGGAGTAGTGAGAGATATCGAGGTGAGGAGGAGTAAGAGGTGAAGGGTACAGTGAGTGAGAGAGGTGGGGAGGAGTAGGTGTGGGGTGTAGTGAGAGCTAGGTGAAGGAGGTGTGAAGTGTATAAGAGACAACAAAGTGGGGAGAGAAGTAAAGTGATAGAGGAAGGGAAGGAAGTGGTTCGAGGTATAGTGAGAGAGCGAGGAGAGTAGAGGAAGGAGTGAGGAGTGAATCACTGTGATGAAGGATTCGCCTCACAACCAAGAGAACCCGGGTCGAATAATGGGCGAGGCGAGTCTTCCAGTAAGTCTAGTAAGTAGGTACCGAGGCATTAATCCACTGTTTCAAGGGCTTATGAGGAAGCACCTCAGGGCTCCAGTGGGATTAAACCACATTGGCTCTTTAGGGATAACCAGGGGTTAATAACCCTTGGATAACCCAAGGGGACAACTCCTAGCACTCCTTATTATGATTTTGATCAAAATGTAATTTAGAGTACATGTTAGATTTAAAATTATGATCATTGATGTAATTTACACAGTTTAATATCAATTACTGAAAATCTGTAGGTAAAAGGACACAAGTGCAACTAATGTGATATTTTACTGTGGCAACGTTTCGCTCTCCAGCAGAGCGAAACGTTGCCACAATAAACTGTCACACTAATTGCACTTGTGTCCCTTTACCTACATATTGTCGGTAATTCTACCAACAATATTACAGTTATTGAAAATCATATTGTAGCAAAAGATTCAAGGTTCGGGTTCTTCCTAAGACTGTGTCAGTAATGATCATATATCTTAAATGCGAGGTCCTAGCCTCGTGTACCCAAAACTGACTGGGTGACAGGGATTCTCTCGGGGAAACAGCTGTGTGAGTTGCTCTCACCAGATGAGTCGCATTGATGCTGGTGAAGGAATCTTTTATATCCTTCAGTAAACCTAATCGTCTCCCATTTCCCAAAAGCTCTATAATGACCCTTTCGTATTTAGTTCTTTCCCATCATTGTAATAATAATAATAGAGAAATATTTGGGTCTGACTAATAATGAAAATAATAATAATATAATTATTTTGGACCGACTAATAATGAAAATAATAATGATTATTATCACTGCATCATCTACAGTTTCCTACCCGAAAATTCCTATTAAGATGCAAATTAATTCTGATATTTCGAGAACTGTAATCTTTTTTTTGGGTTGTGTCAAGCGCTTATTCTCTATCAGAAATAATTAGATTCTAATCTAAACTCGAATTCATAATGAAAAGGGAAAATTAATACTTAATGAAGCGATTTTTTGTGCCAAACTTTTCATAATAAGGGCATGAGTGGACGAGCATGTGAGGAATGAGTGAGCATGTGAGGAATGAGTGAGCATGTGAGGAATGAGCATGTGAGGAATGAGCGAACATGTGAGGAATGAATGGGTTATTTCCTCACTGAAAGTCATATCTGAGTAATATATATATATATAATATATATATGTTGTGCCGAATAGGTAAAATTTGTCAATTAGCAAGAATTCAATTAAAATTAAGTCTTTTCTAGAATTTTCTCTTATACGTTTAAACATATATTTTTTTCATTTATGTTAATGTTAAAATTAATAATTTTGTACCAAAAGTACCTTAGAAAACTTACCTAACCATATAAGCGCAATTTAACTGAGCCTAATCCAACTAAATAAGTTTACATTTAATAAGTTTACATATAATAAACACAATGAAATATATTTTTGTAGTAAGGTTCAGAATGATTTTTGCAAAATTACTGCCTTATTCGGCAAGAAGAGCATTGCTATTTGCACCAAAATCACGTTTTACCTGTTGGCAACAATATTTATATATAATGAAAGTGGCACCTGAATATGCTATATAAGATGAAAAATACCTCAAAAAAAATTGCTCCATCGCGAGGTTTTAATAATTTAAACGAACGTCTTTATGTAACCCAACGAGATTATGTCCCAACGAGTACTTATTTATGTACCCAACGACGATATTTAATGTACCCAACGAGATATTTATTTCCCAACGAGATTATATAATGTCCAACGAATTATTTATGTCCCAAGCAGATTTTTATGTCCAAACGATTATTTATGTCCCAAAACGAGATTGTTTATGACCCCAACGAGGTTGCTTAATATCCCAACGAGATTCTTTAGTACCCCAGCGAAGCTGTTCAGTACCCAAACCAAGCAATGTAGTACTCAAAGCCAGGTGTTCAAGTTACAAACCAGGTGTTCATGCCCCAAATCAGCTGTTTAGTCCCCAAATCAGCTGTTTATATCCCAAACCAAGCATTTTAGTTACCCAAAACCAAGCTGTATTAGTACCCAAACCAAGTGTTTAGTACCCAAACCAAGCTTTTTAGTACCCAACCAAGCTGTTTAGTACCCAAACAGGAGTTAGTATCCCAAACCAAGATCTTTAGTACCCAACAAGCTGTTTAGTACCCAAACCAAGCTGTTTAGTACCCAAACCAAGCTGTTTAGTACCCAAACCAAGCTGTTTAGTACCCAAACCAAGCTGTTTAGTACCCAAACCAAGCAGTTTAGTACCCAAACCAAGCTGTTTAGTACCCAAACCAAGCTGTTTAGTACCCAAACCAAGCAGTTTTCCTACTGAAGTCTTTATCTCTGAGCAAACAATCTAACCAGTACATTGGAAGATAACTTTTCTAACCTTTTATAAATGCTGTCCGGATATTACACTCATTCCCAAGGAACCCGAGATATTTACCTCTCGATTAAAAACGTACTTATCGTTCTTTTAAATTTAAGATAAATTGCTGAAGTACAGTACATAAGTTTTCCTGAATGAGGTTTGTGGTGCGCTTTGAGAATTTCAAATGTTTGTATAGAATTAGCGTTCGGCCTTGACCTTGTAAGATTGGATAAACACGAGTGAGAATTGGAGTAGGTATATGTGTGGGTATGTGAGCATGTGCCTGGGCATATGAGAAGGTGGGTATGTGATTGGTGAGTAGGTAGGTATATGAGAAGGTATGTGATTGGGTAAGCAGGTGAGTATTGTGAGTAAGCGCGAGAGACAATGAACATGAATATGTCAATGGGTATGTGGGTATGTGAGTGGGTGAATATATGAGTGAGTGGGTATGTGAGGAGCGGCAGCAACTTCAACTGCAGTGACAGCAGCATCAGCAGCAGCAACAATAGCAGTTTCAACAGCAGGAACAGCAGAAAATAGCGTTAGCTGCAGCTGTAACTACTGTAACGGCAGCTGCAATATTAGCTGTGATGGCGGCGGCAGCAGCAGCAGAATCGGCAACTTCAAAAGCAGTAATGCCATCAGTAGCAGCAGAAGTAGTAGTGGTAACGGTAATAGAAGCAGCTGCAGTGTCAGCACCAGAGGCAGCAGCAGTGACAACAGCAGTATTAACAGTAGTGTCAGTAACAGAAGTATTGGCTATAACAGTAACAGAACAGCGACAGAAAAACAAAACAGCAGAGCATCAATAGAGGAAGGTAACAAACAACAGAAAAGCGGCAACAGAAGCAACAATGGTAAGAGAAACAACAGCAGCATCAACAGAGGAAAAGAACTAGCAGCAACAGCAACAACAGAGAAAGAACCAACATCAGCAGCAGCATCAACAACAGCAACACTAGAGGAAGAGAACCAACAGCATCAACAGAGGAAGTGAACCAACAGCAGGAACAGAGGAAGACAACCAACAGCATCAACAGAGGAAGAGAACCAACAATATCAACAGAGGAAGAAAACCAACAGCAGCAGCAATAACAGAGGAAGAGAACAAACAGAAGCAACAACAGCATCAACAACAGCAACAATTGCTGCAGCATTAGCAACAACAACAACAGAGGAATCACGTTTTTCCCCCTCACAACACAATCGTCACAATTCTAACATACTTTCATGGCCGCCTCGTGGGTTGATTAAGATTATTTTGCTGGAGTTTCGGGTCGGATGAAAAAGATTTTCTGACGCTGGTGCTCAAACACTGAGGACAAATATTACTCTTATAATTTCTTAAATATACTGTACGACTGGAAACCTTGGTGCTTTATTATACTCTAAATTTAAGATAAGAGTAATGCAGTATTTTTCTTATATTTCACGAATATTTCTGAATGTAGTGCTACTAACCCTTTAATATTGCTGAATATAGTTTTTTTTTTTTTTAACTTTTTTATATGGGTTTGAGGCATGAGCTTTAAACGTTGCAGCGAGGAGGAGGCTGGAGTAAGTGGAGATGTCATGTTTCAGAACAATGTATGATGGGAATATTAAGCAAAGTTCGGAACGTAGAAAGTAGAGGGTGTGGGGCTGTGACAGGTGTTATTCAGAGGGCAGTTTAGAGAGAATGGAGCGGAATAAAATGACCAAGATGATGTCTAAATCCGGGGAGGAACGAGGTGGAGAGGATCTTAGAAGAGTATGAAGGGAGTTCTGAGTGGTAGGAACAGGAACGTATTTTTCGAGAGGGTGGAGCAAAATAGGATGACTTGGAGGGTATATAAATCTGTAGTGGAGAGAAGGTGGGGTAAGGGTCGTCCTGGGAATGGATGGAGGGAGGGGGTAAAGGAGGTTTCGTGTGCAAGGGGCTTGGACATACAACAGGAATGTATGACCATGTTAGATAGGAGTGAATGGAGACAAATTGTTTTTGGGACCTGAAGAGCTGTTGGAATGTGAGCAAGGCAAAATTTTATGAAAGGATTCAGAGAAACCAGTTAGTCAGACTTGAGTCCTGGAGGTGGGAAGTACAGTGCTTGCACTAACCTGTCGCGCCTCTGGCAAGAGAGTGATAGTGTGAATGATGGTTAAAATGTTTCTTTCACACACACACACACACACACACACACACACACACACACACACACACACAGTATATATAATATATATATATATATATATATATTATATATATAATATATTCAACAAGTCGGCCGTTTCCCACCGAGGCAGGGTGACCCAAAAAAAAGAAAGAAAATCCCCAAAAAGAAAATACTTTCATCATCATTCAACACTTTCACCACACTCGCACATTATCACTGTTTTTGCAGAGGTGCTCAGAATACAACAGTCAGAAGCATACACATATAAAGAAAACACAACATATCCTCCAAAAATGCCAAATTCCCAAACCCCCCCTTTTAAAAGGGAGGCATTGTATTCCCTTTCCCCGGGCCAAGTCCGACTTATGAAAATAACGGTTTCCCCGAATCCCTTTACTAAAATATTACCCCGCTCACACCCAAAAGAAACGTCAGGTCCCCGTACCATTTTGTTCCATTCACTCCATTAACCGCTCACGCACGCTTGCTGGAAGTCCCAAACCCCCTTTCCCCCAAAACCCCCTTTACCCCCCCTCTCCAACCCCTTTTGAGGACGACCCTACCCCCCCTTCCTACCCCATAATTTTTAAAGTTTCCTGTCAGCTACTTTGACCCTTTCTTAAATGACCAACACCTCAACAACCCCCCTTCTGCCCCCTGATAATACTTTTATTAACTCCAACCCCCTAATTTCCACCTCCGAATTTTTTGATAAAATTTACAAAAAACTTGCCCCTTAAAAAGGACATCTCCACTGCCCCCAAACCCTCTCCTCGCTGCTGCATTTACCACCCAAGCTTCACACCCATATAAGAGTGTTGGTACTACTATACTTTCATACATTCCCTTCTTTCCCTCCATAGATAACTTTTTTTGACTCCACATATACCTCAATGCACCCCTCACCTTTTTTCCCTCATCAATTCTATGATTAACCTCATCCTTCATAAATCCATGCCCCCGGGACACGTCAACTCCCAAGTATCTGAAAACATTCACTTTCCATACTCCTCCTCCCAATTTGATACCCAATTTTCTTTATCTAAATCATTTGACACCCTCATCACCTTACTCTTTTCTATGTTCATTTTTCAACTTTCTACCTTTACACACATTCCCAAACTCACCCACAAACCCTTTTTGCAATTTTTCTTTAGAATCTCCCATAAGCACAGTATCATCAGCAAAAAGTAAACTGTGTCAATTCCCATTTTGAATTTGATTCCCCAAAATTTAATCCCACCCCTCTCCCGAACACCCAGCATTTACTTCCTTTACAACCCCATTTATAAATATATTAACCATGGTGACATTACACATCCCTGTCTAAGACCTACTTTTACCGGGAAGTAATCTCCCTCTCTTCAAAACACCCTAACCTGAGCCTCACTATTTTCATAAAAAACTCTTTACAGCATTTTTAAAAACTTACCAGCTATTCCATATACTTGCTACATCTGCCACATTGCTCCTCTATCCACTCTATCATATGCATTTTCTAAATCCATAAATGCAATTAAAACTTCCCCACCTTTATCTAAATATGTTCACATATATGCTTCAATGTAAACACTTGATCTACACATCCCTACCCACTCTGAAACCTCCTTGCTCATCCGCAATCCTACATTCTGTCTTACCTCTAATTCTTTCAATTATAACCCTACCGTACACTTTTCCTGGTATACTCAGTAGCTTATTCCTCTATAATTTTTACAGTTCTTTTGTCCCATTTCCCTTTATATAATGGGACAATACATGCTCTCCGCCAATCCCTAGGTACCTTCCCCTCTTTCTACATTTATTAAACAAAAGTACCAACCCCTCCAAACTAATCCCCCCCTGCTTTTAACATTTCTGTCATGATCCCAAACAGTTCCCGCTGCTTTACCCCCTTTCATTTACTAATGCCTCACGTACCTCCCCCACACTTACATTCTGCCCCTTCTTCACTCCTAAAAGATGAATATCCCCGACCAGTGCATGAAGTTACTGCCTCTGTTTCTTCCTTAAATTAAAAGTTCCTCAAATATTCTCGCCATATATATTATATATATTTAATATATATTATATAATATATATATTAATATATATTATAATATAATCAGGTTTGGCTTAGGTGGATTGTTAAAACTATTAATAAGTTGTTTTAATTACATTGGTCTAAGCAATTTTTTCCTTTCTTGCATTTTACGTAAAGTACAGTTTGGAGTTTTTGAGATGGAATTGCGCAATGCTATAATAAAAAATTTTGCAGCTTCTCGAGAAAAAGGTGTTCAACATCGTAGTCTGGATGAATCCGAAGCTAGGCAGGAAGATGGTCGTTTATGTGGGAGTCAGATGAGGTGCAGCAGTTGAAGGAATCGCCACCGTGGGCTCTGACCCCAGTCTTGAGCATGACTGACTCTCAGTAGTGGGTCCGCCCACAGTGAAGATGCCTTTGACTGCTGCACCTCATCTGACTCCTATACAAACGACCATCTTCCTGCTATGCTTCGGATTCATCCAACTACGATGACGAGCCCGTCTAGGCTGAGGGAGTAAATACCTCGTCTTCTACTGTGTCCAATTTCAGTACCTTCAAATACTTTTTATTAAATTGATGAAATTCCCGGGTTGGGCAAAGCTTCATAATACAGTACCTAAGTGTTGTTAGTTCTCTTAACAGATACCCAAAATTTTTTTATGTTTCTTATTCATCATCGCCAGTAATTTTTTCTCTATATTTTCTCATTTGGGAATTTGGACTCAACGGCACATCGTGATTCCCCTTTTCTTTTGCATTCCCCAAAAAAAAAAATTCAGTAAGCTTATTCTTAATTTTACAGTCTCTTTTGTCCCATTTCCTTTATATAATGGGACTATACACGGTCTCCGCCAATCCCTAGATACCTTCCCCTCTTTCATACATTTATTAAACAAAAGTACCAACCACTCCAACACTATATCCCCCTGCTTTTAACATTTCTGTCATGATCCTATCAGTTCCAGCTGCTTTACCCCCTTTCATTTTACGTAATGCCTCACGTACCTCCCCCACACTTACATTCTGCTCTTCTTCACTCCTAAAAGATGGTATACCTCCCTGACCAGTGCATGAAATTACTGCCTCTGTTTCTTCCTTAACATTTAAAAGTTCCTCAAAATATTCTCGCCATTATATATATATATATATATATATATATATATATATTATATATATAATATATATATTATATATATATATATATAATCAGGTTTGGCTTAGGTGGATCTGTTGAAACTATTAATAAGTTGTTTTAATTACATTGGTCTAAGCAATGTTTTTCCTTTCTTGCTATTTTACGTAAAGTACAGTTTGGAGTTTTTGAGGATGGAATTGCTCAATGCTATAATAAAAAATATTGCAGCTTCTCGGAGATAAAGGTGTTCAACATCGTAGTCTGGATGAATCCGAAGCATAGGCAGGAAGATGGTCGTTTATGTAGGAGTCAGATGAGGTGCAGCAGTTGAAGGAATCGCCACCGTGGGCTCTGACCCCAGCTCTTGAGCATGACTGACTTTCAGTAGTGGGTCCCGCCCACAGTGAAGATGCCTTTGACTGCTGCACCTCATCTGACTCCTATACAAACGACCATCTTCCTGCCTATGCTTCGGATTCATCCAGACTACGATGACGAGCACCGTCTAGGCTGAGGGAGTAAATACCTCGTCTTCTACTGTGTCCAATTTCAGTACCTTCAAATAACTTTTATATTAAATTGATGAAATTACTGGTTGGCAAAAGTCTTCATAATACAGATACCTAAGTGTTGTTCATGTGTCTCATTAGTACAGATACCCAAGTGTTGTTTATGTGTCTTATTCATCATCGCCAGTAATTTGTTGTCTCTATATTTCTCATTTGTGGAATTATGGACTCTAACGGCACTATCGTGATTCCCTTTCTTTTGCATTGCAAACTTTTAAAAAAAATATCAGGGCAGGGTTTTGATCGCATAATTTGATATCCCAACGCTTCTAACTGCTTATACTTTCATAACATGGTAATGTATACTGACTTGACTTTGCCAAGCTAATACTGAACGAGTCTAGGTTTCACGTACATTATATCACACAGCAGTACGCCGGTCTTTAGTTGCATATTACATTTCCTGGTAATTTCAATGGCTTCGTCTAGTAATTTTCATTAAGGTATATGTACCATTATGGAAGAAATCACATTAAAACTGGCGATTACAAATAGGAACAAAAATAAGATAACAAAAACACCGGATCCCTTTCATGTGTTGACACACATCTTCAGAGGAACACCTGTTCCACGGGAGGTATGGGTGCAGACACATGAAAGTGCTCAGGTGTTTCTATTTACTTTTTTCACTGTGTATTTTTTGTCCTACGAAAACAGATTAGACAAGTACATGAATGGGTGTGGGTGGGTGTGAGTTGGACCTACCTAGCTTAGGCCAGTAAGACTGCAGCAGTGCTCCTTCCTTCTTAAGTGGGTGTGATTTAGACATTCCTAGCATGGGCCAGTAGGCCTGATACAGTGCTCCTTATGTTTTAATTAATGAAATAAAAACAAGAGACAATGCAGAATGAGTTTTATATTACGGCAACTATTCACTTTGACTAGGGCTTTATCAACTCTTCACTCAATAAAGATTTACAGAGAAGGAGACATAATAAAACCTTGTTCTTCAAACTGTCTCTTTACTTCACTATATTTGGCAGTTAGCTGTTGCGATCCGGCAGTAACATCATTAGCATTTGTAGTAACACTAATATACTGTAGGTCTCTTTATTACATATGTATTGTATACATATATAATAAAACGAAGCCTTTGCTTCATACTCTTCACCAACTCCAAGGCTGAGGGACTGATTACCTCATCTTTTGTATATAGTTCTACTGTCTTCCAGTTATGTCCTTGAATTTGTATTGATAAAGCCACTGGATGGCGAAACCTCTACAGTAAAGATACCCAGATATTGCACATGTATCTAATTTTTCATTTATTATACACTTCATGAGAGATGCAGTGTATATTAAGGGAGATTTATGTAAGTACTCATGAATTTCCACAGGAATAATTTATACTGTCTTTCAACGCTTTAACTCGCACACTTTCAATGTGTATTTAAAGTATAATATCTTAGTCTCATCTATGTGGGCATAATTAGAGGTCTTAGACTGGTAGGGGGCTTTCCACGTTACACAATTTTCACTCTTGAAGCCTTAAGGCTTCTCTCACTACCGAAAGTTCCGTTACTGAAGGCTCTAGGTTTCCCCGGCTACCAGATGTCCCACTTTTGATGCCTCAGAATTTCCCCCGTTGCCAGATATCAAGCTGTTGAAGCCTCAAGACTTTCCCTGCCGCCAAATGCCCCGTTACTGAAGCCTCAAGGCTTTCCCCGTTGCTAGATGTCTCGTTATTGAAGGCTCTAGGTTTCCCCGGCTACTAGATGTCTCGCTATTGAAGCCTCAAGGCTTTCCCGGCTACCAAATGTCCCGCAATTGAAGCCTCAAGCGAGGTTGTCACTGGTACTTTATTTTATAGCGTGGCTCTGCCGGGTGAATATAGCCAGGTGACTCAGGTTATTTTGCGGCGTCAGGAAGAATGAAAGTCAATATTGCTGCAACAGGGATAAAGGGAGATGAGAGAGAGAGAGAGAGAGAGAGAGAGAGAGAGACTTTGCATTACAAACCGACGCTATGTGCGGCGTTTACCTGGAGTTTACCTGGAGAGAGTTCCGGGGGTCAACACCCCTGCGGCCCGGTCTGTGACCAGGAGGAGAGAAAAATCACAAAATACTGATAAGCGTGAGCGAATTAAATTCCTCCGAGGAAGCAAAGAACCTACAGGGGGTCGTATTGGCTTGATCCAAAAAGACGGATCAAAAGCCTTTCGCCAGTGTCAAAGAACCTCCCTTGAAGCGAACAAGCACAAATATTTGATAGCAAAGATTTAATTGGATGAAAGGCGTGTGTCACATCTACCTCTACTGCAACAGTACTGTTACTTCTGCATCTGTTACTTCACTGTTTGTTACAACGATGTCTATATCACTAATGCTATCTCTAAATAATGTGGTCTAGGCGGACCGTAATTAGCTGGAAAGTGTCTAGTTCCAGAGCTTCCGCCAGGGTACCTGTGGCCACCATAATGAATGTGTTGTATCGTTCACTCATCAGGAGGATGAACCTCTGGGCAATGTGCATGTGTACTGAGGAAGAAGAAGACGAAAACGAAGACGAGGTAGTAGTAGCAGTAGTAACTGTATGAGCAGTAATAACAGTAGTAATGGTAAAAGCAGAAGCAGTAGTAGTGTGTTGTGATTAGCAGAACCCTAATCAGCAAAGTGCTTATCCGACTGATTCTTGGAAGACTAAACTGATTAATTACTAAGAGCTCCAGCACAAGTGTTAATCAATTTCATTTTCGAGAAAGCCACTACCCACCTGCATGTTAAACTTTTTCACCTGGAGTTTTATGCAGCTTTTCGTGTAATTGTATCACTTTACATTTCAAAAGCTTTGATATATGAGCGTGTTTTACTAAGTGAGAACGAGCCGAGTGATATAAATCTTTCATCGTATATTTTGTATCATCAGATGACATAAGTTTTGCTGCTCATCTCTGTTCCCCTTTAGATTTATCGTTCTTTATGAAATTATGCGACCATTACTGGAAATATTATTGAAGGTAGTGTCTGACAAGAGCAATATACTATATATTAATGTTTCTGGTGTTTTGTTATGTGAAGTTGTTTTCTTGTGGAACCAGACAGTCTATTGGCTTTTCTACTCGAAGACTTTAAGTGTATATTTGTCTCCGTGACTTGGTTTTCATAAAAGTAATACTCAAATGTATATTCAAAGCTCATTACTTAGCACTTATTTACATTAAAATTTCCCCCTAGTGCCACAGCCAATCCAACTCTCTATAAATTCTTATACAGACCTTCACCGCTGCTCTCTACTTATCTAATTTCATGTCTTTGGAGAATTATATAATTCTGGATGTAAGGTCTGTTTCTTAATCATTTGCAGCTTTAATTAACAAGATATAGATCCCTGAGAGACGCCTCTCGCCACAATTCGCCACTCAGGGACTAAACATTTAGCACCACTCGCTGCTTGACTCACGTCAACGAGCCCATCAGTGATACAGTCCTGATGATTGCCATCTGTGCAATGAGACATTAGTTTGTCTAGTAATGTATGAGTCATTTATAAAATGCCTTCTGCAAGTTTAAGTATGATACATTTGTGAGGACTTCGATGTCCCAATTTTCACAATGTTGCTGAAAAATTCGAGTAATTTTGTTGAACAAGTTTTTTTATTGTTGAAACTATGTTGACTGCTGGTAAATAAAATATTATCTAACAGTAATTAACCCATTTTATTCCTAATTATAGTTTCCATTACTTTATCAACGACTGATGTTAGAATTATGCGCGATAAATGAGTTGTCTTAACTTTTCTCCCTTTAAGAATTCCTGAGTGACATTAGCGAGTTTCCAGTCACATTGAATCTTGCCTTTTTTTTGCATCTCTTAAGCATTCTTATCAATATTTCTTCCATGATACTCTAATGTACCCATAGTGCCTTTTTTCAGGGAGGTAGAGAAAGAGAGACAGACAGACAAAGTGAAGAAAGTGTCGAGTTTGGAGTGCGAGGAAAAGAACGTGCAGAGCATTTTTCCTCTGTGTCAGCCTCAGGCCACGCACCACCAGACCGGAATTATTATTAGTGGACCACTGTGAGTTCTAAGACTGACTCACCACCCACTGACCCACAAGACAGATTCACAAACCAGTAGTATAAAAGACAGATTCACAAACCAGCGACCGCAAGACAGATTCACGACCCAGTAACCCACAAAAAGGAGATTCGATTTCCATCTTGCCTAACTCCCACCGAGATATACCACATCTCTACAAACTCCTGTCTCAACGTAAATAATTTTCCCAGATCAAAAACACACATCCAGTAACTAGCGCATCCTAGTGTCCACTTCTGGGAATTTTATTAACAACAACTACGGTTCTGAGGCTGCTTGCTCGAGGATGATTTACATACAGATGAAGAGACACGAGAGCAATAATAAGCAGGCAATGGAAAGCCTGGGTAAAGTTTTTAATTATGTTAGGTCTCCTGGTGCGCAAAGCAGATTAATTTGCCAGCAATAACAACGCAACCTGCTGGAAATAATTAACCGGAGCCACAACACATTTGTTGGAAGGGAGTGTCAGATGATGCTGGTTTGTCTTTGTGCAACGTCCTCATTGCAAATTATCTGTCGAGATTTTGAGGTGACGGAGAACAGACAACCATAGAGCTAGTCCTTAGTTGTGATATCAGTTCGCTCTTTGTAGAGATTAATCAGTTCTACCATTGAATTGATGAAGCTCTACGTAAATCGAAACGCAGTCACGATAAAAGGATTGTTCTGCACCTGTGGTTTTATTGCTGTCAACAGTGTGGCTTTATATCCAGAGTTAGTGATCGCGAGTTTCATTTTTAGCACCGACTGGTAACTTTGTCGGTATTTTTCACGAGAGGAGTTTATTACCTCGCTGAATGTGCCCACAAAGTGAAATATTATATATATATATATATATGATTTATATATATATATATATTATATATTTATATATATCATTATGTCGTGCCGAATAGGCAGAACTTGCGATTCTTGGCTTAAATAGCAACGTCATCTTGCCATATAGAGACAAGTGAAAATTGTGTATGCAATAATTTCGCCAATAATCATTCTGAACTAACGAAAAAAAAATATATTTCACTGTTTGTTCAGTATTAAATTTTGTAAACAAATCTAAATATTATTTAGTTGGGTTAGGCTTTAAATAAATTGTTCTTGTTTATATTAAGGTTAGGTAAGTTTTCTAAGTTCCTTTTGGTGCAAAATATAATTTTTTTACATTAACATTAATGAAAAAATATATCTTTTAAACGTATAAGAGAAAATTTTAGAATGACTTAATTTTAAATGAGTCTTGCTAATTGACCATTTTACATATTCGGCACGACATATTATATATAATATTATATATATATATATATAATATATATATATATTTATATATATATATATATATCTATACTATATATAATATATATATATTTATTGTGTGTGTGGTGTGTGTGTGTATATATATATTTCGGTGAATACACATCAGTAGAATGTATATCTCTAAACTATTAGTACGCCTACTTTACAGGTGTCCAGCAAAGCACAACCCACTCGGATACTTGTAGTCATGCCTGTTGTCTCACTTTCCCTAAGCAAAATAAATCATTTCTCACTTATAAATATAATAACTTAATGATACAGTTCTTGCAGCGTAAGTGATTATATTTATAATATATTTTCTGTTTTTTGTGTTACAATCAGAAGTTACAAACTCTGTTTATTTTGCTAGAGGTAACTTTTGGCGGGACTTATGAAGAAGACTCTGACATTAGTAATTTACTAGCTCTTCCTTACTCGGACGAAGTTAAATCTGGCAAACAAGATTCACTGTCTTTTTCCATCCCACCTCCTTCACTCCCTCCTTCTATGTCTCCATCTATTTTCCCCTTAGGCGTTCTAGCACTAGTAAATCATTTGTAGATAAGTTTAAGGTGACTCCCAGATGAAATGGAGTTTCTCTTGGTTTTTCCTGGATTCTTATCTTCTGTCGTTACTCAAGGGTCCTAACCTGGCCTTTCCTTACGTTGTCTTCCATAGTTCCTTACTGTTTCGTACCTTTTAATTGAATGGGTCCTCCCTGGATCTTTCCTGGTTCCTACCTTTATCTCCTGTGGGTTCTTCAAGTATCCTTCACTGGTTTAAACTGGGTGCATCCTTACTGGGTCCTCTCTTGAGAAATGCTGCTCCTGGAAACTAAACTTTTTACATAGCGACTTCGAGCGATGCCTTTCACAACAATGATTTAGACTAGACACAACTGTATTCTGTCGGGAATTCTGTGCTGCACGTCAGGTGGGTCATGGAGGGAGGGAGGGAGGGAGGGAAGGGAGGGAGAGGAGGAAGAGGAAGGAGAGGGAGGAGGGAGAGGAAGGAGAGGGAGGAGGGAGGGAAGGAGAGGGAGGGGGAGAGGAAGGGCGGGTGGAGGGAGAGGAAGTGAGGGAGAGGGGGGGGGTGGGTGAGGAGAGGAAGGAGAGGGAGGAGGATAGATTAAAACAGAAAGTATATTACGAGGTTACACACACACACCCACACACACTTAACGTTACGTCATTTCTCTCTCTCTTCTCTCTCTCCTCTCTCTCTCTCTTCTTTCCTACTTATTTTTCTCTCCTAACTCGCATTTATGTTTGTTTTCTTGCTCTCTTTCTCTTATCTGAGCAAAAGTCATGCAGCTTCTCTAGCTGGAAAAAACATTCTTATATTTTTCTTCTTAACATAGAAAGAGAGACAGAGAGGGACAGAGAGACACAGACAGTCAGAGAAGCTGAGGTCAGAAAGTACACTATATGTGTGAAGTAATTTTATCCTCGAAGTTTCAAAAAGCCAAAATCATCTTGTATAAATATGTTTACTAAATATAAAAGACTTTAATGATGTTTTCTAATTATCAGAAATTTTGAAATAGTGGGTACTAAATGTCCAGGCTAATTTAATGGGTGATGTGTGGGAGAAAATTCTCTCCCACAATAACAGTCGTTGATTTAATTAATAACCACTATCAGTTGGTATGGTCTGGAGAGATGCAGACTTAAGCTGATCTACAACCACTCTACCTTCCATCGATACATCCAACTCTTGAAACGCCACCCGCTTACTAGGACATATAACATTACTTGAGATGGAGTCAGTTATTGGAAGAATGCGAATAGACCCCAGGTTCTCTGGAAAAAACACAATGAGCAAATAAAGTTCCTTCCTGAAATTGTACACAGTCTTTGGTCAATATTTTAATGCCATCTTGGCCTCAGGACATTTCCACGTTGTTTTAAGGGCCTGCCTTACGATGATCTTGTGTTCTTGGTTAAGCCCTGTGACATCACCAGCTGGGGACAATAGATCCTATATCCTTACTTGAAGTCATCTGGCAAAGTTCTTGAGAGATCATTTCAACAGAATTGAACTATTATATGGAGTTCTATCACCTCTTTACTGAAAAACAGTTTGGTTTTAGGGACACATAGAGGTACCATTCCGCAAATAATTATTTTCGATGCTTATGAGCGAGCCTGAAACATAGGGCAATCTTGCCTAATTGCCACCAGAGATGTTCATAAAGCTTTTGATAGCTTAGCATGATGGTTTATATACAAACTTATGTGACCTACCCAGGACCATAACTGGACCTTTCTCAGATGTATATATACATTTTTAATTAAAGAAACATCATTCCTACCCTTCACGGCAGGTCAACCAGAGCCTTTTATACAACAGCTGGTGTCCCACAAGGTTCATGTCTTAGTCCAAATTCTATTCAATATTTTATGTGAATGATTTTCCTCACCGCGCGAGAGTTTAGATACAATTATAACGCCAATTTGAATAATTATGTTATCAATGTCCGTCTCGTCAATCCTGCAACAGGAAAAGTGATAAGTATGGGGGGAGAGTCATAGAAAAATGAATATTGAACTTTCGTTCGAACATCTAATTGGGAAAAAGAAATTGGAGAATTACCGGACCAACCCTGACAAAAGTCCTTGTTAGATAAGGGGGTATCTCCATCCAGAGGTATCACTGTAGCCATTGAAACCCTACAAGATCTTGGGTTATGAAATAGACAGGCTGCTCACTTCAACATCTCATGTCAGTAAATAAATAGAACATAGCCTATAGTTGGTCTTAGCAACTCTATAGTTTAATCAAGCCCCTTCACGCGTCAAAAAAACTCTGTATAAAAATGATGATAAGACTTATACTCGAATAACCCATGTGTACCAATGTCGTTAACAACACGACCACCATGCTACGGTTGCATCGGGGTCCAGAATAGAGCTCGCTTTATTACGGCGGCTCCAGGAGAGAGTCAAATCAAAATGGCAGATTTACACATACAAACAGTGTATTACTGCCTTAAATGACGCCTTGATACGCTGAAGAAGAGGCAAATCATTTGCAAGCCAGAACTCTACATACCAGATTGACAAAAATCCTCCCAAGTTGGAAAATACTACCGCCTATATCATTAATAATCTCCCACAGACACTAAAGAATGACTCTTCCACAGAGGGTGCGTCGCTTCATCCATAAAGACGATTACCATCGACCAATGATCTTGAGCAACCTTCCTGCAGATGAAGATGATTGGGTAACACCAGACCCTTCTATGTCTTACACCCCTGAAATTTATCGCCCTAATTATGGAGATATATAACTTTTCTACTTTCACATCTACTATTAAAAATTCGCTGTATTTACTTTGGCGGGACACCACCTTGAAAGAGGCCAATGTGTCCAGTAATTTTCCGTGAATTGTCTATATAATCATCGCCTTGTTGAAATCTTCGTTATGCAATCGCAAAAAAAACAAAACGCAATTGCAACTTGTATATCCATTACCGATTCAGAGTCATGCGCCAGTATATCTGTTATATCTGTGTGACTCTGATGGGTAAGTGTTATACCCCTCCAATAATTTTCTATTATCACACATACACTTTTTATATTGCACAAAGTGGTTGTGTCACTTCCCTTTTATATCCTACCTCGGTCCCCCTCCCATCCTTTTCCCATATTTCTATCCTTACTCATCCTTCTTCCTTATCCACCTTACCAAAGACTCTGGTCGTTGGTTGAAGTTGAAGGTACTACATATCAGAAATTTTGAAGCAGTGGGTACAAAATATCAGAAATTTTGAAGCAGTGGGTACTAAATATCAGAAATTTTGAAGCAGTGGGTACTAAATATCAGAATTTGAAGCAGTGGGTACAAAAAATCAAATTTTGAGGCACAGTGTGTACTAACATCAGAAATTTTGAGGCCAGTGGGTACTAACATCAGAAATTTTGACGCATGGGTACAAAAATATCAGAAATTTTGAAGCAGTGGGTTACAAAAATATCAGAAATTTTGAGGCATGGTGGGTACTTAGATCCATCAGAAATTGTGAGAGCAGTGGGTACTAAATATCAGAAAATTTGAAGCAGTGGGTACAAAAATATCAGAAATTTTGAAGCAGCGGGGTACAAAATATCCAGAAGAATTTTGAAGCGCCGGGTAAAAATATCAGAAAAACTTTTGATGGACACGTGGGTACTAACACATCAGAAATTTGAAGAGTGGGTACTAAAAATATCAAATTTTGAGGCAGTGGGTACTAAATATTAGGAACTTGTAGGCACTGGGTGCTAAATATCAGTGATTTGAGGCTTTGGGTACTAAATATCAGAAATTTGAGGGCCAGTGGGCTTTAATATGCAGAAATTTTGAGGCAATGAGCAATAAATATCAGAAATTTTGAAGGCAATGGGTACTAAATTCACAGGTTTGAGGCACGTGGATAATAAAGCATCAGAACTTATAGAAATGGGCGCGACATTTGAAATCTGAAAGACGGAGAAATCCACACCCGTTTTTTACCTTTTAATGGAACGTCAATCAAGATTAGTAAAAAGTCAAGCAGGAATGTTGATGCCGCGATCTAACGTAAAAAAAAAAAAAGCACTTAATGCCACATAAATCGAAGATGAAGTTTTGCTGAAAACGGTATTAAATACTGACAGTTTAACGAAGTCAGACACACGAGCAACAGTTGGTATCTTGATTGTAGGCGAAACGTTCAATAATAAAGATGCCTCAAGTGTTGTACAAGCGTTTACCGCGTATGGATGGAACTTGTGTGTGTGTGCTGCGTACGTGTATAATAGATATATTATATATATATGTAATATATATATATAATATATATATATATATGTATACGTTATATATATATTTAGATATATATATATATATATTTAATGTCCATCTCTGGCTGTAATTTTGGGACCCACAGCCTCGGAGAATTGGATAAAAAGACTCTCAAAGGAAAGAAAATTTGGATTTCTTCCTGAAGACCGTTTGATGTATTCCACTTCACCTACCACCCCATCTTTTCATATTTTTTTTTTACCAGTGTGGAATCTTTATTACATAATTTTTTATGGGTACAGAAGATTTAGAGATTACATTGTTGATATAAAGGTGGCATATTAAGGTACATGTTGTTACTTGTGTATCACCGAATTATAAAGGCGAAAATCTCATCAGCTCCCAGAGCTGGGCGCCTTATGTGCCAAAATACAGCTGGCATTACCCCTGTTGACAGCAGCACTGACACCGCTGGAACATGAACTAGCTGCCTGGATCCCTAGATACCCTGATGAGACTTTCTCAGCTCCTTAAGGAATTGAATGCATTCTTTCCCCATGGGCCAAGGGTCTCTGAGCCTATGGGAACAAACATATAATGATGGGCAAGTTCTCCATATTTTCTAGACTTTTGGGACTCCCTGAAGCTGGCAGCTGCCCCTCCGTCCTCCCTGGTGTATTGGAGATAGGTATCAGCCAAGGTAGATGCACATGTATAGTCCCACACCATCTGCTTCCCGTCGTGCTGAATAGGTAAAACGCTATTTTTTTCTTAAACAGCAATGCTCTTCTTGCCGGATAAGGGAAGCAAAAATTTGTGTGTGCAATAATTTCGCAAAAATCATTCTGAACCTAGCGAAAAATATATATTTCATTGTGTTTATTTGTTATTAAATTATTGTAAACTTATCTAAAATACTATTAGTTAGATTAGGCTAAATTAAATTGCGCTTGTTATAATAAGGTTAGGTAAGTTTTCTAAGGTTCTTTTGGTACAAAATTATTAATTTTTGTATTGCATGAATGAAAAAAATTATCTTTAAACGTATAAGAATTTTTTTTAGAAAGGACTTAATTTTAAATGAATTCTTGCTAAGTGACCAGTTTTACTTATTCGGCACGACATACAATATATATATATATATATATATAATATATATATATATATTTATATATATATATATATATATATATATAATATTATATTTATACATATATATATATTATATATATAATATATATATATATATATTATTTATATATAATAAAGGAATTCGCAAGAGCAGGCGAAATATACACAAACATTGATCTCTGGCAGAAGGAGAACTCGAACCTCGAACCTTGGGTTCCTCAAGTGCGCAGTGCTATACAATCTACCACATCGGGACAACACCCTATGGCGTTTGATAGCGCTACCACGTTTGATCCAAGGCAGGCAGCTTTCACGCCAAGATATTGTCCCGTGTGGAAGATTGGTAAAGCACTGCGTATTTGTCCCAGGTTCTTAGGTTCGTTCTCCTTCAGCAGAGATCCGTGTATTATATATATATATATTTATATATATATATATATATATATATATATATATATATATATATCTTACTCACCTGATCTAACTGAAAGTAAATATTCAGCGATATATACCAAGACCACGTTCAGTATACAGGTTATCTTACATGGTTGACGTGTGGGAGGTCAGAGGATAGCATCCCTCTAAGAGGGTCGAGCCTCCAATGTTTCACCCTCTTAAGTTAACGTGTTATTCAGTGTCTGTCTTGTTTCTGGTGTCCGGTGCTCATCTAATCTAATAAACTATCAAATAAAACTCTTGTTCTGTTGGATCTAAATAGTTCCTTTAGAGAAGAGAAGTGGCATGATGCAAAATGCTCTTATTGTTATGGCTTTAGGTAGAGCTTAATCATGTTATGGCTTGATCAAGTTTCGTTAAAGCTCGTTCTGCAGCCTTATAGCTTTCCTTCATTATAGCCAACAACCTGTCATCTGTATGTAGTTCCCATAGATACGAATTTCTGCTATACGACTCGCAAAATCGTAATGACACGGTTGCAAACAAACCACATCACGAGCGGGGTTAGAACCCGCGATCAGAGTCACCAAACTCCAGACCGACGCGTTAGCCAGTTGGCCCAGTGACTTACGCCTCGGTCTGAAGTTTTGTGACTTTGATCGCGGGTTGTAATCCCGTCCATGGTATGTTTTTTTTCTCCTACATGCAGCAAATCGTTCTTATTATAGGTAGAACTAAGCAATTTGAAAAGTCTGGTATCCAAGGTCACTTTCATCAGACACAAGGCCTCTGATCGCATACAATTTCAATTTTAAAATTAGTAAAAATTTATTAAATGTCTTTTGCACTTCAGACAAAAAACCAGTTGAAAAAAATTTTACCTAGTTTTGTGAAAAAAAAATTATACATTTTTTTACAAAAAAATATAAAACAGGTGACGCCATTTTTATTGAGATTCAAAAGTGAAAGCTGCACAAAAGTGAAAACCGAGACTTAATACTTCTTCGATGATACTCAAAATTCATATAACATTCATTGGTGAAGCAAAACACAAGGTGTCATACAGTGCCGGGGAATGGGAAGGTAATTAGTTTGTTGCAGTTCCTTGAACAAAGTCCTGCAGGTGAATCAAGGCACTCCCTCTTGAAGGGGAACGTCTCCAAGAAGCCTTGTGAATATCTCAAGAGGAAACC
>NC_069445.1:22694400-22696900 GCF_026875155.1 Cherax quadricarinatus | reverse complement strand
ATACCGACTAATCTTTAATAATAATAGTAATAATCTTATGCATCTTGAGGACTCCTCTTCTGATCGACTACAAACATCCATCGTTTGTTTATCTTATATTATTTATCTTTAATCACAGGGCATTATTCCTTACATCAATGACTTGCCTCGTTGTGGACCTCTACCTGTACTTCTTGTTGGTTACAAACCCGCTTCTCTCCAGTGTTCTGCCGTTCTGATTTTCTTCCATAATACTTTGCATAGTAAACAGCTCAAAATACTGGCCTTCAGATTGATACTATATGCCTGTTCCTTTACCTGGAGATTACCTGTAGAGAGTTTCGGCGGTCAACGCCCCCGCGGCCAGGTCTGTAAACAGTCACCTTGCTTAATGAAACTGTGTTTACTGTTTATTTTACACTGCTTGTAATTATTTTAGTTTAAATTAGCTTCTAGCAGATTTTAACTCACAAGTGACAGTGTTTCTGCTATTAGTTAAGTAACTCCTGTTAGTCGGAGAGTCGCTATTGACAGGGATGGAGATTTCTCTACCCTTGGCAGTGAGTGACTCACATTAATAATAACTGTGCTCCTCTCAAAACCCATGATGGTCCATTGTCAGGTCCTGTTATTTTTCTGCCTGGACATACTGTCTTTGAAATTTCCAGTTCACTCACTACCTTCTTCACTTCTTACCTTGTTGTTGTTAATGGTGTCGTGATTACATGGGTAACACCTCCTTAAGCCGTTTCTCATTCTTCGTCAGATCTCCTTCCTTTTTGGTAGTCTTATTACTTGTTTTCTGTTCTCGTCTGCCTGTTCTGCTTTAACTTACGCTGTTGTGTTATTCGCAAATTATCGCTAAGTTTCTTTTGCATATGCATATTTGGTTCTAGGGTGTGTGTGTGTGTGTGTGGTGTGTGTGTGTGTGTTGTGTGTGTGTGTGTGTTCACATAACCATACAGAACCCTGATGCGTGGATGAAGGTCAGCATTGAACAGAGAGAAACGAGCCCTTAATAGGTTTAATTCCTGCGCTGAATAACTCTCACGCATGCAAATGATGCAGAATTTATTGCAAGTCACACAATGTTATCTCTGCACATACATTCCAGAACTAACTAAACTAACGTTATATTGAAAACAGTATTGTAAACTTTATTGAAGCAGATGTTTTTATCATTTGATTATTAACACCTTGGTGGCAGTGGTGGGAAATGGATGATTCTGATGTCAGATAATTACTAACACCTCGGTGGCAGCGGTGGGAAATGAATGACTGTGATGGCAGATGTCACTGAAGAATATATCAATACTATATGTTTGTGAAGCGGAATAGATGTATATTGTGAGCTCACTATGTTTTTATTGTGCAGTGTGTGCTCATGTGTACCACTGTACTTCCTATGTCATCACTGTGCACGCACTATATTTTTACTATGTTCTGTGTGCCCAGTATGCACTGTGTTCTTACTATGCACTGTGTTCTCACTACAGTTTGTGCTCATTCTTAACTTATCGTTTGTCCACTGTTTTCTCAATGTCTGGTCACTATGTGTTCAGTGTGCACCTTGCTCACTATATATTATATATACACACTGTGCACTGTGCTCACTATGTACTATGTATTCACTGTAACTTAGTAAATAGTCCATGTTGGACAGAAACGTCGTCGTAAGCTCTTTTCTCCTATGTGCGGGTTATTTGTGTATTGTTCCAGTCACGGTATTGTGCCTTATTGTTCTTTTTGCACAGTGTACACTGTGTTCACATTGTGTGCTTTGCTTTCAGCGTGTGCTCACTGAGGTCGGTCACCATTCCCTTTATTTCCAGTGCACTAGGCGAGCATGGTGCCCATCACTGGAGGTAAAACTGTCCGACCGATCTGTTTACGACAACTCTTAATGGACTAACCCCTGCCAAGGCAGCCGACTCTTGTCAAACTAGTGGCTACTTCTGTCAGGCTACAGGTCACTGACCCGTCAGTCTAGAGGCCCTCTGCTCTACCGTGGAGCTGTAGTAGAGGCTCCCTGCTGTCCTGTCAAGCTGCACTAGTGGCTCCCTGCTGTCCTGTCAAGCTGCAGTAGAGGCCTCATAGTGTCTTGTCAAGCTAGAGTATAAGCCAAATGTTGTCCTGTGAAACCAGAGGCTCCTACTGATCTGTTAAGCTAGGAGCCACTGCCCTCTCAAGCCAGATGCCACTGTTCTGTCAGGCTAGATGCCACTGTCCTGTAAGACTAGAGGCCACTGTCCTGTCCAGTTAGAGTCCGCTTGGCATTTACCCTCCGGTCAAATATTTAACTTTCTTGGTGGGCCAGCAGGAGTCTCGATGTAGTCTTCTCTCTCCTTGTCAGTGAATTCTATCTTTAGTCATTGTGATTGCGCGAAGAAACTTATATAGTGACTTTTACACCATAATCTACAAAAGAGGAGAGGAACTGGACAAGTGAGGCAGCAGCTGTAATGAGGGTTTGTCCGGTGAGGGATACAGTTCCACGCTAATATCCTGCTGTAACTTGACA
>NC_069445.1:22604400-22689400 GCF_026875155.1 Cherax quadricarinatus | reverse complement strand
TCATCAAGCACTGAGAGGCTTTCACCAGCCTGTTATCAAGCAATGAGAGGCTTCCACCAGCCTGTCATCAAACAATGAGAGGCTTTCATCAGCCTGTCATCAAGCACTCAGAGGCTTCCACCAGCCTGTCATCAAGCACTCAGAGGCTTCCACCAGCCTGTCATCAAGCACTGAGAGGCTTCCACCAGCCTGTTATCAAGCACTGAGAGGCTTCCACCAGCCTACCATCAAGCACTGATAATCTTTCAGAAATGGATACGTCACTTCGGTATATAGAATATCCATGATGCGATGACTTTCGGACATAATAACACCATCCTTGGACATAAAGGGGGATAATTTAAATTAATAATAATTACAAAATAAAAATACCTCGATGGTGAAGGTTTCGGGGATCAACGCCCCCTTGACCCGGTCTGTGACCAGGCCTCTCGGAAGGTAGTGAAGACTTCACCTGTGTTGTGTTTCATATTTGCTTGAGCCTGTGTGAGGCAGTCATTTATTATCGCTGTTATACTGCTGATATAATGTCGATGACTAAGGACGGTGGACTAAACATCTGGAAATACAATTTGCAAACCTGCCGTGAAGATCTTGTATTGATCTACAATTGGTGAGACGAGCGGCTCCCGAGTGTCTCAGCCATGTCTGAAGCGACCTGAAAGCTTGGATATCTGCCTGAAACATATTTAAGTAACGCAAGTTTCATCTCGTGAATACTACCATTGTTACGCTACAGACAGTGGAAGCAGCTTCCTACTGATAACTCAAGAGGTTGTGTGAGAAATATAACAGACTGTTCTACGTCACGGCTGTATCACAACGTATGTGTTTTTCTGGTCCTGTTTGTGTGGCGAGAATTAGTTCCTAATATTCCCCATCAAGAGACTGCTTTTCTATCGATCAACAACTTTGTGGGGGGAAAGTACACTTATACATAATGCCTCCAGTATATAAGCTCCGTCTCCGTGCATACACTGTACTTCTACCATGGCTGATGGACTAAACAGGTCGTCTCAAAGCTGAGGGATTGATTACCTCGACACTCCCTCTTATCTTTCACCGTCATTATCTGTGCTGGACTGATGAAGCCACTGGCCGGTGAAACGTTTCCAGAATAAAGATAACTAAATGTTGCTCAAGACTTTCACATAACTTGTCGGTTTTTCTGAACTATTTGTATGATAAAGAGCAATCTTGTTTTTGATAATCTGTGAGCTGAAACAGCCCTAGAAAGTGTGTGTACTCACCCAATTGTACTCGCCTAATTGTGGTTGCAGGGGTCGAGACTCAGCTCCTGGCCCCGCTTTTTCACTGGTCACTAGTAGGTCCTCTCTCTCCCTGCTCCATGAGCTTTATCATGCCTCATCGTAAAACTATGTATGGTTCCTGCCTCCACTACATCACTTGCCAGACTATTCCACTTCCTGACAACTCTCTGACTGAAGAAATACTTCCTAACATCCCTTTGACTCATCTGAGTCTTCAACTTCCAATTGTAACCCCTTGTGTCTGTGTCCCATCTCTGGAACATCCTGTCTCTGTCCACCTTATCTATTCTTCGCAGTATTTTGTATGCCGTTATCATGTCTCTCCTAACCCTCTTGTCCTCCAGTGTCGCCAGGCCGATTGCCCTTAACCTTTCTTCATAGACATTCCCCTTAGCTCTGGAACTAACCTTGTTGCAGCCTTAGCACTTTCTCTAATTTTTTGATATGCTTGACCAGGTGTGGGTTGATAACTTAGACACATGTGCAACAATTGGCTATCTTTAATGAGGAAACGTTTCGCCACACAGTGGCTTCATCAGTCCATACAAAGGAGAATGGTGAAGAACAGGGGAGTTTGAAGTAATCAGTCCCTCAGCCTTGAGTCGATGTGGTCAGTCCATCAATCCTGAAAAGAATACAGCATATGTGCGGAGACGTAGCTAAATACCGTAGGCAGTAGAGGTGCAGCAGTCGTAGGTGGTATCACATTTGTCCAGTGTGCAAGTAGGTCGTGCCCAAGGGTTAGGTAAGTGAAGAATTCCCAAGTATTAAGATCCCAAAATGTTGTCTGTGTCAGAGAGGAATGTACATGAATGGTTCAGAGAACCGACAAGTTAGGATCTTAATACAGGGAATTCTTCACTTACCTAAACCTTGGGCATGACCTACTTCCACACTGGACAAATGTGATACCACCTACGACTGCTGCACCTCTCCTGCCTACGGTATTTAGCTACGTCTCCGCAGATATGCTGTATTCTTTTCAGGATTGATGGACTGACCACATCGACTCAAGGCTGAGGGACTGATTACTTCAAACTCCTCCTGTTCTTCACCATTCTCCTTTGCGTGGACTGATGAAGCCACTGTGTGGTTAAACGTTTCCTCATTAAAGATACCCAAGTGTTGCACATGTGTCTAATTTATCAACTTGTCGGTTCTCTGAGCCATTTATCTACAGGTGTGGGTTCCAAACTGGTGCTGCATACTACAGTATGGGCCTGATGTACACGGTGTACAGAGTCTTGAATGATTCCTTTCTGACGTACCGGAACGCTATTCTCAGGTTTGCCACGCGCCTATGTGCTGCAGCAGTTATCTGCTTAATGTGTGCTACCGGAGACGTGCTCAGTATTATACTCACCCCAAGAGCTTTCGCCTGAAGTGATTTTTGCAGTCTTTGGCCACCTAGCCTACACTCTGTCTGCGGTCTTCTTTGCCCTTTCCCGATCTTCATGACTTTGCATTTAGCCGGGTTAAATTCGAGGAGAAAGTGCTGGACCACGCGTCCAGCCTGTCCAGGTCTCTTTGTAGTCCTGCCTGATCCTCATCTGATTTAATTCTCCTCATTAACTTCATATCATCTGCGAACAGGGACACTTCTGAGTCTATCCCTTCCATCACGTCATTCACATATATTTGTGTGTGTGTGTGTACTCACCTAGTTGTACTTACCTAGTTGTACTCACCTAGTTGAGGTTGCAGGGGTCGAGTCCAAGCTCCTGGCCCCGCCTCTTCACTGGTCGCCACTAGGTCACTCTCCCTGAACCATGAGCTTTATCGTACCTCTGCTTAAAGCTATGTATGGATCCTGCCTCCACTACATCGCTTCCTAAACTATTCCACTTCCTGACTACTCTGTGTCTGAAGGAATACTTCCTAACATCCCTGTGATTCATCTGTGCCTTCAGCTTCCAACTGTGTCCCCTAGTTGCTGTGTCCAGTCTCTGGAACATCCTGTCTTTGTCCACCTTGTCAATTCCTCTCAGTATTTTGTAAGTCGTTATCATGTCCCCCCTATCTCTCCTGTCCTCCAGTGTCGTCAGGTTGATTTCCTTTAACCTCTCCTCGTAGGACATACCTCTTAGTTCTGGGACTAGTCTTGTTGCAAACCTTTGCACTTTCTCTAGTTTCTTTACATGCTTGGCTAGGTGTGGGTTCCAAACTGGTGCCGCATACTCCAATATGGGCCTAACGTACACGGTGTACAGGGTCCTGAACGACTCCTTATTAAGATGTCGGAATGCTGTTCTGAGGTTTGCCAGGCGCCCTTATGCTGCAGCAGTTATTTGGTTGATGTGCGCTTCAGGAGATGTGCCTGGTGTTATACTCACCCCAAGATCTTTTTCTCTGAGTAAGGTTTGTAGTCTCTGGCCCCCTAGACTGTACTCCGTCTGCGGTCTTCTTTGCCCTTCCCCAATCTTCATGACTTTGCACTTGGTGGGATTGAACTCCAAGAGCCAATTGCTGGACCAGGTCTGCAGCCTGTCCAGACCCCTTTGTAGTTCTGCCTGGTCTTGGATCGAATGAATTCTTCTCATCAACTTCACGTCATCTGCAAACAGTGACACCTCAGAGTTTATTCCTTCTGTTTGTCGTTCACAAATACCAGAAACAGCACTGGTCCTAGGACTGACCCCTGTGGGACCCCGCTGGTCACAGGTGCCCACTCTGACACCTCGCCACGTACCATTACTCGCTGCTGTCTTCCTGACAAATATTCCCTGATCCATCGTAGAGCCTTCCCTGTTATCCCTGCTTGGTCCTCCAGTTTTTGCACTAATCTCTTGTGTGGTACTGTGTCAAACGCCTTCTTGCAGTCCAAGAAAATGCAATCCACCCACCCCTCTCTCTCTTGTCTTACTGCTGTTACCTTGTCATAGAACTCCAGTAGGTTTGTGACACAGGATTTCCCGTCCCTGAAACCATGTTGGGTGCTGTTGATGAGATCATTCCTTTCTAGGTGTTCCACCACTCTTCTCCTGACAATCTTCTCCATGACTTTGCATACTATACATGTCAGTGACACTGGTCTGTAGTTTAGTGCTTCATGTCTGTCTTCTTTTTTAAAGATTGGGACTATATTTGCTGTCTTCCATGCCTCAGGCAATCTCCCTGTTTCAATAGATGTATTGAATATTGTTGTTAAGGGTACACATAGCGCCTCTGCCCCCTCTCTCAGGACCCATGGAGAGATGTTATCTGGCCCCATTGCCTTTGAGGTATCTAGCTCACTCAGAAGCCTCTTCACTTCTTCCTCGGTTGTGTGTACCGTGTCCAGCACCTGGTGATGTACCACACCTCTCCGTCCCTCTGGAGCCCCTTCTGTCTCCTCTGTGAACACTTCTTTGAATCTCTTGTTGAGTTCCTCACATACTTCACGGTCATTTCTTGTCTCTCCTCCTTCCTTCCTTAGCCTGATTACCTGGTCCTTGACTGTTGTTTTCCTCCTGATGTGGCTGTATAACAGTTTCGAGTCAGATTTGGCTTTCGCTGCTATGTCGTTTTCATATTGTCGTTGGGCCTCCCTTCTTATCTGTGCATATTCGTTTCTGGCACTACGACTGCTCTCCTTATTCTCCTGGGTCCTTTGCCTTCTATATTTCTTCCATTCCCTAGCACACTTGGTTTTTGCCTCCCTGAACCTTTGGGTGAACCATGGGCTCATCCTGGCTTTTTCATTATTCCTGTTTCCCTTCGGTACAAACCTCTCTTCAGCCTCTTTGCACATTGTTGCTACATATTCCATCATCTCATTAACTGGCTTCCCTGCCAGTTCTCTGTCCCACTGAACCTCGTTCAGGAAGTTCCTCATTCCCGTGTAGTCCCCTTTCCTGTAGTTTGGTTTCATTTGTCCTGGCCTTCCTGCTTCCCCCTCCACTTGTAGCTCTACTGTGTATTCGAAGCTCAAAACCACATGATCGCTGGCCCCAAGGGGTCTTTCATATGTGATGTCCGCAATATCTGCACTGCTCAAGGTGAATACTAAGTCCAGTCTTGCTGGCTCATCCTCTCCTCTCTCTCTTGTAGTGTCCCTTACGTGTTGGTACATGAAGTTTTCCAGTACCACCTCCATCATCTTAGCCCTCCATGTATCTTGGCCCTCATGTGACTCCAAGTTCTCCCAGTCGATCAGGTCCTTGTGGTTAAAGTCGCCCATGATCAGGAGCTTTGCTCTGCATGCGTGAGCTCTTCTGGCCACTGCAGCCAGTGTGTCAACCATCGCTCTATTGCTCTCGTCATACTCATGCCCTGGTCTCCTGCTGTTCTGTGGTGGGTTATACATCACTGCTATTACCACCTTGGGATCTCCAGAGTGAAGCGTTCCCGCTATGTAATCACTTTCTTCTCCGCTGTCTCCTCTCTCCAGCTCATCAAAATTCCATCGGTGTTTGATCAGCAGTGCCACTCCTCCACCCCCCCTGTTCCTTCTGTCTTTCCTCAGGATCTGGTATCCCGTTGGAAAGATGGCATCTGTTATCATACCTGTAAGCTTGGTTTCTGTGAGCGCAATGATGTCCGGTGATGTCTCTTTGACTCTTTCGTGCCACTCCTCTCACTTGTTTGTTATTCCATCAGCGTTTGTGTACCATACCTTCAGTTTCCTTTCCAATACTGTGGTTTGGGGGGCCTGTGGGGATGGGAGACCTGGTAGCATACTGTGGGATTCTATGATTGGGGGTTGGGTGGAAGCTGTGGGTATCTATTGTAGTTTGTGTTGGGATGGTGTGATAGGTTGTGGGGTTCTGAGGATAGTTGTGTGAGTGCTTGTCCTTGCTTCTCTGTTCTGCTCTGACTGACCTCTGCTGGTTCCAACCTTGTTTCCTTTCCTTTCTCCTTTCTCTTTTTTGTCCTCTCCCTCAGCTGCTGTCTCTCTGTTTGTGTTCTGTCTCTGTCTAGGAACACCTTCTTGTACTCTTCCGAGTTTTTCAACCTTGGTTTCTCTTGGAGGATCCTATTCCTCACTGTTTCTGTCCTGAGAATCAGCTTGATCGGTCGGTTTCTCCCTTTCACGTACCCCCCTATTCTCTGAAAATTTACAATCTCGTCCATGTCTTCTCCCCCTATTTCCGTGATGATTTTCCCAATCTCCTTTCTTTCTTCCTGCCGTCTTTCAGTGTGTGTATTTTCCTCTCTCTCCCGAAGCCCATGGATAAACACTGATTTTGCCCTTTCCTCCTCACATTGCCTCTCCCTCTGTGACTCTGGTTCCTGTCTGTATGTGGTCATTTTCTCCCTTGATTTTTCCAGTGGCTCTTGGTAGCATGGTTGTGCCTCAGCATTCGACTTATCTCCCTCTCTATCTGCACCCAGCTGTTCTTCCCTTCCACTCCTTGGCCCTTCTTGGCAGGCTGACATGACCTTAGCATAATTCATATCTCCTTCCTTCCTGTTCATCCTCTCAGCTTCATATGCTGTGTCTTCTCTGGTCACTGCCCCTGCTCCATGAGCTTTATCATACCTCGTCTTAAAACTATGTATGGTTTCCGCCTCCACTACGTCACTTTCTAGGCTATTCCGCTGCCTGACAACTCTATGACTGAAGAAATACTTCCTAACATCCCTTTGACTCATCTGAGTCTTCAACTTCCAATTGTGACCCCTTGTTTCTGTGTCCCCTCCCTGGAACATCCTGTCTTTGTCCACCTTGTCTATTCCGCGCAGTATTTTATATGTCGTTATCATGTCTCCCCTAACCCTCCTGTCCTCCAGTGTCGTCAGGCCGATTTCCCTTAACCTTTCTTCATAGTTCATTCCCCTTAGCTCTTGAACTAACCTTGTCGCAAACCTTTGCACTTTCTCTAATTTCTTGACGTGCTTGATCAAGTGCGGGTTCCAGACAGGTGCTGCATACTCCAGTATGTGCCTGACGTACACGGTGTACAGTGTCTTGAACGATTCCTTACTAAGGTTTCGGAATGCTGTTCTCAGGTTTGCCAGGCGCCCATATGCTGCAGCAGTTATCTGGTTGATGTATGCTTCCGGAGACATGCTCGGTGTTATTCTCACCCCAAGATCTTTCTCCTTGAGCGAGGTTTGCAGTCTTTGGCCACCTAGCCTATACTCCATCTGCGGTCTTCTGTGCCCTTCCCCGATCTTCATGACTTTGCATTTGGCGGGGTTAAATTCGAGAAGCCAGTTGCTGGACCAGGGGTCCAGTCTGTCTACGTCTCTTTGAAGTCCTGCCTGATCCTCATCTGATTTAATTCTCCTCATTAACTTCACATCATCTGCGAACAGGGACACTTCTGAGTCTAACCCTTCCATCATGTCGTTCACATGTACCAAAAATAGCACTGGTCATAGGACCGACCCCTGTGGGACCCCGCTCATCACAGGTGCCCACTGTGATACCTCATCACGTACCATGACTCGTGTTGTGTGTGTGTGTGGTGTTTGTGTGTGTGTGTGTTGTGTGTGTGTGGTGTGGTGTGGGTGTGTGTGTGTGGTGTGTGTGTGTGGTTGTGTGTGTGTGTGTGTGGTGTGTGTGGTGTGTGTTGTGTGGTGTGTGTTGGTGTGTGTGTGTGTGTGTGTGTGGTGTGTGTGTGTGTGTGTGTGGTGTTGTGTGTGTGTGGTGTGTTGGTGTGTGTGTGGTGTGTGTTGTGTGTGTGTGTGGGGGTGTGTGGTGTGTGTGTGTGTGGTGTGTGGTGTTGTGTGTGTGTTGTGTGTGTGTGTGTGTGTGTGTGTGTGTGGGGTGTGTGTGTGTGTGTGGTTGGTGTGTGTGGTGTGTGTGTGTGTGGTGTGTGTGTGTGTGTGTGGTGTGTGTGTGGTGTGTGTGTGTGTGGTGTGGTGTGTGTGTGGTGTGTGTGTGTGTGTGTTGTGTGTGTGTGTGTGTGTGTGTGTGTGTGTGGTGTGTGTGTGTGTGTGTGGTGGTGTGTGTGTGTTGTGTGTGTGTGGTTGTGTGTGTGTGTGTGTGTGTTTGTTTTAGTTTGTGTGTGTTGTCTAATTAGTTGTATTATTATATATCTTTGCCTCTGGATATATTAACTTTATTAGTTTAAACTAATAATTAAAATTCTCCAGAATACTGGGAATTTTTTTAAGCTATTAGGCATTATTAGCACTATCATTTATTTATACTCTAGCCGCAGCGGTTACAACAGTCTCTGATCACTTCATAAATCCAAAATTTGCATTTCTCCACCAGTTACAAACTTTACTGATGTACTAGCTCATTATTATGCTACCACACATAGATTTCACACAATAATAAAGCATTAGTAAAAAAAAAATTAACGTTGCCTCAAATTCCAATTTCAACATTCTAAAGTCATGTTCACGTTTTGACTTCCTCAAAAGCTACTTGCAAGACGTCAACGAGAAACTCACCACAAACTCATGAAGAATTCAATTATATGCTGGAATTGAATTTGTCTGGGCAAGAGTCTTACCTTTATTATAGCAGATGGCAAATTGAAATTCTTAATTGACTTCCAATCTGGAATTTCTCCGAGAGGACTCAACTTAACATTGGATGGTGGTGATGGAAAATCCGAAATATCGTCTACCTGGAGGGTATTCCGGGGGTCAACGCCCCCTCGGCCCGGTCCATGACCAGGCTCGTGAATACATCCAGGGAAAATCTGTCCACACATGTCGTGTGTAATAATATTAAATGTTCAAAAAGCTTAAATAAGGCTTAAACGGGAAAATAAATAGTTCCCTTACGTAAAGAATTCAGTTGTATGTACAAGTAATATTTTACTTTTGCGAGGTTTAAGTTACATCACTTTAGGTTGGAAAAACTTGGTGGCCAGCCTAGCCTAGCCTAGCCTAGTAGCCTAGCCTAGCCTAGCTTAACCTATGTATGTATAAATATATGTATGTGTACACACCCGCGCGCACGCGCTTGGATTAACACAATTTTTGAAATTGTCTCACGTCACTTAACCTCTGGAACACCTTATTATTAAAGTTACTTTTAAAAATGTAAATATGAATCACCGACTGATTAAAAAAAAATCTTAAAACGCCTGTAGAAAGTATATCCTTTGTAGTTTATTAACAGTGGGATTCTACGGACATATGTAAAACTTCGAGAGGCTTGGAAATGCATTAGAAGCAACTTAAATATGTCATTTGTAATAGGAGTCTAACTTGCATTTATATACGAGCGACAAGAATCACGAAGGTGACTGGAACCTTGTCCAGGTATTAATCATACACAATTTATATATTGGGCGAAATATACTTGTCTTCTTTCATCAGGTTCGATGCATGGTGCCCATTTTTACAGCAGAAAAATGTAGACTGCGACCTGTGTATTAGATCTAACACACTTGCTGGTTAGAGCTTACAGTTAAAAATGTTAAAATCGATTCTGCTTATCAAGTTTTTAGTAGTTTCTTGCTACAGAGCAATAAAATGCAAAACTTACAAGATATTAAATTTAAAATTCATCAGTGATAAACTAAGTCTCATCAGGTTGTGTAAGTGTGCTACCTACCACTGGTGTTTCCATGACCTTTGTTGTTTTTCTCAGTTTCAATTATTAAGCAAGTTTTGCTTATAGCATGATGTAAGTTAGATTTTTGTACGCATGATTCTGGTTCTCCTATAACTCCACAAGGCAAGCAAATACTTGATATACCTGGAGATACCTGGAGGGGATTTCGGGGATCAACGCTCCCGCCGCCCGGTCCGTGACTAGGCTTCGTATCAAAATTAATGGCTCCATTTGAAGTGTATGTGATTTAACTCCAGTGAATTGATACATACACATGAATAAACTCTCGATTATTACGACTGTCAATGAATAAACTGAAGAATGGACGGGGACTTAACCATGTTCCTGACACGTAGCAGGTTCAAGTCCTCGTCCATTTTTCTGTTTATTCATACAGTTTATTTATTCACATACGTAAGCTAGTAGAACCATTACGTAAGCAAAAATTTGATGATTTTATACATAATATATAAGACTGTTTCATTAAATTTTATATAAAAAGGGAGGTTGCAAATTTGTGTTTACATAGAAACATTAATATCCTAATATTTCAGATGAGTGTGCGTAGATTTGTTAGTGTTACAGTTACTGTTAAACGAGAAAAGGATCGTAATACAATGTGCATTATCGTAGTCGCTTAAATTATAAGAGTTTACGATATAACTGTTGTTTTAATAATTAATCTTTGGTCATAGTGATATTATGAACTTAATGAGAGTGGATATACGAGTCTTAAAATTAATATAACCTCGGCATAGTTACTAAGCTTTACAACTGTTGTCATAACTGCCGCCCTAAGTTGTTTTCTCTCAGTATTCCAAGATCTCATGCTTTCTGTTCTTATTTCAGGCTGATAATGGAGTCTGAAAGATTGTGAAAATCTTTATTCATCAATTTAAATTCCTAGAGGATATTTTGACATTGTAATCTTTCGAAACCAGTGATTTTTTTTTCAAACTATATATATATATATATATATATATATATATATATATATATATATATATATATATATATATATATATATATATATTATATATTAACACACTGGCCGTTCCCACCAAGGCAGGGTGGCCCGAAAACAAAGATAAACACAAGCTGTATAAACAAACTTACCAATCAAGTATAAGCAAGACGTGGTTCCTCGCTAGTCACTGAGGAGTATTTGCTCTAGTGTTTCACAATGACATATCTACAATACCATTTGTAACTGTTAAGTTGATGGTCATGTGTTCAATACTGGCTTGTGAAGGCTGAGTGATGCTGTGCGTCTCCTCCCTCCTTCCTCTCAACGACACTCACCCTTCAAGGACACTCCAGAACACTCCCCCCTCAAGGACACTACCTCTCAAGGACACTTCCTCTCAAGGACACTTCCCCTCAAGGACACTACCTATCAAGGACACTTCCTCTCAAGGACACTCCTTCTCAAAGGCCACGTGACTATTACACTCTTAGAATTAGGTAGAAGAGGCATCGATCCGAAACGTAGGTGAGATACACGATGTTTCACTCAGGCAGAACTCTATAATCCTATAAAGCACTCCTTAAGCGAAACTTTGCTATACTATAGGCTTGCACTGTTCCGTACGTGTTTGTCACGTTCTTGGAACTGACGGCAAAGATCTCACAGTTCTCTTGTAGAACTTCCTGAGGCAGGCTTAAGTTCAACCGATGGTGCTACAGTTTTTCCTTAAAAACTAAGATCATTATACCAACCACTTACTTTTTTTTATGTCTTAGAAATAGTGATTTAAATTTGTTTAGTAGTCGTCTCTTGCACAATAAGTGACACCTTCCATCACTCAATTTTCCTTCCAGTATCAGTCACCTGTTTCTCAGTGAAACAATGAGCGGCAGCATAGCCCTCAGGGAAGGTTCCTTGACGCTGGTGAGGGGCTCGTGATCTGGGGAACTTGATTTGATTGTTCCAGTTCCCCAAATTGAGTCTGAATACCTTCCATCCCCCCATAGGCACTGTATAATCCCTACGGGTTTAGCGCTTCCCATGATTAGTAAAAACAAACAAAAAGTTAGCAGGAGCATAGCCACTCGTCTGTTGACTTGGTAAAGTTCAAGCACGAGCGAAACGTCGTTAAAAATACAGTCCTGATTTCCAGTCAGTGACTGTCTCCATGTAAACGGACACAGATGCAACTAGTGTGACATTTTATTGTGACGACGTTTCGCTCATTTTTTATAGTCACAACGTTTCGTTCAATTTGTAGCAATGTTTCGCTCATTTGATTGTGGCAACGTTTCGCTCATTTTATTGTGGCAACGTTTCGCTCATTTTATTGAGGCGACGTATCGCTCCTGGAGAGCGAAACGTTGCCACCATGGGTCTACCAGTTAAAATTCCTCATAAAATGACCTACACAACTAACGACAGACACCTCCATACTACCTGCCATTATCACAAGCCACCTGTCATGATATCCACAGCCTCAGCAGTCACCAGTCATGGACAGTCCAGACCTCAGTCTCCTCTCTAGCAGTTTTCCGATGGAAATGAAAAGTGAATTTTTCCAAGTACCTGTCTCCATAACCAGGCGTTCATACAGTCTCTCACATACTGGAACCCTCACAATCCGGTCCTCATATTCCGGGTCCTCACATCCGGGTCCTCATTCCGGCCTCACATCCCGGGTTCCTTACATCCGGATCCTACATCCGGTTTCCACACATCCCGTTCTGGCATCCGTCCCTCACATCCCGGGACCCTCAATCCGGGTCCCTCACATCCCGGGTCCCTCACATCCCGGGTCCCTCACATCCCGGGTCCCTCACATCCCGGGTCCCTCACATCCCGGGTCCCTCACATCCCGGGTCCCTCACATCCCGGGTCCTCCATCCGTCCACATCCCGGGTCCCTCACATCCCGGGTCCCTCACATCCCGGATCCCTCACATCCCGGGTCCCTCGAAGGTATTTTCCGCAAAACTGTTATACAGAAGAAACGGATATAAGAAGGAAAAATTATCCAAGCAAGAAACAAAATAAAACAAGTTCAATTAATATTAGAAAACAAAGAGAAAGTTTCCGAAAAACTTTCTTTGAACTGTATTTTTAGTAATGGTCATGATGGCTTGTGCTTGAAAGTGCACAAGGCGGATACTGAAGCAGGAAGAATAATTGCAAGAGGCAGCTTGTGCTAAACTTTGCAGTTTCTTCCTCTTGCTCGTTCCCAGAGAAAAATGTTTGAGCTAGGCTTGGCGGAAACAGTTAAGACGTTGTTACTCCTATATTTCACTTGGAATAAAAATGTGTTGGTGATAGGATGAGATGAAAGGAAATGGTGATTGATGAATATGGAAATGTGAAACATAGAAAATAAGTAATTTGAAGTTTTACTATAAAATACATAACATAGGAAGTTGTAGTTAACGTGATGAACAACTCCAGATACTGAAAAGAAATTCTTCAGAAGGTCACAAAAGATATGATAAAAGGTCATAAGAAATATGTCAACAGAGGCATATATTTCCAATGACAGAGAAGAGATCTGTTAAGATAAGATACAGAGGAGAAAGGCTAATATAATATTACTGAAATTTAAATAAGATTAGTAAGAAGTACATAGGAATATTTCTTAGTGGCAGCAATAAAGAGAAAAATAATTCAAACTCCAACTCAGGTCTTCCTTTTCTTGGTAAAGAGCACCTTAGCTAGAGGTCGAAATATACAGTCAGCATTCAACTATGTATTTTCTAAGTCTTCACACTGAGTACCTCTAAACACTGACTTAGTGGAGCCGTTGATACAGTTCACAATGGAAGAAGTGGAGGGCTGCTTACTCCTGGATGACCTGTTCATTAGCAACAAACTGTTTCCTTTAAAAAGGGCAGTATGCAATACAGCTACCAGTTGATATTATTAAATTCATTATTGATTCCCACTACAGCTTGAAAAATAGAAGAGGCGTCCTTATTTGTTTTGCTCTCAGAGCTCAGCTCCTAAACGATGAACTTTCCTACATAACTAATACCTCAGGTCTCTAAAATTTCCTATCAGCATGATCAGCACTTATCAAGGGATGGCAACGAGCATCTACCAAACCCTAAAGCTGAGAACAACACTTCAAGATCATCGATCCTGCCCACAGGGGACACAGTCCTCACTCTAGCCCCCATCTTGAGGGAAATGACAATGAACTCTGCCACCATCTTCAAAAACTCTCAGGGACCTCATACTACTTAAGCTTGAACATTAAAGACCAACAATTCCGTGGGTGTACGTACTATTCCTTTCAGGTCCATAAAAAACTCTTAAAAACACAATACCGTAACTTTTGTAAATGGTAAAAATCAGACCGAAACGTTGTCATAAACTCTCCTATGTGCGGATTATTTGTGTAGTATTTCATGTAGGTAAAGGACAAGCACGCACTGATCAAGAAATATAATTAGGAAACGTTTCGCCACGAGTGGTTTTTTTGTTTTTAATACAACGTAGCTAGAGCAAGCATTATATATAGTACAAGAGTTCAGGTGAACATTCTGTATGTTAAAAGCAGAGAAACCTAAAAGAGGTGGAGCTGATAGCATCTGTCAGGGTGGGCCTTGCAGATGCTGGTAGCATCTGTCAGGGTGGGCCATGCAAATGCTGGTAGCATCCCAAACCATACCCCGGCCGGGATTGAACCCGCGGTCAGAGAGTCTCAAAACTCCAGCCCGTCGCGTTAGCCACTAGACCAGCTAGCCACAATAAGATTCGTCCAACTAGGTATATTTCTACACCATAGGAAGGTTAGCACAGGCACCACTGTGACCACAAATGCAAGTTTCTACAGACGAATCTCCAGCTAGCGTGGCCGTGACGAACTCTAGCTCAAATCCCTTCACTGCCGTCAACATGACTCACGAAATCGTAATGACACGATTGCAAACAAACCATACCCCGGCCGGGATTGAACCCGCGGTCAGAGAGTCTCAAAACTCCAGCCCGTCGCGTTAGCCACTAGACCAGCTAGCCACAATAAGATTCGGTATGGTTTGTTTGCAATCGTGTCATTACGATTTCGTGAGTCAGGCTGGTAGCATCTGTCAGGGTGGGCCATGCAGATGCTGGTAGCATCTGTCAGGGTGGGCCATGCAGATGCTGGTAGCATCTGTCAGGGTGCGCCATGCAGATGTTGGTAGCATCTGTCAGGGTGGGCCATGCAGATGCTACTAGCAGTGTTCCTTGGTATAACTTGGCATCACTTAATAATGATGTAGCAACCCTTAAGCCAGGGTTCTGGATACTGTATAGCTGCCTCATTTCTATTATATAGTGTAGATGACTGTTTCAAAATACTTCCGCATAAATTATTTTCGTGAATTATCAGCTTGACTTCGTTCAAGTTTACAATGTGTCTCTGTACTGTTTTATATTATTCACAGACATTTGCTGACATATTTTTGGTCGTCTGAGTTCTATCATTCTTGATATCTCTCCAGGGTTCTTTCTGTTCCACCCTCCACAATATATGATGTAAACGCCAGTCTTGGTAGTGGATTTCTCTTTATGTCTGATGAAGGAAAAGACATGTGTACACCCGAGAAAATTGGAGAAATTCTTTACCTGGACAGCAGGCTTTTTAAATCAAAAACAGAGCATGAGGATGGTGACATTTATGCTGAGACATCTGGAAGAGTGTTGAGGTGCAGCAGTTGCAGATATCGTTATAGGTGGGCTAGGACCAACAAATGGAAGCAGATCATGCTCCTGAGGTGGGTCAAATGTTTGCATTGAAGTTGTAGAAGATATTCTCTGTACCAGGACACAACTGTGCTACTGTGTCAGACAAGTGTTATTACATCACTGGTATACAACACTGACAGGTTGATGAATAAAACAAAACACATGCGCAGTATTTAGCCATCTTTATTGAACGAATATTTCCTAAAAAAAAGAAAAAACTTCATTACTAACATCTCACTTACTTTACCGCCATTAGCTGCTTCCAGCAGTCCCCTCAAGGAAGGTTCTTTGATGTTGGTGAGGGGCTCTTGATTTAGGAAATTGGATCTGTGCTCCAGTTCCCCGAATTAAGCCTGAATGCCTTCCACATCCCCCCCCCAGGCGCTGTATAATCCTCCGGGTTTAGCGCTTCCCCCTTGATTATAATAATAATAATAATAATGCTTCCAGCAGTGAGTCCCGCCTACCAGTGATGATGTCTTCAGCTGCTACACCTCACGCGTTCCGGTATAAGCGCAATTGTCCATACATTTCTGTATTACTTGGAAAAGTCTGTTGCACAGGTGTTACACATGTCTTATTTATCAACCAGTTAGTACTGACTATTATACAAAAAGATGAAGCTAATTCCACCTGCACGAAGACTGCAAATCGGGTCCATCATTATGAAACACCCGGTACCTGCTGAAGTGAAGCTTGAATGTCATCTAATGACGAAAGCTGTCACAGGTATGACGAAACTATTTGATATATTTCAACACAGTTAGCTGCTAGTGTCAAACAAAGGATAGTGCATTAGTGCAACACAAATGCATCTTTGAAACAGCGACTAGTGCTAGTGTGCAACACAAAGGACTAGTGCTAGTGTGCAACACAAAGTGACTAGTGCTAGTGTGCAACACAAAGCGACTAGTGCTAGTGTGCAACACAAAGTGACTAGTGCTAGTGTGCAACACAAAGTGACTAGTGCTAGTGTGCAACACAAAGTGACTAGTGCTAGTGTGCAACACAAAGTGACTAGTGCTAGTGTGCAACACAAAGCGACTAGTGCTAGTGTGCAACACAAAGCGCTAGTGCTAGTTACACACGACTAGTGCTAGTGTGCAACACAAAGCGACCTAGTGCTAGTGTGCAACACAAAGTGATAGTGCTAGTGTCAACACATGATATCGTCCCTGCTATCTATTCCCTACATATCTATCTCTTCACACTTACTCTCTCTCTATCTGCTCGTACTCTCCTCTCTTCTCTCTCTCTCTCTCTCCTCTCCCTCTTCCCTTCCTCTCTCTCTCTCTCTTCTCCCTCCCCTTCCTCCCTCCCTCCCTCCCTCCCTCCCTCTCTCCTCCCTCTCCTCCTCCCTCCCTCCTCTCCTCTCCTCCCTCCCTCTCTCCCTCCCTCCCTCCCTCCCTCCCTCCCTCCCCTCCCTAGAGTAACTCGAGCATCATCACTTAAAATATTTACTCCCGACGTCTCTCTCTTATACACTTAGTATAATAAACAATTAACTTCATGACTCCTTGACCTTTTTCTCAGAGTTCCAGCAAATAACTCGCCTCACTTTCCTCAGTTATTTTTTCCAAAATAATTTTGATTCATTCCTCGACTCACACCTGATTAATTCCCATTTCCCAGGAAGCATATGGCAATTACGGATTTAAATGTTGTCCCCTAATAATAATAATAATAATAATATTATTATTATATTATTATTATTATTATTATTATTATCTGACTTGATTGCGAGATGAGCTTCCATCTTGCAGACGCATCTTGCTTCACTTGCCCACCTCTTACCTCAGTTGCTTCGATGAGATGCTTCACGTAACCGCACTTCCACTTCCTACCTTCTAAATTCTTTCCTCACGCTTTAAATTCTACTGGAATATCTGTTGCTGGCTTGTAGCACTGTTTTATCTGTGATTTCTTTGGTTGCCCGTGGACGGGAGAGGGAGGGAGGATGAGGGTGAACTAAAAGAAGCCACTGGTTAACGAACAGTTTCCAGAATGAAGATACCCAAAGTGTCCCATTTATCAACTCATGGGTTTTATAAACTGTGTGTTCAAAGTACGGAAGGTTGGATATGAATGGGACCTGAAGAGCATGAGATAGTAATGTTACTGAAGCATAAATTTTAGTTTGTTTTAGTAATCATGGGTTAGACGTATGTTTGAGAGAGAGAATGTTGGATTTGTGAAAGATCTATCAAGCGTGAGCCAATAAACCTCTTTCATTGTTCCTCCGTTCCTGTGTTCTTGTATGCTTAAGAATACGAGGAAGGAAAAGATCTAGGTAGAGAAAACTGGAGACAAATTTGTGGTTTACCACTGGAGAGGATCTCATAACACGTAATCCTCACAAGTCTTGATTTCTCTCGGTTGTAAATGGTGTTGTCATGTCCGTAAACTGTGGAAAACGACACTCTCGCAAAGCTCAAGACATGAAAGAAAATATTTCGTTATTTTGGAAATGGTATAAAACACTGACAAGTTTATGATCAAGGCGCATATACAGCAGTTGGGTATTTTTATTGTTGAAACGTTTCGCCTACACAGTAGGCTTCTTCAGTCAAATTCAGAGGCAGCTGATGTTGTAGTGAAATGAAGGTGATGTAATCAGTCCATTTGGAGAAATAATATCTGAGGTGGTCAGTCCCTCATCCTGGAGAAGAGTTCAACTCCATGGTCTAAAACCATATGAAACCGAAGCGTTTCCTTTAATACTCGTACATATTCTGACCTGTACAGTAAAGTCGTTTTTATAAACTAGATTTCTTTCGTAAGATTTCGTTGACCACTCAGAGATGAAGAAAAAAAAAGAGGTGAAACTCACATTTAATATTCATGAAGAAAGCTTGAGTGAGGTATTAACTGCACAGATTGTTATATTAATTGTAGATGGAACTTCAGGCAGCAGTAAAGGCAACATAGTGAGCTGACAGCTCTCTCGTAGAGACCACTCTACTCTAAACAAATGGAACTGTAAGTAACTATGAGTGAGAGAGAGAGTGACCTTAGAGAACTCTAGTACAGATTACTGTACTCACTGTAGACTTGAAGTATCCGTGAAGGAGTGTGTGCGCGAAGTGAAAGCTTTACCACAGCCAAGACACGACCCAGGTTGTCTTTCTGCTTTAATATTTACTGTGACCTTGTGCTTGCTTCATGGCACCCTACACCTGCTGGCACCTTGTGCTTGTTTCATGGCACCCTACACCTGCTGGCACCTTGTGCTTGTTTCATGGCACCCTACACCTGCTGGCACCTTGTGCTTGTTTCATGGCACCCTACACCTGCCGGCACCTTGTGCTTGCTTCATGGCACCCTACACCTGCTGGCACCTTGTGCTTGTTTCATGGCACCCTACACCTGCTGGCACCTTGTGCTTGTTTCATGGCACCCTACACCTGCCGGCACCTTGTGCTTGCTTCATGGCACCCTACACCTGCCGGCGCCTTGTGCTTGTTTCATGGCACCCTACACCTGCCGGCCCCTTGTGCTTGCTTCATGGCACCCTACACCTGCCGGCACCTTGTGCTTGCTTCATGGCACCCTACACCTGCCGGCACCTTGTGCTTGCTTCATGGCACCCTACACCTGCCGGCACCTTGTGCTTGCTTCATGGCACCCTACACCTGCCGGCACCTTGTGCTTGTTTCATGGCACCCTACACCTGCCGGCACCTTGTGCTTGCTTCATGGCACCCTACACCTGCCGGCACCTTGTGCTTGTTTCAAGGCACCCTGCACCTGCCGGTACCTTGTGCTTGCTTCATGGCACCCTACACCTGCCGGCGCCTTGTGCTTGTTTCATGGCACCCTACACCTGCCGGCACCTTGTGCTTGCTTCATGGCACCCAACACCTGCCGGCACCTTGTGCTTGCTTCATGGCACCCTACACCTGCCGGCCCCTTGTGCTTGTTTCATGGCACCCTACACCTGCCGGCACCTTGTGCTTGTTTCATGGCACCCTACACCTGCCGACACCTTGTGCTTGCTTCATGGCACCCTACACCTGCCGGCGCCTTGTGCTTGTTTCATGGCACCCTACACCTGCCGGCACCTTGTGCTTTCTTCATAGCACCCTACACCTGCCGGCACCTTGTGCTTGCTTCATAGCACCCTACACCTGCCGGCACCTTGTGCTTTCTTCATAGCACCCTACACCTGCCGGCACCTTGTGCTTGCTTCATAGCACCCTACACCTGCCGGCACCTTGTGCTTGCTTCATGGCACTCTACACCTGCCGGTGTAGTGCCCGGTAATTGGATAATTTTTTCATTGTCATAGTCGCATGCTGTTTAATGAATCTCTCTCTCTCTCTCTCTCTCTCTCTCTCTCTCTCTCTCTCTCTCTCTCTCTTCTCTCTCTCTCTCTCTCTCTCTCTCTCTCTCTCTCTCTCTTTTACACAGGGTTTAACAAGGTTATGTTAAGGTTCCTAACCTTATTTACAAGCTAAGAACTGTTACCTACATCAGCTCATTTTATAGCATTTCTATGAAACTTACAAGTAGGGAACAAGATGAAGTTGGAGCCATCTATGAACCAGCGATTTCATTTAATCAACTGATTTTACATGTACGAACATGTTACAGACTCGAGTCATCCTGGAAATAAAGATGAAGTGATATTTCTCTCCTCCCTCTCTCCCCTTCCCTCCCTACCTCCCTCCATCTCTCCCTCCGTCCCTACAATTTATCACATAGCAAGTTGCCATAGAAAGCATCAGTCTGACCCGAACATTAAACAAACAGCCGCAACACACAACCCACGAGAAACAACGCGCAGTCGCGGATTATACACACAGTCAACCACAATGTATTATTTGTGAGTTTACTACAACACTGCTGCGCCGCTCCATGTACTCATCTCCCAAACCACCCATATACACACGAAAAAACCGTCTAGTTCGCTTGTATTTCATTACTTTACAGCAGTGCCAATTGTTTAGTTTGTGAGGTTGCTACGATCAGTGTTGCTGCCGCTCAGTGTGACTACCTATCCTGAAACCACACTTTTTTTAAACACGAAGTACCGCATACTGTTCCAAAATAATTTACGTCATTTTAACTAGACTGTACTGTCTGGAGGTGCGCTTACACTAAGTTTTTGAACGTGGTGTTAGATACGCTTCGAACTGATCCTGCAACTATTTTTAAATTTAATCCGGCCCGTTCCACGAAGCCTTCCCATAAAGAAACTTTCTTATCACACTCCATCACGTCAAAATGCCCTTCGCTACCGTTTTAAAACTGCACTACACCTCTTTGAGAGTGTAGACCCTTCCACAACTCCTTCATCCCACGACTTAGTCCGGCCCCGCCGGCTTTCCCGATCCTTATAATGATTACCTGCTCACTCCCAACAGCACATCAAGTCCAAAAACCATTTGCCCCATTCGCTATCAAAATGCTCACGCATGCTGTGGAAGTCCTAGCCTTTCACACCACAACTTCCTTTTCCCCCCCCCTCAACTTTCCATTAGCCGACTCCCAGCCCGCCTTTCCCCCCACAAAGATTTATTCCTCCCAAGTTTTTTCTTTTTGTTCCCAAACCCCCTTTTAACTGTCCAACCATCTCAACAACCCTTCCTAGCCTCTGGATAATAGTTTCAGTAGTCCCCCACCTCCTCCTTAAATTTCCAAACTATGAACTTTCTCATTATACCCCACCACACATTTTCCTAAAATGACATCTCCCCTGCCCCCAACCCTTTTCCTTGCTGCAGCATTCCACCATATAAGACGTTTGGGATACTGTAATCTAACATTCCCCTCCCTTTTCTTCCATGGACAAATTTCTTTGTCTCCTCAACTCCTAAGTGCACCCTCACCTTTTTCCATCGCAATTCCCAGATTCACCTCTCCTTCATAGACCATCTGTGACACGTCCACTTTTCAATATTGTTACATTCCCTCTCTCAACTCCTCCATCCAATTTCGAAACAAACTTCGTTTCCCATTTTTTTTCCTCCTCACCCCTTTTCTTTTTCCTAATTCACTTTTAATTTTTTCTTTTAAAAACCACCTAAACCCCCAACCTCGAAACTTCTTTTAGAATCTCCCATAACACATGTCATCAGCAAAGAGAAAATGTACAACTCCATTTGTTTAGTTTTTTACTATTAACCCCACACCTTTGCCAACACCCGGCATTCACTTCTCTTACAACCCCGTCTAAAATTTTTTTTAACAACCTTTTATAAAAATTAATATATTAAATAATATTTATAAATATATATAAATAAAATAATATATATATATTTTTATAAGGAGGTACCACAACTGGACTGGGGACCCATTCTCAAGAACAGAATAAACGTGGCCGGGCCGACGAACCCCCAAATATTCTACCTAGGTTAGGCTCTGACTTCTTTTTTGTAAAAAATTTTTTTTAAGACCCAAATTTTCTAGAAGAGAACATTTAAAAACTGATTTCAGATTTCACTGAGATTTCACGCAAGACGTAATACCAACCCGACAAAAAACTTTTATCATAAAATAGACCTTTTTTTTATTAAAAGCTCATCGATAAAGAATTTCATAAAGCTTTGTTAATGCTACAGATAACTTTATTTGCATAAAGCAGAGTACAGTGTGAGACTAACATTAACAGACAGGCATGACTACTGTCTGTGAGCTGTATAGCCCTTGTGGCTTAGCGCTTCTTTTTGATTATAATAATACTGTCTGTGAAGCTCTGTTTAAACATTTCCAGCAAGCAGAAAGTTAACTTGTAGCTACTGAACAGTCAGTTGTTTACTAAAAGATTTTATTATTGAAGAATGTAAAATACGAGATATTTCAAATGCAGTTAGAAAATACAGACAAAATGCTTTTATCGTAATCGTGACTTTAACTCTTTACAAACATCAAAGAAAACACTTTACAAACATCAGAGTAAACGCTTTACGAACATCAGTGTCAACACTTTACAAACATCAGAGTCAACACTTTACGAACATCAGAGTCAACACTTTACGAACATCAGAGTCAACACTTTACGAACATCAGAGTCAACACTTTACGAACATCAGAGTCAACACTTTACAAACATCAGAGTCAACACTTTACAAACATCAATGTAAACATCAGTAACCAAGAAAATGTTTACATTCGCTCTAATAAAAACCACACATCGCAAATTTAAATTTATTTTATATTCTAAATTAGAAACATCAATATGGCTTTTCCTGTAATAAAATAAAATGCATTTTTAAATACATTTTTCCAATACATTTTTCTCACTAAAGCAAACATCGGTGTATTAGGTTTCAAGCCTATCAACTACACGTGGGTCATCACAGCTGCATTGTACAGTTGTACACGATTGTACATTAAGGTTGTACATTACGTTAGTAATACACGGACACTTGAGTGTCCGTGGTTAGGTCCGTGGATCGATCCCCGGTACGGGTGAAAACGCTGGGCACGTACGTAATTACAGCTGTACATTACGGCTGTTCACTACAAGTGTACAACTGTATATAACGACTGTTTAAGTGTACATTAAATGTACAGCTGTATATTACGACTATTTAAATATACATTACAAGTGTACAACTGTGTATTACGACTATTTAAGTATACATTACAAGTGTACAACTGTGTATTACGACTATTTAAGTGTACATTACAAGTGTACATTAAGGCTGGGTGCAAAGTGTATTATCGGGCCGTCATAATAACTCTTGCCTTGTAAGCAGCACGCACTCCGGTTAATCAGCGGTCGCTTGATTAACCTCCGGATAATTATAGCGATCATTTCATTCCGCCTGACGCTCAGGCGACGACCTGATGGCAGTCGAAGTCAATTTTCCAGGTTTAGATAACGGACGAGGTGGTGAGGTTTAATAACGGTCCGTGGTCCTTTATGCGAAATAATGAAGAGACTTTTAAATAACGGTCACTGAGAGTTGAAATAATTTACAGTGTTCACACAACAGTTAACGGTCAGGCGGCGTTTAAATAATTAACAGTAGTGATACAACGGTTAAGTAACGGTCATGTGACGTTTAATTCATTAACAGTAGTGATGCAACGGCTAAATAACGGTCAGGCAACTTTTAATTCATTAACGGTAGTGATGCAACGGATACATAACGGTCAGGTGGCGTTTAATTCGTTATCAGTAGTGATGCAATGGTTAAATAACGGTTAGGTGACGTTTAATTCATTAACAGTAGTGATGCAACGGTTAAATAACGGTCAGGTAGCGTTTAATTCATTAACAGTAGTGATGCAACGGCTAAATAACGGTCAGATGGCGTTTAATTCATTAACAGTAGTGATGCAACGGTTAAATAACAGTCAGGTGGCGTTTAAATGGTACATAAATAAGACAACAGTTAAATAACGGTCAAGTTGGTCAAACAATCAAATGGTTAAGCAACGGCCAGATAATGGTTACGTGATCATCATTTCCATTATTTGGGGGGAAGTAAAAATGGCCCAGGAAGTGAATAATGTTCCCGAAAATAGTGAAAGGAATACACATTTCAACAGTTCTCTGATGTATATAGTTTATATGAGAGGGGTAAATTGGCTTGAATTTATATTTTCGAGTCTGTCGTTGCACCGCGACATTTTCAGTATTATTGGTTATCTATTTTGCTTTTTTTCAATTAAAGCAAAAAAATGGTGGCCTTGTTAGTCCTGTGAACTGTTAGTGAACGAAATGTTGTTGTTCAGTTATTACTGTTCTTGGTTCAGTGTTTGTGAGTGTTCACACGGGGGGAGTGTTCACACGGGGGGAGTGTTCATATATATTTACAGGCTGAGTTATTATTTTTTTTATTCCTATTGGTAATAGAATTATTATTTTTATTATTATTGTTGTTGATATTATTACTGGTAATATTTTTATTAGTAGTAGTATTATTTTTATTATTAGTAGTATTATTATTATTGTAAATTTCATTGTCATTATTGCTATTCTTATTTTGTTGATATATACTCTTTGCTCTCTGTTGAAGGTATCAGTTACATCTGGACCGTATACGATCTAATTTACAATTTTCACTGAGAAATTTCGATATTAGTTTCCATGTGATGACCTGTATGTCTCATATGATTCACTTAAAATCTTTAACACTAACTTTTAACTGCACTATCAACTTATGCCGCACTCTGCACTATTCCAATCGCATGCACTGGAAAAGTGCAAGGCCGAAAGTTGTTATCCTGTCTCGGTTCATTTCAAACTCGAGCCCTGTCTAAGGTACGCACACTACCACCCTCCAGGATGCCACCCACAACAGTATGCCACTCACAACAGGATGCCACTCACAACAGGTTGCCACCCACAACAGGATGCCACCCACAACAGGATGCCACCCACAACATTTATATCACCTGGGTGCCTACTTACTGCTAGATGAACAGGGACAGCAAGTGCGAGAAAACATGACTCACGAAATCGTAATGACACGATTGCAAACAAACCATACCACGGATGGGGATAGAACCCGCGATCAGAGAGTCTCAAAACTCCAGACCGTCGCGTTAGCCACTGGACCAGCTAGCCACGAATCTTATTGTGGCTAGCTGGTCCAGTGGCTAACGCGACGGTCTGGAGTTTTGAGACTCTCTGATCGCGGGTTTTATCCCCGCCCGTGGTATGGTTTGTGAGAAAACATGACCGGCATTTTCACCCATGCCGGGGATCGATCCACGGACACTCAAGTGTGTGAGCTGAGTGCGCTATCAACCGAGCCGCGGGACATACAAAATTCTCCGAGCCAAAATATCTTTCCACAGATCGAATCTGATACTTTCATTCCCCAAAGAGCTGTATAATAACCTCTGCGGGTTTACCGCTTCCCACTCCCCTGAAATAAGTCTCTGGCTACACGCAATAAAACTGGAGGAGCTGTAATCCCTCGGGTAAGACCTAACTTGGTGCAGCGACGCTCAGTTAAGCACCAAACTTTGACTAATGAACACTCTTTAGCCTCAAATTGATTTATAAGTCTTACGAGGAGAAGTTAGCCTACACGTTTTCTAGATTAATTTCTGAAGTGTAAAAGATGCCTTGAAGTTAGTCTCCCCTGAAGTGGTGGAGGTTTTGTTTCTTGTGATCAGGGCGGTGTGTGTGTGTGTGTGTGTGTGTGTGGGTGTGGGTGTGTGTGTGGGTGTGTGTGTGTGGGTGTGTGTGTGTGTGTGTGTGTGTGTGTGTGTGTGTGTGTGGGTGTGGGTGTGTGTATGTACTCACCTGATTCACCTAATTGTGGTTGCAGGGGTCGGGTCATAGCTTCTAGTTCCACCTCTTCACTGGTCTCTACTAGGTCCACTCTCTCCTTGCTCCACGAGCTTTGCCATACCTCTTCTTAAAGCTATATATGGATCCTGCCTCTACTACATCACTCTCCAGACTGTTTCACTTCTTGACAACACTATGACTGAAGAAATACTTCCTAACATATCTCTGACACATCTGAGTTTTCATCTTCCAGTTGTGACCCCTTGTTGCTGTGCCCCATCTCTGAAACATCCTGTACCTAAACACCTTTGTCAATTCCTCTCAGTATTTTATAAGTCGTTATCATGTCGTCCCTATCCCTCCTGTTCTTCAGCGTCGTCAGGTCGATTTCCCTTAACCTCTCCAAGCTCCGGGACTAGTCTTGTTGCAAACCTTTGCACTTTCTCTAATTTCTTGACGTGCTTGACCAGGTGTGGTTTCCAAACTGGTATTGCATACTCCAGTATAGGCCTGACGTGCACGGTCTTGAACGATTCCTTACTGAGGTGTCGAAACGTTATTCTTAGGTTTGCCAGGCGCCCATATGCTGCAGCAGTTATTTAGCTGATGAGTGCCTCAGGAGATGTGCTCCCAAGATTCTTTTTTTTTTTTTGAATGAGGCTTGCAGTCTGTGTCCCTCCTAGCCTGTACTCTCTGCGGTGTTTTTTGCCCTTCTCCAAACTTCATGACTTTGCACTTGGTGGGGTTAAACTCCAGGAGCCAGTTATTGGACCAGGCTTGCAGCCTGTCCAGATCCCTCTGTAGTCCTGCCTGATCCTCATCCGATTGAATTCTCATTACCCACATCGTCTCCAAACAGGGATGTGTGTGTGTGTGTGTGTGTGTGTGTGTGTGTGTGGTTGTAGGGGTATATTCACAGCTCCTGACCCGTGTATATGTGTTTGTGCGCGCGTGCGCGCGCCCACACACACACACACACACACAAGGTGATAATTGCAGTAATGTACAACCCACCACAGAACTGCAAGAGGCCAAGAGAAGAATGCGATGAGAGCAACAGAGCAATGATCGACACACTAGCCGAGGTGGCCAGGAGAGCACACATGGGGGGAGCAAAGTTACTAGTTATGGGTGATTTCAATCACAAGGAGATTGACTGGGAAAACCTGGAGCCCCATGGGGGTCCCGAAACATGGAAAGCCAAGATGATGGATGTGGTACTGGAAAACCTCATGCATCAACATGTTAGAGACACTACCAGAGAGAGAGAGGAGAGGATGAACCAACAAGACTGGACCTTGTATTCACCATGAGTAGTTCGGACATCGAGGGTATCATGTATGAAAGGCCTCTGGGAGCTAGTGATCATGTGGTTCTGTGCTTCGACTACATAGTTGAGCTCCAAGTGGAGAGAGTAGCAGGAATAGGCTGGGAAAAACCAAACTACAAAAGGGGGAATTACTCAGGCATGAGGAACTTCCTTCAAGACATTCAGTGGGAGAGGGAACTGACAGGAAAACCAGTACAAGAAATGATGGACTATGTAGCAACAAAATGCAAGGAGGCAGAGGAGAGGTTTGTTCCCAAGGGAAACAGAAATAATGGGAAGAACAGAACGAGTCCTTGGTTCACCCAAAGGTGTAGGGAGGCAAAAACTAGGTTGTACTAGAGAAATGGAAAAGGTACAGAAGACAGAGAACTCAGGAAAATAAAGAAATCACCCGAAGAGCCAGAAACGAATATGCACAGATAAGAAGGGAGGCTCAGAGACAATATGAAAATGACATAGCATCAAAAGTAAAGACTGACCCGAAGCTGTTGTACAGCCACATCAGGAGGAAAACAACAGTCAAGGACCAGGTAATCAGACTGAGGAAGGGTGATGGGGAATTCACAAGAAACGACCAAGAGGTATGTCAGGAGCTCAACACAAGATTTAAAGAGGTATTTACAGTGGAAACCAGTAGGACTCCAGGAAATCAGAACAGGGGGGCACACCAGCAAGTGCTGGATGAGGTACATATAACCAAGGAGGAGGAGAAGCAGCTGCTATGCGAACTTGACACCTCAAAGGCGGTGGGACCAGACAACATCTCACCATGGGTCCTTAAAGAGGGAGCAGAGATATTGTGTAAGAAATTAACAAAGATCTTCAACACATCATTTGAAACTGGGCAACTCCCTGAGGTATGGAAAATGGCAAATGTAGTCCCAATTTTTAAAAAGGGAGACAGACATGAGGCACTAAACTACAGTCCTGTATCACTAACGTGTATAGTATGCAAGGTCATGGAGAAGATCATCAGGAGGAGAGTGGTGGGGCACCTGGAAAGAAACAAGTGTATAATTGACAAACAGCACGGTTTCAGGGAAGGAAAATCCTGTGTCACAAACCTACTAGAGTTTTATGACAAGGTGACAGAAGTAAGACAAGAGAGAGAGGGGTGGATCGACTGCATATTTTTGGACTGCAAGAAGGCCTTCGACACAGTTCCTCACAAGAGGTTACTGCAAAAGCTAGAGGATCAGGCACACATAACAGGAAAGGCACTGCAATGGATCAGAGAATACCTGACAGGGAGGCAACAACGAGTCATGGTACGTGACGAGGTGTCAGAGTGGGCGCCTGTGACAAGCGGGGTTCCACAGGGGTCAGTCCTAGGACCTGTGCTGTTCTTGGTATATGTGAACGACATAACTGAAGGGATAGACTCAGAAGTGTCCTTGTTTGCAGATGATGCGAAGTTAATGAGAAGAATCAAATCGGATGAGGATCAGGCAGGACTACAAAGAGACCTGGACAGGCTACAAGCCTGGTCCAGCAACTGGCTCCTTGAATTTAACCCTGCCAAATGCAAAGTCATGAAGATTGGGGAAGGGCAAAGAAGACCGCAGACACAATATAGTTTAGATGGCCAAAGACTGCAAACCTCACTCAAGGAAAAACATCTGGGGGTGAGTATAACACCGAGCATATCTCCTGAGGCGCACATCAATCAGATAACTGCTGCAGCATACGGGCGCCTGGCAAACCTACGGATAGCGTTCCGATACCTCAGTAAGGATTCGTTTAAGACTCTGTATACCATTTACGTCAGGCCCATACTGGAGTATGCAGCACCAGTTTGGAATCCACACCTAGTCAAGCACGTCAAGAAATTAGAGAAAGTGCAAAGGTTTGCAACAAGACTAGCCCCAGAGCTACGGGGATTGTCCTACGAAGAAAGGTTGAGGGAAATCGGCCTGACGACACTGGAGGACAGGAGGGTCAGGGGAGACATGATAACGACATATAAAATACTGCGCGGAATAGACAAGGTGGACAAAGACGGGATGTTCCAGAGAAGGGACACAGACACAAGAGGTCACAATTGGAAGTTGAAGACTCAGATGAATCAAAGGGATGTTAGGAAGTATTTCTTCAGTCATAGAGTAGTCAGGTCGTGGAATAGCCTAGAAAGTGACGTAGTGGAGGCGGGAACCATACATAGTTTTAAGGCGAGGTATGACAGAGCTAATGGGGCAGGGAGAGAGAGGACCTAGTAGCAATCAGCGAAGAGGCGGGGCCAGGAGCTGTGCCTCGACCCCTGCAACCACAAATAGGTGAGTATAGGTGAGTACACACCACACACACACATACACACACACACACACAACCACACACACACACCACACACACACACACACACACACACCACACACACGCACACACACAACACACCACACACACACACACACACACACACACACACACACACACACACACACACACACACACACACACACACACACATTGTGTTGCGGTGACTTTCGTAGGTTCGGTATTAATGTTCTGTGATCATGATAGGTAATGCTGCATCATGCTGCATCATGCTGCATCGTGCTGGATCATCTTCCCTCATAAACACTTAAAAAATATATATTAATCTCTTATAAATACACCGCGTTCCTTGGCTTCCTCACTTGTGCTTGTGTTTTGGCCATTAAAGAGGAATTTGAGTTAATAATAATCGTGCTGGAATGCGATGGGACATGAAGGGACACCAAGTGTTCTAAAACCATAATTGCTCTTACCCTCAAAGATATTTTTGTAATGATAGTGCATAAAAGCGAATTTATGCGCTGGAGATGTGTATCAGGACGATATGCGAACGTATAGTCACTAACTCGTTTTTTTGTTGACCAGTGGAATAATTTGCAATAAGATGTAGCCGGTGTCACAGCCACTGGAAATAATGATATGACATTTTGTGTATGATGGTAAATATATTTAGGTACAGGTACACATAAATACAGTTACACAAATTATCATAGTAATATTTTTTGGGTAAATTATGAAGGGTAACCCAGAAAAGTCAACGTGAGTTATTTCCATTGATGTGATATGATATTTGATATGATTTGATGAAAAAATTATGGAAGACAGACACCAGGGGCAATAAAGAGGTAATAAATGCATCATAACAGGACGTGTTGCCTGGAAGTCGAATGTGACGAATGAATGTTGTGTGTTGAAGGGAGAGGAAACATGAGAGAGTGATGTACAGCACACAGGAGGCGTCACTTTCAGCTGTACACTAGAGAGACTGTGCAAATATGTATAGCTTTGTGATGAGTGTTGGACGGCTGGGTCAGTCCCTTTGTCTCTCTCTCTCTCTCTCGTTCTCTCTCTCTTGTTCTCTCTCTCGTTCTCTCTCTCGTTCTCTCTCTCGTTCTCTCTCTCGTTCTCTCTCTCTCTCTCTCTCTCTCTCTCTCTCTCTCTCTCTCTCTCTCTCTCTCTCTCTTCCGCGTTCACGAACACAGTTCGAGCACAAATACTCTGGGACACAATACATGCACAGATACTCGGGGACACAATACATGCACAAATACTCTGGGACACAATACATGCACAAATACTCTGGGACACAATACATGCACAAATACTCTGGGACACAATACATGCACAAATACTCTGGGACACAATACATGCACAAATACTCTGGGACACAATACATGCACAGATACTCGGGGACACAATACATGCACAAATACTCTGGGACACAATACATGCACAAATACTCTGGGACACAATACATGCACAAATACTCTGGAACAATACATGCACAAATACTCTGGGACACAATACATGCACAGATACTCGGGGGACACAATACATGCACAAATACTCTGGGACACAATACATGCACAAATACTCGGGGACACAATACATGCACAAATACTCTGGGACACAATACATGCACAAATACTCTGGGACACAATACATGCACAAATACTCTGGGACACAATACATGCACAAATACTCTGGGACACAATACATGCACAAATACTCGGGGACACAATACATGCACAAATACTCTGGGACACAATACATGCACAAATACTCTGGGACACAATACATGCACAAATACTCTGGGACACAATACATGCACAAATACTTTGGAACACATTACACGCGCACGTAAGTTTATTTAGGCACATGTACACACAGGAACAATTACCATGTATAGTGTAAGCTACGTAGGATTACCCCAGAAAGTGAGACAAAGTGACTTATTTCTTCGTCAAATAGATACGTATTTAAGGTAACGGTGTGTCTTAACATTGTTATACTGTAAATGTCTTCTTAGGGATTTCTGACACGCGCAAGGACCAGCAGATTTTCCAAACACACATGTCTTGTGTCGGAATGTGAGACATCGTTCTCAGCGAGGCTATCTCGCTGAGAACGATGCATTTCCGTTAAGGAAAGTAGTACGAGCGGTGACACCAGAGCGCAAAGGAATGAAAGTTTTTCTTTCTTTGCCCTATTTTGATTCGTTATTTCTTTCTGTACTACTAAAACTAAATTATTATGCCGTAAAGAGAAAGTCCTATTCATTAAATATAATATCTGAAGAATAAGACACTTGTGCAACATTCGGAATTTTTCTTGAGGAAATGGTTCTCCTGCCAGTGGCTCATTCAGTGTCTCAGTCTTCAACTTGTCGATTTTCTAAACCATTACATCACACATAGTAATGTGTATGTTTGATCATAGTACAATGTTGTAGGACTGAAGTATAGAAGAGTTACAGCTACGGAATAGAGGATTCTGTAAAGTTATTTGTGTACTCTATAATCGAGTTCAGAAAAGTGATCTATGTAATCGGAAAAGCTTTATTTTGTTGTGACCCTATTTCCCTCTATATAGATCTTTATAAAGTCTACATATAGCAAAACGCCGCTTACTTCTCTTCTCTTTATTACTGTCTGCAGTAATTTGTTATATGACAACACCAGTGAGCGCCTGTGACGAGCTGGGTTCCACGCGGGTTAGTCCAAGGAACAGTGGTGACGTGTACTTAGCTCTGTGAAGACCTGTTTGTGCGCTCTCTACGGACTGAAGCAAGATGCCCTCCATCAAGCAACTTTATCAACACCTTAAGGAAGAATTGAGGATGGCGAAGATGGAGATTCGGCGACTGACCGAGGAAAACAAGAAGATTCGTAGTAGTCCTGTTTTGAGTCCTCAGGTCAAGAAGGGAAACTGGTCAGTGGCTGGACAGCAGGGAACGAAGTTGACGATCAAGAAGACGAATGGAAAGGTAGAAACGATGAAAAAGAAAGAGGCTGCTGTGGAAACTGTTGTGGAAACATCTAATACATTCTCTGTGCTACCTGACGAATGCGAGTCGACTACTGGGAACGTCACGACAAACGACACCAAGAAAGGTAAGAATATTGTTGTTGTTGGGGATAGCCAAGTTAGGTACATGGACAGGGCGTTTTGCTTGAAGAACAGGAGTAGGAGACAGAGGGTATGCTTTCCTGGGGCTGGGATGGAGGATATTGTTAGCCGTCGGGATGACATCATGAGAGGTAATGGGAGCAATCCTATTATCTCAGTGCTGGAGGCAACGATGTTGGCAGACGTAGGAGTGAAGACCTGATTAGCAGGTATAGGTCAGCAATAGAAATAATTAAGAGGAAGGGTGGGAACCCTGTCATATGTGGTATTTTGCCAAGGAGAGGAGTTGGAAATGAACGGTTGTCCAGGGCAATTGGTGTCAATTGCTGGCTGGACAAATACTGTAAGGAAAATGCGGTAACATTCATTGACAACTGGGACCTCTTCTATGGCAGAAATGACATGTATGCCAGGGATGATGTTCACTTATCTAGGTCTGGGGTGGGGGCACTGGCAACTACAGTGGAGGGAGCTGTTAGGACTTTAAACTAGGAATAGTTAGTGGTATGGGTTTTGGCAGGAAAACAGTGAAGTCCCAGTGTAGTAATATTATGAGTTCTAGGGGAACTAGTAATAAGCAGAACGAGGTAGATATTGAAAAGCCAGTGACACTGGGTGATAAGGACAGTAATAGGTTTAGTAGAAAAACAGAAATGAGCAGGAAAGGTAAAGAGAAAGGAGAGTCTTTCAATGTTTATTATGCCAATAGCCGTAGTGCTAGGAATAAGATGGACGAGTTGAGATTAGTTGCTAGTGAGGGTAACATTGATGTATTTGCCTTAACTGAGGACGTGGTTTAATTCAAAAAAGTCGGGACATGCCTGCGGAATGTCACATTCAGGGTTTTAAATTGTTCCAAGTAGATAGAAGTATCGGGAAGGGGGGTGGGGTGGCATTGTATGTACGAGATCGCTTTAACTGTTGCATAAAAACGGGTATTAAGTCTGAAGTAACACATACAGAGTCTGGATAGAATTTTCAGAGGGCATGAAAAAAACTGATTTTAGGAGTGATATACCGTCCCCAAACTTAGATAGGGACCAGGGGAGACTACTATGGGAGGAAAATTGTTAAGACCACAAGGCACGATAATGTAGATAATTCTAGGAGACTTTAGCTTTAGTCATATTGATTGGAATTTTTGACTGGGAATTTAGAATCTACGACTTCTTAGAAGTAGTTCAGGATTGTTTTTTGAAGAGTTTGTGACAGAACTCTACAAGGGGAAATAACCTGCTTGACTTAGTTATGGCAAACAATGAATCCCTTGTTTAATAATTTTAGAAATTTCAGAGGAACTGAGTGCTAGCGACCACAAAAAATCAATTACATTAGCATTGAATGGAAGTACGATAATAGCGATAACTCAGTAACAGTCCCAGATTTTCGCTTAGCAGATTACGATGGGCTTAGAGAACACTTATCATCTGTTGACTGGGGTAACGAAGAGAGCTATCAATATGACAGTTTTCTGAACACTATACATGCTGCTCAAAGAACGTTTATCCCGTACAAAGAAATTAGATCAAATAGAAATGACCCAAAATGGATGAATAATAGGCTGAAATATCTACTAGGGCATAAGAAAGGAATTTATAGGCGTATCAAAAGAGGTGAGCTTCATCTTATGAATCAGTATATTGACATTAAGAGGGACATTAAAAAGAGGATAAGAAAAGCTAAAAGGGACTATGAAATTAAAGTTGCTAGGGATTCTAAAACTAACCCAAAAAGTTTTTTCCAGGTCTATAGAACAAAAGTTAGAGATAAGATAGGTCCCCTTAAAAATAACTATGGGCATCTTACTGACAAAGAGAATGAAATGTGCTCGATTTTAAATAATTATTTTCTCTCGGTTTTTACACAGGAAGACACTAACAATATTCCAGTAATTAATTTTTATAGTGGGCTAGAAGAAGATAAATTATGTAACATCACAGTCACTAGTGAAATGGTTGTGAAGCAGATAGACAGACTGAAGCAAATAAGTCGCCGGGTCCTGATGAGGTTTTTCAAGGGTTCTTAAGGAATGCAAAATGGAAGTCTGTGAACCATTAACTAATATTTTTAATTTATCTCTTACAACAGGTGTAGTGGTCTGATATGTGGAAGATGGCTAATGTAATTCCTATTTTTAAAACAGGGGACAAGTCGTTACATAAGAACATAAGAACATAAGAAAGGAGGAACACTGCAGCAGGCCTGTTGGCCCATACTAGGCAGGTCCTTTACAATTTATCCACTAAACAAATTTGACCAACCCATTTTCAATGCTACCCAAGAAATAAGCTCTGATGTGAAAGTCCCACTCAAATCCAACCCATCCCAACTCATGTATTTATCCAACCTAAATTTGAAACTACCCAAAGTCCTAGCCTCAATACCCAACTAGTAGACTGTTCCACTCATCTACACCCTATTTCCAAACCAATACTTTCCTATGCCCTTTCTAAATCTAAACTTATCTAATTTAAATCCATTACTGCGGGTTCTCTCTGGAGAGATATCCTCAAGACTTGTTATATCCCCTTTAATTAATACCTATCTTCCAACTTATACACTTCGATCAGGTTCCCCTCATTCTTCGTCTGACAATGTGAATGTAACTTAAGCAGTCTTCAATCTTTCTTCATAAGGAAGATTTCTAATGCTATGTATATAATTTAGTCATCCTACGCTGAATGTTTTCTAACGAATTTATGTCCATTCTGTAATATGGAGACCAGAATTGAGCTGCATAATCTAGGTGAGGCCTTACTAATGATGTATAAAGCTGCAGTATGACCTCTGGACTTCTGTTGCTTACACTTCTTGATATAAATCCCAGTAATCTATTTGCCTTATTACGTACGCTTAGGCATTGCTGTCTTGGTTTAAGGTTGCTGCTTACCATAACCCCCAAGTCCTTTTCGCAATCTGTATGGTTAAGTTCTACATTATTTAACTTATAAATGCTAGGGTTATGGACACTCCCGAGCTTCAGAACCTTGCATTTATCTACATTGAACTGCATCTGCCACTTTTCTGACCAAGAGTAGAGTTTGTCTAAATCCTCCTGAAGTTCCCTAACATCTACGTTTGAATCAATTATCCCACCTATCTTCGTGTCATCGGCGAATTTGCTCATATCACTAGTAATTCCTACATCAAGATCATTGATAAATATTATAAAAAAAACAACGGGCCCAAGACTGACCCTGTGGAACGCCACTTGTTACGATCCCACTGGGATTTAACCCCCTTTAGGACACTCCTGCTTCCTTCTGTGACCATGATTTCGATCCACGAAGCACCTTTTCCCCAATCCATGAGCTGCACTTTCTTCAACAGTCTTTGGTGCGGAACCATCAAATGCCTTACTAAATCTAAGTAAATAATAAAATTTCTTTATCGGGTCAACACCCCTCAAAAGCTTACTGAAGAAAGTTAAAAAATTTGTTAGCAAGCCCGGGCCCCTTTGTGAATCCTGCTGATATCTTTAATCAAGCTATGCTTATCGAGATGGCTTTTTATAATCTGAGCTATAATTGATCTAGAATTTTGCCTAAAAATTGGGGTCGGGCTTATTGGGCGGTAATTTGACGGTAACGATTGTCCCCTTTTTTAAAAATAGGAATTACTTTAGCCATTTTCCCACATATCACATACACTGTTTAAAGAGAAAATTTAAAAATATTATTTAAAATGGTTCACAGACTTCCATTTTGCTTTCCCTTTTAGAACCCTTGAAAAAACCTCATTGGGACCCGGGACTTTTTTTGCTTCAGTCGGTCTATCTTTTAAACCCTTTTTCCCTAGTGACTGTGATTTACAAAAATTTTCTTCTTCTGCCCCCTTTAAAAAAATTTTATTACCGGAAATTATTATGTTTTCCTGGTAAAAACCGAAAAAATAATTATTTAAAATTGGGCACATTTCTTCTCTTTGTCATAAGATGCCCAAAGTTATTTTAAAAGGGGGACCATCTTTCCTGGGGGGGGTTCTATAACCTGGAAAAAATTTTTTGGGTTTAGTTTAAAACCCCCTAGCAATTTTAAATTTTCATAGTCCCTTTTAGTTTTTCTTATCCCCTTTTTTAATGCCATCGTAATGTCAAAAATGATTCATAAGAGACCCTCGCCTCTTTTGAACCCCTTTAAAATTTCCCTTTCCTTATGCCCTAGAAATATTTCCCCATTATTCATCCATTTTGGGTCATTTCTTTTTGATCTAATTTCCTTAAAAGGGGATAAACGTTCTTTGAGCGCTTTAGGTGTTCAGAAAACTGTCATATTGATAGCTCTTTTTCGTTACCCATCAACAGATGATAAGTGTTCTCAAACCCCATCGAATCTGTAAGAAAAAAATCGGGACTGTTACGAGTTACCCTATTTTCATACTTCCATTCAATTTAAATGTAATTTATTTGGGGTCGTAGCACCCATTCCTCGAAACTTCAAATTTTATTAACAGGGATTCATTGTTTGCCGGAACTAAGTAAAGCGGTTTTACCCCTTGTAGGTTCTTCACAAACTGCTTAAAAAAAACAATCCTGAACTACTTCTAAGAAATCGTAGATTCAAAATTTCCCAGTCAAAAAATTCCAAATCAATATGACTAAAATTAAAGTGCCTAAAAAATTCTACATTATGTGCCTTTGGCCCAAAAATTTTCCCCCATAGTATCTCCCCGGGGCCCTTCTAAATTTGGGGAGGGTATATCACACCTAAATTAAAATTTTTTCGTCCCCCCTCTAAAAATTCTATCCAGACCTGTATGGTACTTCAGACTTAATACCCTTTTTTAAATGAAAACAGTTAAAGCGTTTCTGGGACATAAAATCCACGCCACCCCCTTTCCCCGATACTTCTATTATTTTGGGAACTTTTAAAACCCTAATTTGGGACATTCTGCAGGCAGTCCCGACTTTTTGAATTAAACCACGCTCAGTAATGGCAAATACATCTATGTTCCTGCATAAAACTGTTTTAACTCCCCCATTTTTCCTACACTGCGACTATTTGGTAAAAAATTATTTAATGACCCTCCTCCTTTTACCCTTCTGTCCTTTCTTTATTCCATAAACCTTTTACTGTCCTTGTCAATTAGTGCCACTGGGGTTGCAATATCCACCTCATTTTTTCCTATTATAGTTTCCTATTTCTCATGTTACTACCCTGCGACCTTCACAGTTTTCCCGCCAAAACCCATACCAAACTATCCTAGTTTAAAAACCTAACAGTCCCTCACTGGTTGGCCCTGCTCCCCCCCCACACCTAGTAAATGAAACCCCATCCGGGAACATGTCATTTCTGCCATAAAGAGGTCCCATTGCAAGAATGTTCCGCATATCCTTACAGATTTGTCCGCCGCAATTTTACACCCTTGCTCTGGGCAACCATCATTTCCAACCCCTCCTTGGCAAAAAGCCACATATAAGGTTTCCCCCCTTCCCCCCTAATTTTCTCTATTTTCGACCTATACCTGCAACAGGTCCTCCTCCCCCACGTCTCCAACTCGTTGCCTCCAGCAAATGAGACAGTATAGGATTGCTCCCATTACCTTCATTATTCATCCAGACGGCTAACAATATCCTTCATCCCAGCCCCCGGAAAAACACCCTCCTCCCCTCCTTTTCCCCCAAGCAGAATGCCCCACCATGTCCTAATCTGGCTACCCCAAAAAACAACAATGTTTTTTTCCTTCCCCGGCGCCGTCCCTCGGATGCTCCGATAGCCACCACTTCCCAGGAGCATTAACCCCTTGTAGAATTCGTCAAGACGTTCTCGATGTCATCGTTTGGGGGTTTCTAGGGGTTCTTCCACGCTGCAATGCTTTTTGGCTCGTTGTGGCATTCCAGAAAACACTCACATTCTCAGGTAGCACCGGAAAGGGGGAAATTTTCCCGGTAGTCTTCTGGTTTCTCGTTGTTTCTGCCTCTCCAAACCCTTTTTTTTGATCTTCACTTGGTTCCATTTCCCCGGCCACTGACCAAACTCCCCCCCTAACCGGGGCCACAAAAAAGGGTTACACGAATCCCTTTTTCTCCTCCGTTAATGCCGTATCTCCATCTTACAACTCTGAGCTCTTCTCTCAGCTCTGGGAAAGTTGCTCAAGAGAGGGCATCCTGGTACAATTCACAGAGAGCACACAAACATCTTCACAGACTAAGTACACGTCACCACGGCTAAGTACACGTACACCGCCCCTAAGCCGACCTCAATTGTAGGCAATTTACTAGAGTCAATTATAGCTGAATTATAAGAAGCCATCCGATAAGCAACTTGATTAATGATACCACATGGATTCACAAGGGCCGGTCTTGCAACAAATTTTAAAATTTCTTTAAAAGTTTTGAGGCTGTTGCCACGATAAAGAATTTTATATTATTTACTAAATTTTAGTAAGGCTTTTTATAGAGTTCCGCACCATAAGTTTAAAAAAAGGCGCCCTGGCATGGGGGAAAAGTTTCTCTCGTGGGTCGAGTCTGGCTCACAGACAGGGAAACAAGGGGTCCCTAAATGGGGTTAAATCCATGGGGATCTGAAAAGTGGCGTTCCCAGGGATCAGTCTTGGGCCCGTTGTTGTTTATAATATATATCAAAGATCTTTTATGAGGGGAAAACTAGGGTAGAGCAAATTTCCCCCCGATGACACAAAGAAGGGAGATAATTGATTCAAACGTGATGTTATGGAACTTTAGGGGGATTTAAACAAAAATCTATTCTTGGGCAAAAAGTGGCAGATCAGTTAATGTAGATAAAGCAATTCTAACTCGGGGGTGTCCATAACCCAGCATTATAAGTTAAAAGAGTGAACTTAGCCTTTCAGATTGCGAAAAGGACTTGGGGGGGATGGTGAGCCAACCTTAAAACCGAGGCAGCAGTGCCAAGCTTTCTAAAAGGCAAATAATTACTGGGATTTTACCAAAAAGTGTAACAAAAGAATCCAGAGGTATATTGCACTTTATACATCATTGTAAGACCTCACCTAGATTACACCATTTGTCTCCATATACAGAATGGAATAAATTCGTTAGAAAAAAATTCAGCGTAGGTGATAATTAATACATAGCATTTGAAATCTTCCTCTGAAAAAAGATTGAAGATCTTAATTATATTTACTTTTTAACGAAAATAGGGGAGACATGACGAAGTGTATAAGGGAAGATGGTATTAATAAAGGGGATATTAATAAGGTCTTGAGGATATCTCTCCAAGAGAGAACCCGCAGTAATGGATTTAAATTAGATAAGTTTAGATTTAGAAAGGACATAGGAAAGTATTGGTTTGGAAATGGGGTAGTTGATGAGTGGAACAGTCTACCTAGTTGGGTTATTGAGGCTAGGACTTTGGGTAGTTTCAAATTTAGGTTGGATAAGTACATGAGTGGGAGGGGTTGGATTTGAGTGGGACTTGCGCATCAGAGCTTATTTCTTGGGTAGCATTGAAAATTGGGTTGGGCAAATGTTTTGTTAGAGATAAATTGTAAAGGACCTGCCTAGTAAGGGCTAACAGGCCTGCTGCAGTGTTCCTCCTTTCTTATGTAAGATCTTATGTTCTTATGTTAGTGCTATTTTTGGTATATGTGAATGACATGACGGAAGGGATAGACTCAGAAGTGTCCTTGTTTGCAGATGATGTGAAGTTAATGAGGAGAATTAAATCGGATGAAGATTAGGCAGGACTACAAAGAGACCTGGACAGGCTGGAAGCCTGGTCCAGCAACTAGCTCCTCGAATTTAACTCCGCCAAATGCAGTCAGGAAGATCGGGTAAGGTCAAAGAATACCGCAGACAGAGTATAGGCTAGATGACTAAAGACTGCAAACCTCACTCAAGGAAAAGGGTCATGGAGTGAGTATAATACCGAGTACATTTCATGAGGCGCACATCAACCAGATAACTGCTGCAGCTTATAGGGCGCCTGGCAAACCTAAGAATAGCGTTCCTATACCTTAGTAAGGAATCGTTCAAGACTTTGTACACCGTGTACGTCAGGCCCATACTGGAGTATGCAGCACCAGTTTGGAACCCACACCTGGCTAAGCACGTCAAGAAATTAGAGAAAGTGCGAAGGTTTGCAACAAGACTAGTCCCAGAGCTAAGGGGAATGTCCTACGAAGAAAGGTTAAGGGAAATTGGCTTAACGACACTGGAGAACAGGAGGGTTAGGGGAGACATGATAATGACATACCAAATACTGCTAGGAATTGACAAGGTGGACAGAGACAAGTGTTGCAGAGATGGGACACAGAAACAAGGGATTACAATTGGAAGTCGAAGACTCAAATGAGTCAGAGATGTTAGGAAGTATTACTTCAGTCATAGAGTTGTCAGGAAGTGGAATAGTCTGGCAAGTGACGTAGTAGAGGCAGGAATCATACATAGTTTTAAGGCGAGGTATAATAAAGCTCATGAAGCAGGGGAGAGAGGACCCAGTAGCGATCAGTGAAGAGGCGGGGCCAGGAGCTATGACTCGACTCCTGCAACCACAAACAATTGAGTACAAATAGGTGAGAACCTCACGGAGTATAACCAGAGTGACGCAGGAAGGAGAGTTAAGGTTGCTTCTGTTAAACACTCAATAAATCATAGGAAGAGTCCTGAAAGCTCTCTATTTCCACTTTCTGGAGAGGCGTTCCTTGGATCACGAGCCCTTCAACTTCATGACACACCCTCATATAATGGTGTGATAGAAGCGACATAAAGTAGACTGGCAGACATAAATTAACTGGCACTGATGTTGCGACGCAGCCAGTGACTCGGAAACCTTGTACATCAATCCAGAGTCTTGAAAATCTTATAAATCGAGCCAGAGATTTAAAAAAAACTTGTAAATCAAGCTAGAGGCTTGATAAAATATTGTAAATCGAGCCAGAGGTTTGAAAAACTTGTAAATCAAGCCAAGGACTTGAAAAGCCTTGTAACTAGCCAGTAACTTACAAGGAAACTTGCAAACTAAGCATAACACTGCCATTTACAATAGTCATATCTATCTCAAGAAAGAGAATAACACACACACACACACACACACACACACACACACACACACACACACACACACACACACACACACATACATACATACATACATACATAAAGAGTCAGCTGACTTTATGACCGGCTGTGAGCAAAATTTACGGCTGAATAATAAAGGCTCTGAGGATCGCACGGCTGCACAGCCGCCGGTAATTTGCAGCGGCAGCAAAATACGACTTTGCCAGCCGCGATGTATGTGTAGACTCAGGTCGTACTACTGGCTGTTGCTATGACGACTCTCTCAGCCTGCTCTCTCCGTGATGCTAGCACCCAGGTGTTTACGTTACCTGCCATCCACTGGTAAACGTTGGATACTGTACCGGCTGCCATCCAGTGTTAAACGCTGGAAATTGTACCAGCTGCTATTCACTAGTAAACGCTGTAAACTTTACCGGTTGCCACCCACTGGTAGATCTGGAAATTGTACCGGCTGCCATCCACTGGTAAACGCTGGAAATTGTGCCTCCTGGCATCCAATGGTGGAACATAAACATCAATTAAAGGAAGGAAAGTGTTAGATTTACATTCAGCTTTGAACATGATAGAAGGAGCGAGGTTATTTATTGCATCGATCAGACACTGTATGACCATTGTGGGATTAGCGCTTAGTTTTGATGATGATGATGATGATGATGATGATGATAATAATAAAGAGTCGAAAGTTTCGTGGCTCGGAAATAGCACATTCATCTCGCATATTGAGTGTCCGTGGTTCGATCTCCGGCATGGGTAGAAACGTTGGTCATGTTTCCTCACACCTGCTGTCCCTGTTCACCTAGCAGTAAGTAGGTACCTGGGTGTTATTCAACTGTTGTGGGTGGCATCCTGGAGGGTGGTAGTATACGTACCTCAGACAAGGCTCAGCCATGATGTGAACTGAGACAGGATAACAACTTTCAGCCTTGAAAATTGATCAGCGTAAAAATAAGAGCAAAGATGTTTACACAGAGAAGCTAGAGAGAAGGACGCTGCTTCCTCCTCTCTTGTTATTAATAAAAATACTGAATAAATATAATATTAATAATTATTATTAGTAGTATTTTTATTAGTAGTAGTAGTGTAATTATTTATTATTATTATTATTATTATTATTATTATTATTATTATTATTATTATTATTCATGTCACTTAGAAAAGAAGAAATACTGTCGTCCCCTCAGACTGCCTCTCCTCGTGTAGTAAATTAGGAGAAGGTGTGGAGTTAATAAAAGTATTAGTCAGAGGGCAGAAGAGGGGTTGTTGAGGTGGTTTGGTCATTTAGAGAGAATGGATCAAAGTAGAATGACATGGAAAGCATATAAATCTATAGGGGAAGGAAGGCGGGGTAGGGGTCGTCCTCGAAAGGGTTGGAGAGAGGGGGTAAAGGAGGGTTTTTTGGGCAAGGGGGTTGGGCTTCCAGCAAGGGGCATGAGCGTGTTAATAGGAGTGAAGGGGGGACGAATGGGACTTGGACCTGACCGACTGTTGGGTGTGAGCAGGGGAAATTTATGAAGGGATTCAGGGAAACCGGGGATTTTCATATGTCGGAACCCCTTATTTTTTTAAAAAGGGGCTTGAGTCCCGGAAATGGGGGAAATACAATGCCCGCACTTTAAAGGAGAGGTTTGGGGTTTGCAGTTTTGGGGGGGATAGTTGGTATCTTTATATTGTATGCTTCTAGACTTTGTTTTCTAAAGCACCTCTGAAAAAACAGTGAAAGTGCAGTGTGGTGAAAGTGTTTTGAATATGATAAAGTATTTTTTTTTTGGGGTTTTTTCTTCTTTTTGGGTCACCCTGCCTGGGTGGGGGGCGGCCGATTTGTTGAAAAAAAAAAAAAAAAAAAAAAAAAATAATAAAAATTTATATATATAAAAAAAATTTTAAAAATTAATATATATATTATATAATATATATATTGTGTGGGTGTGTGGTTGTAAACACAAGAATTGTAACTATTAAAAAAAAAAGTCTTGCATTTTTCGTTCTCTCAAAAAACAATTTTCTTTCTCTTAAAAGATAAACTTTTTTTTTTTTTTTTTTTTTTTTGCCCGCCGCTGCAAATCCTAAACTCGAAAAAATAAATTTTTGTCTTCCAACAGGTCCCTTTTTGATGCTGGTGAGGGGCCCCTGACCGGGAAATTTGGAGCCACCCCCTTTTTCCTTGGGATCAAAGCGTTCTTCTTCCTCCCTGTCCTCTAAAAACCCTTTAAATCGGGGATCGTTAAACCCCTAGAGTCCATAGTCCTGGGAATAAGGGGGAATCAAGTTTGATCAAGGGGGGGAGGATAAAATTAGTTCCTTGGATCAAGATCCCCCATCTCACAAAAACTCTGATTAACTTTTGTACTACGAGAAGAGATTTCCTGATCTCTTTCTTCTTTATTTTTCTCTTTTTGTCTCGTGGTCTTTTCTTGATCAAGATCGTCCTTTTCTGGTCAAATTCTCTGCTCGTACTCCTGCTTGGGCCCAAATTCCATGTCTCGACTCCTGTCTTGGCAAAGGCTCTGTCTCGTACTCCTGTCTTGGCCAAGTTCTCTGTCTCGACTCCTGTCTTGGGCCCAAATTCCATGCTCTTGTAACCCATCGATAACTTCCTCTGTCTCTCGGTCGCGCTCCCCACACTTGCTCCATCTTAATCACATCTGCTGCCCTTTCGGGGGGGTACCCCAGTCACGGTGAACGCTTCGTAAATTTTTCACCAAAAAAACAACCCAGTCTCTAAAACATTACCAAAAACAAAAAATTTTGCTCCCACTTTTCTTTCAGGGGTTTTTTCAGATTTTCCCCAGAATAAATAGTAGGTTGGGGTAGCAGGGGGGTGGAGAAATGGTGGGAGGTGGGAAAAAAGGGGGGATGAGCATGGTGGGGGGGTTTTGGGGTGGTTCATATGGGGAAAGGTGGGGGGGTGGTAGGGGGGGATGGATATGGGGGTGAAGGGTATGGTGGGAGGTGGGGATGGGGGGAGGTGGTATGGTGGGGTGGTAGTACGGGAGAGGGGGTATGGTAAGGGTGGGTATGTGGGGGGGGGTATGGGGGGATGGTAGTGCGGGGAGATGGTGGTATGGTAAGGATGATGGTGTGGTAGTAAGGTGGTATGGTAAGGATGGGGTATAGTTGGATGGTGGTATGGTAAGATGGTGGTATGGTGGGGATGGTGGTATGGTGGGATGGTGGTATGGTGGGGATGGTAGTGCGGGGAGATGGTGGGTATGGTAAGGATGATGGTGTGGTAGTAATGGTGGTATGGTAAGGATGGTGGTAAGTTGGATGGTGGTATGGTAGGATGGTGGTATGGTGGGATGGTGGTATGGTGGGGATGGTGGATGGTGGGGATGGTAGTACGGGGGAGATGGTGGTATGGTAAGGAGAGGGTGGTAGTAATGGTGGTATGGTAAGGATGGTGGTATAGTTGGATGGTGGTATGGTAAGGATGGTGGTATGGTGGGGATGGTGGTATGGTGGGGATGGTAGACGGGGGAGATCGTGGTATTGTAGGGATCATGATTGGTAGGGATGGTGGTACGGTAAGGATGGTGGTATGGTTGGATAGTGGTATGTTAAGGATAGTGGGTATGGTGGTATGGTAGGGATGGTGGAGACGGTGATATGGTTGGGATGATGGTATGGTAGGGATGGTATGGTGGAGAGTGTGTATGGCAGGGGATAATTGGTATGGCAGGGATGGTGGTATGGAAGGATGGTGGCACGGTTGGATGGTGGAATGGTAAGGATGTGGTATGGTGGGTATGTGTTATGGTAGGGAAGGTGGGATGGTGATATGGTGGGGATGGTGGTATGGTAGGGATGGTATGGTGGGGAAGGTGGTATGGCAGGGATGGTGGTATGGCAGGGATGGTGGTATGGCAGGATGGTGGTATGGCAGGGATGGGGGTATGGCAGGGAAATTGATATGGCAGGAATGGTGGTATGGCAGGGATGGTGGTATGGCAGAGAAAGTGGCATGGCAAGGATGGTGGTATGGCAGGGATGGTGGTATGGCAGGAATGGTGGTATGGCAGGAATGGTGGTATTGCAGGGATGGTGGTATGGCAGGGACGGTTGTATGGCAGGGATGGGGGAATGGCAGGGATGAGGTATGGCAGGGAAAGTGGCATGCAGGGATGGTTGTATGGCAGGGATGGTGGTATGGCAGGATGGTATGGCAGGAGGGTGGTATGGCAGGGATGGTGGTATGGCAGGAATGGTGGTATGGTAGAATGCTGGTAATTGCAGGATGGTGGTATGGCAGGGATGTGGTATGGCAGGGATGGTGGTATGGCAGGATGGTGGTATGGCAGGGATGGTGAATGGCAGGAATGGTGGTATGGCAGGGATGGTGGTATGGCAGGGATGGTGGTATGGCAGAGAAAGTGGCATGGCAAGGATGGTGGTATGGCAGGGATTGTGGTATGGCAGGAATGGTGGTATGGCAGGAATGGTGGTATTGCAGGATGGGGTATGGCAGGAAGGTGGTATGGCAGAGAAAGTGGCATGGCAAGGAATGGTGGTATGGCAGGGATGGTGGTATGGCAGGAATGGTGGTATGGCAGGAATGGTGGTATGGCAGGGATGGTGGTATGGCAGGGATGGTGGTATGGCAGGGATGGTATGGCAGGGATGGTGGTATGGCAGGGATGGTGGTATGGCAGGGATGGTGGTATGGCAGGGATGGTGGTATGGCAGAATGGTGGTACGGCAGGGATGTGGAATGGCAAGGATGGTGGTATGGCAGGGATGTTGGTATGGCAGGGATGGGGGTATGGCAGGGATGGTGGTATGGCAGGAATGGTGGTATGGCAGGGATGATGGTATGGCAGGGATGGTGGTATGGCAGGCATGGTGGTATGGCAGGGATGGTGGTAGGCAGGGATGGGGTATGGCAGGGATGGTGGTATGGCAGGATGGTGGTATGGCAGGATGGTGGTATGGTAGGGATGTGTATGGCAGGATGGGGGTATGGCAGGGATGGGGAATGGCAGGAATGGTGTTATGGCAGGGATGTGGTATGCAGGGATGGGGTAATGGCAGAGAAAGTGGCATGGCAAGGATGGTGGTATGGCAGGGATGGTGGTAGGGCAGGAATGGTGGTATGGCAGGAATGGTGGTATTGCAGGGATGGTGGTATGGCAGGGATGGTGGTATGGCAGAGAAAGTGGCATGGCAAGGATGGTGGTATGGCAGGGATGGTGGTATGGCAGGAATGGTGGTATGGCAGGAATGGTGGTATGGCAGGGATGGTGGTATGACAGGGATGGTGGTGTGGCAGGGATGGTGGTATGGCAGGGATGGTGGTAATGGCAGGGATGGTGGTATGGCAGGAATGGTGGTAAGGCAGGGATGGTATAGCAGGATGGTGGTATGGCAGGGATGGTTGTATGGCAGGGATGGTGGTATGGCAGGGATGGGGGTATGGCAGGATGGTGGTATGGCAGGAATGGTGGTATGGCAGGGATGATGGTATGACAGGGATTGTGGTATGGCAGGCATGGTGGTATGGCAGGGATGGTGGTATGGCAGGGATGGGGGTATGGCAGGGATGGTGGTATGGCAGAATGGTGGTATGGCAGGGATGGTGGTATGACAGGGATGGTGGTATGGCAGGGATGGTGGTATGGCAGGGATGGTGGTATGGCAGGGATGGTGGTATGGCAGGGATGCGGGTATGGCAGGGATGGTGGTATGGCAGGAATGGTGGTATGGCAGGGATGATGGTATGGCAGGGATGGTGGTATGGCAGGGATCGTGGTATGGCAGGCATGTGGTATGCAGGGATGGTGGTATGGCAGGGATGGGGGTATGGCAGGGATGATGGAATGGTGGTATGGCAGGGATGGTGGTATGGCAGGGATGGGGGTATGGCAGAGAAAGTGGCATGGCAAGGATGGTGGTGTGGCAGGGATGGTGGTATGCCAGGAATGGTGGTATGGCAGGAATAGTGGTATTGCAGGGATGGTGATATGGCAGGGATGGTGGTATGGCAGAGAAAGTGGCATGGCAAGGATGGTGGTATGGCAGGGATGGTGGCATGGCATTAATGGTGGTATGGCAGGAATGGTGGTATGGCAGGGATGGTGGTATGACAGGGATGGTGGTGTGGCAGGGATGGTGGTATGGCAGGGATGGTGGTATGGCAGGGATGGGGGTATGGCAGGGATGGTGGTATGGCAGAATGGTGGTATGGCAGGGATGAGGTATGACAGGGATGGTTGGTATGGCAGGATGGTGGATGGCAGGGATGGTGGATGGCAGGCATGGTGGTATGACAGGATGGTGTATGGCAGGGATGGGGGTATGGCAGGGATGGTGTAGGCAGAATGGTGGTATGGCAGGGATGGTGGTATGGCAGGGATGGTGGTATGGCAGGGATGGTGGTATGGCAGGGATGGTGGTATGGCAGGGATGGTGGTATGGCAGGGATGCGGGTATGGCAGGGATGGGGTATGGCAGGGATGGGGGTATGGCAGGGATGATGGAATGGCAGGAATGGGGTATGGCAGGGATGGTGGTATGGCAGGGATGGTGGTATGGCAGGGAATGGTGGATGGCAGGGATGGGGATGGCAGGGATGGTGGTATGGCAGAATGGTGGTATGGCAGGAATGGTGGTATGGCAGGGATGGTGGTATGGCAGGGATGGTGGTATGGCAGGGATGGTGGTATGGCAGGGATGGTGGTATGGCAGGGATGGGAATAGGCGGTGACTATGAAAACAATATTTGGGTGAGACACACTTTATGTTGTCATTCTGAGTGACAGATTGAAGATATTTTTCAAGAATATCTTTCTCATATCCATCGGAGATTTGGAAAGTTAGCATTTCAGAGGAATACGGAGGATTTAGGAAGGTTACAAGATGTGTAAACCAAGTGTTTACAATGAAAAATACTTAAATACAAGTTTCGAAGTATTTGTCACAATTATGGATCAAGAAAATGTATATACTAGGGTCAATAGGGTCCAGTGTGGTTGATTTTGCAAATGTATTCAATAGGAAGTTGATTGCTACAGCAGTAAAGAATTTTAATACAGAAAGTGAGGCTCAGGATAGAATATTATAGAAGAAAACCATTTTCCAGGATTTTTAGGCCTTCAACTGACATGTGTCATGTCATCATGGTTCTTTAATATTCTTACAGAAGAGGCTGTAAAAGAAGTGAATGTTGAGGGGGGGGGGTAAGGTGTGGGATCAAAATATGGTGAATCTGATACAAAGTTGGAGTTGTATTAATGTTGGTAGAATTACCGGCAATACGTTAGGTAAAAGGACTCAAGAGCAACTTATGTGACATTTTATTGTGGCAACGTTTCGCTCTCCATGAGCTTTCTCAACGTATCGCTCCTGGAGAGCGAAATGTTGCCGCAATATAATGTCACATTAGTTGCCTTTGTGTCCTTTTCCCTAACAAAGTTGAAGTTGTCAAGGTCTCCCTTTGCCGACGACACTGTTCTCTTCAGAGATATGTAAACGAAGGAAAGTAGAAGTACACATAAAGAAAGATAATGTGATAATAACGAAAAGTGTTGGCAATAAAAAATGGGCATTAGTATTAAGACCGTAGAAATTAGAAGACAGTTTGGGGTTATACCTTTAGTAACCCCAGAAGAGAGGAAGGCTTGTTGAGTTGGTTTGGACGTTTAGAGAAGTTGAAGCAGGACAAGGTGGCCAGAGGGATATTTAAATCCGGGAAGGAATTAAGGAGAGGTATGGATAGTCTCAGGAATTGATGGAAAGAAAGTGTGGTTTTTAAGTGTAGGAGCATGAGCACCCAGCAGGGTGTGTGTGTGTGTGTTGCTTCCATCTTTCGTCCAGTTCCTATCATTCGTCCAGTTCCCATCATTCGTCCAGTTCCGATCATTCGCCCAGTTCCCATCATTCGCCCAATTCCCATCATTCGTCCAGTTCCCATCATTCGTCCAGCTCCCATCATTTGTCCAGCTCCCATCATTCGTCTAGCTCCCATCATTCGTCTAACTCCCATCATTCGTCTAGTTCCCATCATTCGTCCAGTTGCCGTCGCGCCTCTCACTCCCAGAATTATGGTGATGTGCAGTATTGGAGGAAGCTAACGTGGCGCCCTGGCCTGCCCTTGATAAATTAATGCAGTCTAATGTACCTTAGTCCCGGACCAGTTTGTTTCGAGTCAGCCTAGATTTACTTGGTTTTGTCTGGCCTAGATGAGAAAGTGTTCGTTTCGTGATGTTTAGCTGTTTTCGTCATCTGGTTTCTCGTGGTGTTTAGGTTGGTTTTCGTAAAGTTTAGTTTTGCTGTTTTCGTGAAGTTTAGGATTTTTTCGTGAAGTTTAAGTTTGTTTTCGTGATGCTCAGGTTTGTGTCGTGATGTGTAGGTTGGTTTTCGTGATGATCAGGTGAGCTTTCATAAAGTTTATCTTCGTTTTCGTGAAGCTTAGGTTGTTTTTCGTGATGTTTTGGTTAGCTTTCGAGATATTTAGATTGGTTTTCATGATGTACAGGTTGGTTTTGGTGATGTTTAGGTTAGTTCTCGTGATCAAATTGGTTTTTGAGACGTTCATGTGGGTTTTCGTGAAGTTGTTGCAACTGTGAACCTCCACTCTGTTCGTATGCACTGTTTGTATTGAGAGGAATATAATTTTCATACATCGTTTCATTTATATTTTGCTTTATAGTTTGGCTCTGTGATGGTGAAGCTATTTTCATCAAATCCATTTCACTGTGTGTGAGATAGGTCATCCTGGGATTTAATATTTTCCACGTAACAGTAACTATATCTCTGTTGGAACGATGCCGCTGCTTCTGGCATAACTCGGGATAACGAATCTCATCACTGTATGTGGAATGTAACATGGAACATAGCTAGCTTTTGCTCACATTATGTAACTATCATGCATAAGATAGCGACACACTCTTGATTTATTACCTTTTCTTTTAAAAAAAATGTGCTAGCCAGATTTTTTTTCCCAGAAGTTTACAGCGTCTTCTGTAGTTGCTAGTACAGCCGCCCACGATCACAGCGCTGACTGCTGCTGATTAAGACACGTGCAACAGTTGGGTATCTTTATTGTTGAAGCGTTTTGCCTAACCAGTAAGCTTCTTCAGTCAAATACTGAGGCATCAGGTGTAGTAGTAAAATGAAGATTGGGGAATCAGTCTGATTACATCATCATTTCACTATTACTCCTGATGTCTTTGTATTTGACTGAAGAAACCTACTTACTGTGTAGGCGAAACGTTTTTAACAATAACGATACCCAACTGTTGCACATGTGTCTTAATCATCAATTTGCCGGTATTTTTTACCATTTTTAACTAACTGCTGCGATTGCAGCAGTTAACTGAGTGATGCACATCACTACAACATCTCTGATGTTGTTAGGTCAGCCGCACATGATGCTTCAGCAGGTAGCCAAGTCGTTTGCAATTACATCCCATTCGGCCAATTCCTTGTTTCGCATCCACGCATTTTTTTTTATAGGTTTGTTAAGAGTGGTGCTTTAAGTATCCCTGGTATCCCACTCTGAGTAGGTATGGACAGAAGGCATCCCGTGACATACCACTTCTATCATGAGTGTCTTCCAGCGGTGGTACATTTTCTGTTTTCCTGGTGTAACCAACATCAGATTATGTTACAATTTTTGAAGGTGCTAAAGACCGGTAAGCCCGTGGAAGTCCTCGGTCAGACGACCACAACCTCCAATAGAATATCATCATTTGATTAACATCCAAATCAAGAGTTTTTTGTCCTGTTTCCTGATGAATCTTACCTAGCCTAAACTAATCTTAAGAGTGAAGAGTGTTCGAAAATGTGTACTGAATAATCAGTTACACGAGCACCATGGATGGTAGAAGTGAGTTCATGTTTGGTGCTGTTGGCCAGACATCGTTCAAAACGATCATTATACTAATGGTTGATCAATATATTAAGGGTATATCATTATATTATTCGTATTCAATACCAACAAGTAGGAACAAGCCACTTTTGGGAACCTTTATTGCCAAAACATTTCGCCTACTTAGCGGGTTTCTTCAGTCAATGAATTAGATACATGTTCAACACCTGGGTATCATAATTGGAGGAGGGACTGATTACCTTATCTTCGACACAGTCTTCCGTATAATACCTCTCTATTGCTCTGACAAATGCTACTGGTAATAAAGATACCCCAAGAGTTGCCCATGTGTTTAATTCACCAATTTTGGAGCTGCTCCATACCATGGATCCAAAGATCCTTCAGTCGAATATAGAGATGGCGACCACTGAAGACAGCAGAATTAGTAGAGGGGTAAATGTGCTCACCATGACCACACTGTAGTTTAAATTCTTCCAGCGTGATGCAGAATGATGCTACACCCACTGGGCATAGGGACAACAACCGCTGTGTTGCAAGTATCACTGCAAACAATTGCGCTGTGTTGAGTTGCGTCCTGGAAATGGAACCATTTTCCCGTTCATATCCAAGCTTATTAGCGAAACTGACCGTGAGTGTCGGTGAGTGGGTGTCGGTGAGTGGGTGCGGTGATGGTGTCGGTGAGTGGGTCCGGTGAGTGGGGTTAAGTGTTGGTGTTATGTGGTGTTGAGGTGTTGATGTTGGTGTTAATGTGTTGGTGTTGATGTGTGGGTGTTGATGTGTGGGTGTTGATGAGTGAGTGGCCATCTGAAAGAATGAGAAGCCCTCTGGCCCTCTGAAAAAGTAAGTGGCCCTCTGGCCCACTGAAAAAGTAAATGGCGCTCTGGCACTCTGAAAGAGTGCCCCTCTGAAAGAGTGGCTCTCTGGCACTCTGAAAGAGTGAGTGGCTCTCTGGCCCTCTGAAAGAGTGAGTGGCTCTCTGGCCCTCAGAAAGAGTGAGTGGCTCTCTGGCACTCTGAAAGAGTGAGTGGCTCTCTGGCCCTCTGAAAGGGTGGCTCTCTGGCACTCTGAAAGAGTGAGTGGCTCTCTGGCTCTCTGAAAGAGTGAGTGGCTCTCTGGCTCTCTGAAAGAGTGAGTGGCTCTCTGGCCCTCTGAAAGATGAGTGCCCTGCACCTGAAGAGTTGGCTCTCTGGCCCTCTGAAAGGGTGGCCTCTGCACCTGAAAGAGTGAGTGGCTCTACTGGCCCTCTGAAAGTGAGTGGCTTCTGCACTCGAAAAGATGCTCTCTGGCTCTCTGAAAGATGGTGCTCTCTGGCACTCTGAAAGAGTGAGTGGCTCTCGCCCTCTAAAAATGAGTGGCTCTCTGCACTCTAAAGTGAGTGGCTCTCTGCCCTCTGAAAGGTGGCTCTCTGGCACCTGAAAGAGAGTTGTCTCTGGCCCTGAAAGATGGAGTGCTTTATGGCTCTCTGAAAGAGTGATGGCCTCAGGCCTCTGAAAGAGTGATGCCTCTAAAATGGTACAAATCCTAGGGATTTTCAGCAAATTTATGCACCAAACATTTGTAGTCTACATCCGTCTCTAATAATAATGTTTTGATACAATTTTATATTATGCATTTTTGCACTAGTTTTTTTGAAAAGAACATAAATGACGATGTAGTAATAAGTGAAAAACAGGAACACAAAATTGAAATTTAGGGACAAACGAATAAGGTTGAATTTCCATAATACTGAGTGAAGTAGATTTATATATATAAATATATATATATATATATATATATATATTATATATATATATATATATATATATATATATATATAATATATATATATATATGTATGTATTATTTACTATATTGACCGTTTCTTGCCAAGGTAAGGTGCCAAGTTCAAAAATCATTAGTTTTCATTAAACAGCCATTTTTCCCAGAGATGTATATTTACCATAGGTCAAATGATCATCCGTAGTGCAGTATTCTTGCGTCTCCTTCACATTGTACCTCCCACCTCCAGAAACCTAAGTCCGGCAAACGGGTTTTCCTGAATCTTTTCATAGACGCAACCTTGCTCACACACCAATAACACGTCTACTCCCATAAACCACTCGTCTTCCTCTACATCTCATTCCGTCCACTCCAGGTTCAACACCCCCTTGATCAACGTATCTTGTTCTATCTCTCGTAAATGATCAAACAATATCAACAACCCATTTTCTGCTCTCTTGAGTTATTTACACCGTCTTTTAATTTCATCATTCCTGATTCTCAACATCATTATTCATACTAAACATAGATCTCATATGTATCTCCTTCACCCAAAATCCTCTTCCTCGCTGCAACCCTCAAAGATCATGTTTCCCATTCATAAATAAGTGTTGGTACTAAGATTATATTTTTGTACATTTATCTATGTACATCAAATGATAAAGTGCAGTCCTCAGACTTCTCTATACTCCACATACATTTTTCTAACATATATTTCATAACGCACCATTATCTTTCATAAATGAAGAGAAAATGTACTTGATTCCTCCCGAATATCTTAAAATGTTTACGTCCTCCAAACACTCCCATCCTTCTAACATCGTCTTTAATTTCCTAGACTTATTCTGCTATCATCACCTTCTTCTTGTGTTCACTTTCCATTTCTACGCGCGTTCCTAAACTCTTCCGTCATATATAAGTACTACCAATAAAATTAAGTGGATTAACAAAATAAATTGCATTAAAAATAATAACCATGATCATAATTAAGCGCACATTTATTAATTAAGCGCACATTTATCAGTTGCAAAAAAATGTCCGGAGATCAAACACGGGAGAGAGAGAGCAGGGACGAAAAAATCCGAGAATTAATGTGTGTGTGATGAAGAGGAAGAACAATAACTGCGGTCGACCTATTGTTAACACCAGGGGATAATCTAGTTAATTTGTTTGTCGCAATTACCTTCATGGCAAAAATAGTTGGTAATTGCCATTTTTTCCCCGGAAGGTTCGCACACGTGGTTCTGCGTATCTTTCGATGTGGCATGAACCGCGAGGCATCTCGTTCATCAGGGATGAGGGATCTCACACGCACGCACCTTCACACAGAGAGATATATAGATAAATAGATAGATAAACATTATATTATATATATATATATATATATTTTGGTAGTAGGTTGGTAGACAGCAACCGCCCAGGGAGGTACTACCGTCCTGCCAAGTGAGTGTAAAACGAAGCCTGTGATTGTTTTACATGATGGTAGGATTGCTGATGTCTTTTGTCTGTCTCATAAATATGCAAGATTACAGGTACGTCTTGCTACTTCTACTTACACTTAGGTCACACTACACATACATGTACACATTTTTTTACACACTCATCGAGTTTTTCTTTGATTTTATCTTAAAAAGTTCTTGGTCTTATTAATTTTCCTTTTATATCCATGGGGAAGTGGAATAAGAATCTTTTCCCCCGTAAGCCATGCGTGTGTAAAAGTCAACTAAAATGCCGGGGAAAAATGGGCTAGTAACCCCTTTTCCTGTAAAGATTACTAAAAAGAATAAGAAGAAGAAAATGTCAAAGTGGGAAGTCTGAATGTGCGTGGATGTTGTGCAAAGATAAGAAAGAGATGATTGGGGGATGTTATGAAAAGAAAGAAGCCCGGATGTCCTGCTTTAAGTGAAACAAAGCTGAAGGGGGTGGGAGAGTTTCAGTGGAGAGGAATAAATGGATTAGGTCAAGGGTTTCTAAAAGAGTTAGAGCTAAAGAAAGGAATAGCAATAATGTTGAAGGATAAGCTATGGCAGGAAAAGAGGGACTATAAATGTATTAATTCAAGGATTATGGGAAAAATAAAGATTGGATGTGAAAAGTGGGTTTTAAAAGCGTGTATGCACCTGGAGAAGAGAGAAGTGTAGAGGAGAGAGAGAGATTTTTGGGAAATGTTGAGTGAATGCGTGGGGGGTTTTGAATCAAGTGTGAGAGTAATGGGGGTTGGGGATTTCAATGCTAAAAATGGGTAAAAATGTTATGGAAGGAGTAGTAGGTAAATTTGGGGTGCCAGGGTAAATGTAAATGGGGACCCTTTAATTGAGCTATGTGTAGAAAGAAATTTGGTAATAAGTAATACATATTTTATGAAAAAGAGGATAAATAAATATACAAGTATGAGTAACACGTAATGAAATAGTTTATTAGTTTATGTATTGGTGGATAAAAGGTTGATGGGTGGGCTCCAGATGTACAGTTTATAGAGGGCAACTGATATATCGGATCATTATTTAGTTGTAGCTACAGTTAAGTAAGAGGTAGATGGGAAAAGAGGAAGGTGGCAACACAAGTAAGAGGGAGGTGAAAGTGTATAAACTAAGGGAGGAGGAATTCGGGTGAGATATAAGCGACTATTGGCAGAAAGGTGGGCTAGTGCAAAGATGAGTAGTGGGGGGTTTGAAGAGGTTGGAATAGTTTTAAAAAATGCAGTATTAAATGTGGGGCAGAAGTTTGTGGTTATAGGAGGGTGGGGCAGGAGGAAAGAGGAGTGATTGGTGGAATGATGAAGTAAAGGGTGTGATAAAAGAGAAAAAGGTAGCTTATGAGGAGTTTTTACAAATCAGAAGTTGTTATAAGAAGAGCAGAGTATATGGAGAGTAAAAGAAAAGGTAAAGAGAGTGGTGAGAGAGTGCAAAAGGAGAGCAGATGATAGAGTGGAGAGGCACTGTCAAGAAATTTAATGAAAATAAGAAAAAATTTTGGAGTGAGTTAAACAAGTTAAGAAAGCCTAGGGAAAATATGGATTTGTCAGTAAAAACAGAGTAGGGGAGTTAGTAGATGGGGAAGATGGAGGTATTGGGTAGATGGCGAGAACATTTTGAGGAACTTTTAAATGTTGAGGAAGAAAGGGAGGCGGTAATTTCATGCTCTGGCCAGGGAGGTATACCATCTTTTAGGAGTGAAGAAGAGCAGAATGAAAAGTGTGGGGAGGAACGTGAGGCATTACGTAAAATGAAAGGGGTAAAGCAGCTGGAACTGATGGATTGACAGAAATGTTAAAAGCAGGGGGGGATATAGGTTGGAGTGGTTGGTACTTTTGTTTAATAAATGTATGAAAGGGGGGAAGGTACCTGGGGATTGGCAGAGAGCATGTATAGTCCCTTTAAAAAAGGGGAAAAGGGGACAAAAGAGACTGTAAAAAATTATGAGGAATAAGCTTACTGAGTATACCAGGAAAAGTGTATGGTAGGGTTATATTGAAAGAATTAGAGGTAAGACAGAATGTAGGATTGGGGATGAGCAAGGAGGTTTTTAGAGTGGGTAGGGGATGTGTAGATCAGGTGTTTACATTGAAGCATATATGTGAACATATTTAGATAAAGATAGAAGTTTTTATTGCATTTATGGATTTAGAAAAGGCATATGATAGAGTGGAAGAGGAGCAATGTGGCAGATGTTGCAAGTATATGGAATAGGTGGTAAGTTAATTAAATGCGTAAAGAGTTTTTATGAGGATAGTGAGGCTCAGGTTAGGGTGTGGTAGAAAGAGGGAGAATACTTCCCGGAAAAAGTAGGTCTTAGACAGGATGTGTAATGTCACCAGGTTGTTTAATATATTATAGATGGGGTTGTTAAGGAAGTAAATGCTAGGGTGTTTGGGAGAGGGGTGGGATTAAATTATGGGGAATCAAATTCAAAATGGGAATTGCACAGTTACTTTTTGCTGATGAACGTGCTTTTGGGAGATTTTAAAGAAAAATTTCAAAGGTTAGTGGATGATTTTGGGAAGTGTGTAAAGGTAGAAAGTTGAAAGTGAACATAGAAAAGAGAAGGTGATGAGGGTGTCAAATGATTTTAGAAAAGAAAAATTGGATATCAAATTGGGGGGGAGGAGTAATGGAAGAAGTGAATGTTTTCAGATACTTGGAGTTGACGTGTCGGCGGGTGGATTTATGAAGGAATGAGGTTAATCATAGAATTGATGAGGGGAAAAAAAGGGAGTGGTGCGTTGAGGTATATGTGAGTCAAAAAACGTTATCTACGGAGGCAAAGAAGGGAATGTATGAAAGTATAGTAGTACCAACACTCTTATATGGTGTGAAGCTTGGTGTGGTAAATGCAGCAGCGAGGAGACGGTTGGAGGCAGTGGAGATGTCCTGTTTAAGGGCAATGTGTGGTGTAAATATTATGCAGAAAATTCGGAGTGTGGAAATTAGGAGAAGGTGTGGAGTTAATAAAAGTATTAGTAAGAGGCAGAAGAGGGTTGTTGAGGTGGTTTGGTCATTTAGAGAGAATGGATCAAAGTAGAATGACATGGAAAGCATATAAATCTATAGGGAAGGAAGGCGGGGTAGGGTCGTCCTCGAAAGGGTTGGAGAGAGGGGGTAAAGGAGGTTTTTGTGGGTAAGGGGCTTGGACTTCCAGCAAGCGTGCGTGAGCGTGTTAGATAGGAGTGAATGGAGACGAATGGTACTTGGGACCTGACGATCTGTTGGAGTGTGAGCAGGTAATATTTAGTGAAGGGATTCAGGGAACCGGTATTTTCATATAGTCGGACTTGAGTCCGGAAATGGGAAGTACAATGCCTGCACTTTAAAGGAGGGGTTTGGGATATTGGCAGTTTGGAGGGATATGTTGTGTATCTTTATATGTGTATGCTTCTAGACTGTGTATTCTGAGCACCTCTGCAAAAGCAGTGATAATGTGCGAGTGTGGTGAAAGTGTTGAATGATGATGAAAGTATTTTCTTTTTGGGGATTTTCTTTCTTTTTTGGGTCACCCTGCCTCGGTGGGAGACGGCCGACTGTTGAAAAAAAAAAAAAAAAATATATATATATTATATATATATATATATATTATATATATAGAGAGAGAGAGCAAACCATTTCCCCCCTCTGCAGCTCCTCTTGCTCCTGCTAGCACTGAAGGTATTCTTGTGTTCCTCCCAGAGCTCCATTAGTGTCTCTGGAGGTCCGACATCACTCACCTTCCCGTTGGACCTCCCGAGAGGAACCCAGTGCTCCACTCACCTCCAGATTCACCTGCCTCTCCTCCATCACCTTGCTGCACCTGCTAGGGTTCCCAGGAACCTCGCTGACTTATGGATTCCGTTTAACGAGAGCTTCCAAGACCACCACCTGTTTCTCCACTTGACAGTACCTCCGAAAATACAAAATAAAAGCTGATGAAATACGAAAATGTGTGCTGAAAAAAAATATTTACAGATTACATTTTGATAATTAAATTATTTCAGATTGCATTTTTTTTTTTGTATTTACGTGAATAGTGACTGTACAAAACTATCGCTCTAAGTAGAGTTTTATCAAATCAAGAACTGATGAAGCTCTACACAGCGATAAAAGTGGTCCGTAAAAGAAGTTTATTCTGTTCACGTAGTTTTTTCCCTGTATCTATTTGCCCTCCAAAATCACCGAAACATGTTGAGAATTCGCGATTAACGAATTTAACGATTTAGGTGGCGTGATTGAGGGGAAGGGGTTCGAAGCCACTGTATAACGACTCTGGAATTGCTAGCCCAGTTCCTAAACCCAGTGCACCACAGAGGGTGCGGCTTCTGCACCATGTCCATCGTCTGCGGTGCGATAGGCTAAGGTGCTGGGATAGTTGGCAATTCTAGAATCGTTAAAGCGACAGTTCGAATCTCCGTCACTACATTTGAGCTCACTGAACTATTTTTATATTTTGCCGTAGTGTATTCAGATTTTTCCTCCTCATGTATGTATGTTGTATGTATGTATGTATTTGTGTATGGGTGACAAGGCTGAGTTGCCAGAGATGAATGATTCCCATATACTCCCCCCCCCACATGCTGCCCCTCACATACTAATAAACCCGTGTGGGCCATTCAGCACAAGGAGTGGTTAAGGGTCTTTCCTCCGTCCGTGAAATGACTCCAAAGTCCCCACCTATTAAATACAATGCATGGAAGGTGAAAGAGAACGAGCGAGCGAGAGAGAGAGAGACAGAGAGAGAGAGAGACAGACAGACAGACAGACAGACAGACAGACAGAGACAGGGACAAAGCTGTTAATCAGATACGTGCAGTTTTAACACCATAGCAGTAGAGGCATCATGGGCTACGCAGCGACAACCATGGAAGCAGGGAGGATGTAAGGAATTCTGGACGGCAGGTATGGTAGTAGGTACGTGGCCTAGTGCAAACCATTATTATAGACGACCTGTAGCTATGAGTAACGCTCTATCCGCAGGCGTCGTTTATATCAGAGGGTTACTCTACATCGTGCCCTCCGTCAGGAGAATGTCAGAGATTGCAGTTTACATTACACCACGGAACACAAGTCGAGGAAACCACACGCTGATACTGATTCTGGAAGACTCGAATACAAAGGAACCAAAACGAATGTAAACTATTGACCAGGTGAAATTTTAATTATACAAATAATAACGAGGAACATGGTAATCGGGATCAGAAACTTGGAGAGAAAAGCTCGTGGAGGCAATAGCGGGAAATTCACGAGGTAACACATTAAAGGTAACACATGGATGTTTAGAGAGGACGAACTGGCAACGCAGGATCTATTTTTTTTTTTAATTGCGTTGGACATAGAAGATACTGAATATGAGATACCTCAAGGAGTCAATGAAAACATAGTCGAGTGTCTCGACTGCTTCGTGGAGGTGAGGATAGAGAGAAGAGTGAACAGACAAATGCAAGAAACAAAAGGTTAAAAACGAAAAGGAGGATATCAGAAAAAGAGAAAACTAAGTAGATCTTCCTATGACTAAGCAAGGGTAAACTGAGAAGCAGAAAGGCAACTCGAAAAATTACCTTGCAGTGAGCTTCAAAACAAATTTGAAGCTGATAACAGCCACCTATGATAGAAAATGGTAGTAAAGAACCAGGTAATAAGGAAGAAATAGTGATGGAAAACTTAATACGCAATTTCAAGAGTAATTATGATGAGGTACAGAGAAAAAAAATCCATTAACCTTTTCGAAAGTAGATTAAAAGGCGAAGGCAGGAAGTGAGACCGATACCCAAGCAAACACTAGTTAGTGAGAACACCCCCGCTACCTCCCCCCCCCCCCCACACACACAGTCAGGAGAACACAGTAATACTGACGCACGTCGGAGGCGAGTAAGCTGCTCAACGAAAGTTACTAATCCAGGTTAATACTAAAGATGATGGTTGTGGGAGGTTGTGGTGAGAGGAAGTGCTCACGTAGAAGTTTCATTGTTCATTATAAGAATCACAGTTACGCAGAAAAATTTATGTTCACTAAGTAATTAGGCCCACATGTTGATGATCAGACTAGTGATAATGGTGTTAATGGTTGGTGGTTAATGGGATTAACAGAGGTCAAAGAAGGGGAAACCTTGGGGTAAGACCTGGGGAAAAGGTGACAGGAGAAAACAGAAGAAAACAGAAGAAACAGAAGAAAACATTGAAAAGGATGTTGTAAGGGAAGAGTGAAGCAGTACCAGAGAATGAATGAAGGTAAAGAAATACCTCAGAGAGGAAGAGTGAGGCTAAGAGGAGAGACTTCAGTAAGGAAGACTAGGTTTGGTTAAATGTTGGGTTAGGATGGTAGGAAGACTTCAGGAAAGAGTAGAAGGAAGAGAGGTAATGAGACTAGAGAAAAAATTGAAGGCAGAGATGAAGGTAGAGAGATAATGAGACTGGAGAGAAGGAAGCAGTCCAGGCTCCATCTCTTGCTAATGGTTATTGAAAACAGTGGGTGCAAGGAACTGTTAACTCTGGCTTGTTTTTGCTGCTGCTTTTGTGCTGCTGCTACTGCTGCACAAGCTGCTACTGTTGGTGTTGTTGCTGCTGTTATTGTTGTTGCTACTGTCGCTGTTGATGTTACTGCTGCTACTGCTGTTGCTGTTATTATTATTGCTGTTGTTATTATTATTGCTGTTGTTGATGCTGCTTCTGCTCCTGCTGTTACTGCTTATGTTGCTGCTACTCTTCCCGCTGCTGCATCTACTGTTGTTGTTAGCGTTGTTATTATTGCTGCTATTGCTGCTGCCACTACTGCTCCTGTTAATGATGCTATTTTATTCTGCTGCTGCTTCATCTTCTACTCCTCTCTTGTAGCTGTTCCTGTTGCTTCTATTGCTCTTGTTGTTGTGTCTATTGCTGTTGCTGCTGCATCCTTTACTGCTGATGTTGCTGGTGATGTAGCTGATGTTTCTGTGTATCGTTTGTAAATATGGATCACAGCAATGTTTAGCATTAGTGAAATAGGTATCCAGGGATTTCATATCAGTTGTTGTTAGTGCTGATGCTAAGATACAGCAGCGTTGATGCTACGATGTACCAGTGCTCATGTTACAATGTAGCAATGTTGCAGCTACATTATAATAGTGTTGCTGCTACACTACAGCAGTGTTGCTGCTACACTGTGATAGTGTTGCTGCTACACTACAGCAGTGTTGCTGCTACACTACAGCAGTGTTGCTGATTCACTACAGCAGTGTTGCTGATTCACTACAGCAGTGTTGCTGATTCACTACAGCAGTGTTGCTGTTACACTACAGCAGTGTTGCTGTTACACTACAGCAGTGTTGCTGCTACACTACAGCAGTGGTGTTGCCACACTACAGCAGTGTTGCTGATTCACTACAGCAGTGTTGCTGTTACACTACAGCAGTGTTGCTGCTACACTACTGCAGTGTTGCTGATACACTACAGCAGTGTTGCTGTTACACTACAGCAGTGTTGCTGCTACACTACAGCAGTGTTGCTGCTACACTACAGCAGTGGTGTTGCCACACTACAGCAGTGTTGCTGATTCACTACAGCAGTGTTGCTGTTACACTACAGCAGTGTTGCTGCTACACTACTACAGTGTTGCTGATACACTACAGCAGTGTTGCTGTTACACTACAGCAGTGTTGCTGCTACACTACAGCAGTGGTGTTGCTACACTACAGCAGTGTTGCTGCTACAATACAGTAGTGTTGCTGCTACACTGCAGCAGCGTTGCTGCTACAATACAGTAGTGTTGCTGTTACACTACAGCAGTGTTGCTGCTACACTACAGCAGTGTTGCTGTTACACTACAGCAGTGTTGCTGCTACACTACAGCAGTGTTGCTGCTACATTACAGCAGTGTTGCTGCTACATTACAGCAGTGGTGTTGCTACACTACTGCAGTGTTGCTGATACACTACAGCAGTGTTGCTGCTACAATACAGTAGTGTTGCTGCTACACTACAGCAGTGTTGCTGCTACACTACAGCAGTGTTGCTGATACACTACAGCAGTGTTGCTGATACACTACAGCAGTGTTGCTGTTACACTACAGCAGTGTTGCTGATTCACTACAGCAGTGTTGCTGCTACACTACAGCTGTGGAAAATTACATTTATCTGTATGTATCATTATGTACATAACAGTAAATGAACATAGATAATTATTATTTATCTGTTAGACAAGTAGGAATATGGGACACCTAGGTCGCAAAAAAATGTCCCCCTTCGATACCTACAACTGTCATATCCCCAAGTTGCTCTGGACCTATTAATTACAAATGAAAATACATCACCAGGAATGCTGTTAAATATATAAATTTGTTGACTGTATATTAAATTAAATATGATTATATATAAACACATATAAAAGAAAGAGAATATCTTAATATCACTCACCAATTTGACTGGAGATTAATGTGTCATGTACAGGACCCCCCATTTTGCCTACATTTATGAAGAAATTTACTGGCCAGAATTTAAACATAAATTAGACAGCTTATCTGAGGTTCCTGGAGTTGTCCTGTCCTGTCGCCTGATACTCAAGTTATGCAGTAATGCACATCCAACAATTTTGCCTCCTATTTGAGAGGTGTCAGCCCAATTTTAACCTCTAGAACACGAAAAATTCTTCCCATTACTAACGTCTGTTAATTTCAATTCAAAACCAATGGTGACTGTCCTGCGCAGGCGCAGCTTCCCGTTTTCTATGACATAAATATTATTAAATACAGTATGGCCATTTATTTACATATAACTACTGTATTTCTGGAAAAAATATACAGTATTTTCCACATTGCGGCCAGGCGGAGTTCGTTGCTAAACGACTCAAATTACTCCTTTAGGAGACGATTCCAACCGGTTCTGGCTTGAGTGGCTGTTCTCCTAGTAGGTCTTACTACGATTTCATCTTCCGGCATCACTTGGTCTGTGTTATCTTCCATATCACTCGTGTCACTTTCCCTCAGATTTTCATTTACGTTTGATTGAACACCTAATTCCAAGGGAATCAATTTATTAATTGTGCATAAACTTTCCTGGCCACGACACAACACTTTGACATTCCTGACGACACCTTGTGCATCTGGGTACAATGTCAATACTTTGCCCAGAGGCCACAATGTTCGATGTTGTTCAGTATCAATTAACACAATGTCACCTGGTTGAATGGTCTGTCGATTTACTGCCTCTGTCGCACCATAAAAGTGTTCACGTAGTGTAAGAAGATATTCCTTACGCCACACATTAGACCAATGATCAATTACTTTATTTAACATTTTAAATATATTACACAACACTGCTGCATCATTGTAATCATCACTTTCTTCTGGATTATCTCTATAGACAGGGGCAGCGTCCAATTTCCTTACACATATTAGGTGAGAAGGTGTTAATACATCTGCATCAGGTGTATCACTCATGTACGAGAGAGGGCTATTATTTATACGATTCTCCGCCTCCACTAACACTGCACGGAATTCTTCAAAATTAATTATCTTCCGGTGTAGTACTTTACGGAGACACCTCTTCACTGTGCCTATCAGTCTTTCGTACAGCCCCCCCTGCCACTGGCCAGAATTTAAACATAAATTAGACAGCTTATCTGAGGTTCCTGGAGTTGTCCTGTCCTGTCGCCTGATACTCAAGTTATGCAGTAATGCACATCCAACAATTTCGCCTCCTATTTGAGAGGTGTCAGCCCAATTTTAACCTCAAGAGCACGAAAAATTCTTCCCATTACTAACGTCTGTTAATCTCAATTCAAAACCAATGGCGACTGTTCTTCTGCGCAGGTGCAGCTTCCCGTTTTCTATGACATAAATAATATTAAATACAGTATGGTCATCTATTTACATATAACTACTGTATTTCTGGAAAATATATACAGTATTTTCCACAACAGCAGTGTTGCTGCTACACTACAGCAGTGTTGCTGCTACACAACAGCAGTGTTGCTGTTACACTACAGTGGTGCTATTACACTACAGTGGTGCTGCTACACTACAGCAGTGTTGCTGTTACACTACAGTGGTGCTATTACACTACAGTGGTGCTATTACACTACAGTGGTGCTGCTACACTACAGCAGTGTTGCTGTTACACTACAGTGGTGCTGCTACACTACAGTGGTGCTACTACACTACAGCAGTGTTGCTGCTACACTACAGTGGTGCTGCTACACTACAACAGTGGTGCTGCTACACTACAACAGTGGTGCTACTACACTACAGCAGTGTTGCTGCTACACCACAGTGGTGCTGCTACACTACAACAGTGGTGCTGCTACACTACAACAGTGGTGCTGCTACACTACAACAGTGGTGCTGCTACACTACAACAGTGGTGCTGCTACACTACAACAGTGGTGCTGCTACACTACAGCAGTGGTGCTGCTACACTACAGCAGTGGTGCTGCTACAATATAACAACATCAGCGCCATCATTGAGCCTGGCAACTCTCTGCGCCACTCTTCTCGGTTTTATTGGTCAATTTCAACTCAAAATTGAAGTCAACCGCTTCATGTCGGTGAAAGAACGAGCTTACTTAACTTCTTAAGAACTTTAATTTTGGATTCTTCTCTGAGGATGAGAGATGGAGAGAGAGAGAGAGAGAGAGAGAGAGAGAGAGAGAGAGAGAGAGAGAGAGAGAGACCACCTCAGAAGCCAGAATGTGGTTGTATTCAGTGATAGGAAGACACTTCATGTATGTTAGGATCAGGAAGAATTGCAACAGAAGATGTGTGGCTGTAACTGCCGGAACAACAGTAGTGCTGTATATTCCGAAGCTGTGAAACTGTATGGGTTACACTGTAATAAGCACGTCAACATTGGTAGTCCAAGAGTCTTCAAGTTGGCAAGTCAGCGCTATATATATATATATTATATATATATATATATATATATATATATATATATATATATATATATATATATATATATATATATATATATATATATACACGGCTGAACTTGTTGAAATAACATCAGGAGGTCTTCCTGTTGCTGTTGATCGCTACAAACGGGGACACAGGGTGTAATACGTATGTAAATAATGTTTCTGTTTCATGTAAGCTGCTCGTGGAAGGTGGGTGAAGCGGAAGACTTGAGAAACACAACACACACACACACACACACACACACACACAACCACACACACACAACAACACACACACACACACCATACACACTACAACAACAATACACACAATACATAACTACACATTATATATATACATTGTATATATATATATATATATATATATATATATATATATATATATATAAATAATTATATAATTTATTTATTTATTTACAATAGTAATAATAATCCTGCACTGTATCTATGGAGTTCATTTCATTTTTTCCTGATTGAAAAACAATGGGAAGTTTAATGGGTTTGTGTACTGACCTAATTCTGGTAGTAGAGTTCGAGTCTCGGTTGTTTTAGCCGTCTCTTCACTAGTCGTTATCGTCCTCACTCCCTTCTAGCTTCTAGTCTCGTGGGCCCCATCATACTTATTCTTAAAGCTAAGTATGTAGCCTGCCTTTATCACTTCGCCCAGGTCACTACACCTTCTGACTACCCTGAGGCTGAAGAAATACTTCCTGACATCCCTGTAGCTCATGGATGTTATTAACTCATAAATATGTTCTCGTGTGCCTATTTTACACCTCTCAAACAGAATTTTTGTCCGTCCTTTAAAGTCCTCTGAGTATTATATATGTCCTTAACATGTCTCCCCTATTCCTTTTATCCTGTAATGAGGATGTTTTACTTCCATCTCTCCTCATAGATCATTTTGCGCGCGCGCGCACACACACACACACACACACACACACACACACACACACACACACACACACACACACACACACACACACACACGCACATACATACCTACATACATGTAGTACCAGCAGTACCAATGTGGAACCCACACCTGGTCAAACATGTCAAGAAATTGGAGAAAGTGCAAAGGTGTGCAGCCAGACTTGTCCCGTAGTTTAGGAAAATGAGCAATGAGGCAGAAAGGAACCTGGTTATAGTATAAATGGACGAGGGGAGGCATACTAAGGACGTATATGATACTCAGAGGTCTTCATAGTGTGGACAGAAATTCAGTTTGAGAGGTGTGACATTTAAAAACGACCATGAGGAACAGGGATGTCAGGAAGCATTACCTCAGCCTCAGGGTAGTCAGAAAATGGAATAACCTGGAAAAAGTGATAAGGGCAAGCTATATACTTAGATTTAAAAATAGGTATGATGGGGCCCACGAGACTAGACGGTAGAGGCTAGTGAGGACGATAACGACCAGCTAAGAGGCGGTTAAAACGACCGAGACTCGAACCCAACAACCAGAATTAGGTAAGTACATAAACCCATTAATCTTCTCACTGTTCTTGAATTAGTAAAAATGGAATGAACTCCATAAATACAGTGTAGGATTATTATTATTATTATTATTATTATTATTATTATTACTATTATTATTATTATTATTATTATATGTACTTCTTAAGGAAGCTGCTTCTCACAATCTCTGGGATAATACACTTCCTCTACATGATGTATTGTACTGCCTCGCCTGGTGTACTGTACTGCCTCGCCTGGTGTACTGTACTGCCTCGCCTGGTGTACTGTACTGCCTCGCCTGGTGTACTGTACTGCCTCGCCTGGTGTACTGTACTGCCTCGCCTGGTGTACTGTACTGCCTCGCCTGGTGTACTGTACTGCCTCGCCTGGTGTACTGTACTGCCTCGCCTGGTGTACTGTACTGCCTCGCCTGGTGTACTGTACTGCCTCGCCTGGTGTACTGTACTGCCTCGCCTGGTGTACTGTACTGCCTCGCCTGGTGTACTGTACTGCCTCGCCTGGTGTACTGTACTGCCTCGCCTGGTGTACTGTACTGCCTCGCCTGGTGTACTGTACTGCCTCGCCTGGTGTACTGTACTGCCTCGCCTGGTGTACTGTACTGCCTCGCCTGGTGTACTGTACTGCCTCGCCTGGTGTACTGTACTGCCTCGCCTGGTGTACTGTACTGCCTCGCCTGGTGTTTTGTACTCCCTCGCCTGATGTATTGTACTGCCTCGCCTGGTGTACTGTACTGCATCGCCTGGTGTATTGTACTGCCCCACCTGGTGTACTGTACTGCCTCGCCTGATGTACTGTACTGCCTCGCCTGGTGTACTGTACTCCCCCACCTGGTGTACTGTACTGCCTCGCCTGGTGTACTGTACTACCTCGCCTGGTGTACTGTACTCCCCCACCTGGTGTACTGTACTGTCTCACATGGTGTATTGTACTCCCCCACCTGGTGTACTGTGCTGCTTCCCTGATGTATTGTACTGCCTCGCCTGGTGTACTGTACTACCTCGCCTGGTATACTGTACTGCCCCACCTGGTGTACTGTACTGCCTCGCCTAGTGTATTGTACTCCCCCACATTGTGTACTGTGCTGCCTCGCCTGATGTACTGCCCCACCTGGTGTACTGTACTGCCTCGCCTGGTGTATTGTACTCCCCCACCTGGTGTACTGTACTGCCTCGCCTGGTGTATTGTACTCCCCCACATGGTGTACTGTGCTGCCTCGCCTGATGTATTGTACTCCCCCACCTGGTGTACTGTACTGCCTCGCCTGGTGTATTGTACTCCCCCACCTGGTGTACTGTGCTGCTTCCCTGATGTATTGTACTGCCTCGCCTGGTGTACTGTACTACCTCGCCTGGTATACTGTACTGCCCCACCTGGTGTACTGTACTGCCTCGCCTAGTGTATTGTACTCCCCCACATTGTGTACTGTGCTGCCTCGCCTGATGTACTGCCCCACCTGGTGTACTGTACTGCCTCGCCTGGTGTATTGTACTCCCCCACCTGGTGTACTGTACTGCCTCGCCTGGTGTATTGTACTCCCCCACCTGGTGTACTGTGCTGCTTCCCTGATGTATTGTACTGCCTCACCTGGTGTACTGTACTACTGCCTGTGTATATGTACTGCCTCCCTGGTGTACTGTACTGCCTCGCCTGTGTATTGTACTCCCCCACATGTGTACTGTGTGCTGCTATGTACTGCCTCACCTGGTGTACTGTACTGCCTCGCCTGGTGTCACTTGTACTCCCCACCTGGTGTACTGTACTGCCTCGCCTGGTGTATGTACTGCCCCACATGGTGTACTGTGCTGCCTCCACTGATGTATGTACTCCGCCAACCTGGTGTACTGTTAACTGTCCTCGCCTGGTGTATTGTACTCCCCCACCTGGTTACTGTGCTGCTTCCAACTGAGATTGTACTGCCTCGTCTGTAAGCATTGAGCTGACCTCGCTTGTATACTGTACTGCCAGCTGGAGTACTGTACTGCCTGCCTGTGTAATTGATATCTCCCAAATTGACTGAAATGCGCCGCCTGAGAGTACTGGCCCACGTGTAACTGTACTGCCTCCCTAGGTGCATTGTACTACCCCACCTATGGTGTACTGTACTGCCTCGCCTGGTGTATTGTACTCCCCCACATGGTGTACTGTACTGCCTCGCCTGATGTATTGTACTCCCCCACCTGGTGTACTGTACTGCCTCGCCTGGTGTATTGTACTCCCCCACCTGGTGTACTGTGCTGCTTCCCTGATGTATTGTACTGCCTCGCCTGGTGTACTATACTGTCTCGCCTGGTGTATTGTACTCCCCCACCTGGTGTACTGTGCTGCTTCCCTGATGTATTGTACTGCCTCGCCTGATTTACTGTAATGCCTCGCCTGGTGTATTGTACTGCCTCGCATAGTGTACTGTACTGCCTCATCTGGTGTACTGTACTGCCCCACCTGGTGTACTGCACTGCCTCATCTGGTGTACTGCACTGCCTCATCTGGTGTACTGCACTGCCTCGCCTGGTGTACTGTATTGTCTCACCATGGATAATGAGAACTTTCAAAACGAGAGATGCCAAGCCCATGATGATCCTTTTCAAATCACTTGTTCTCTCTAGGCTGGAATACTGCTGTACATTAACATCTCCATACAAAGCAGGTGAAATCGCAGATCTAGAGAGTGTACAGAGATCCTTTACTGCACGTATAAGTTCTGTCAAGCACCTTAACTACTGGGAACGCTTGGAAGCACTTGACTTGTACTCGTTGGAACGCAGGAGGGAGAGATATATCATAATCTACACTTGGAAAATCTTGGAAGGAATGGTCCCAAATCTGCACACAGAAATCACCCCCTACGAAAGTAAAAGACTGGGCAGGCGATGCAAAATGCCGCCAATAAAAAGTAGGGGTGCCATTGGTACACTAAGAGAAAACACCATAAGTGTCCGGGGCCCAAAACTGTTCAACAGCCTCCCATCAAGCATTAGGGGAATTGCCAATAAACCCCTGGCTGCCTTCAAGAGAGAGCTGGACAGATACCTAAAGTCAGTGCCGGATCAGCCGGGCTGTGGCTCGTACGTCGGACTGCGTGCGGCCAGCAGTAACAGCCTAGTTGATCAGGCCCTGATCCATCGGGAGGCCTGGTCATGGACCGGGCCGCGGGGGCGTTGATCCCCGGAATAACCTCCAGGTAACCTCCAGGTAACCTGGTGTACTGCACTGCCTCGCTTGGTATACTGTACTGCCCCACCTGGTATACTGTACTGCCCCACCTGGTGTACTGTATTGTCTCACCTGGTGTACTGTAATACAGGCAGCAATAATCCCTTCCTCACCTGGTATACTGTGAGGGAGGCAAGAGTAATCCCTTATAATACATGTCTGTCATAATCTCCCAGGTCCAAGCGTCTCGGTAATCCCGAGGATCATCGTCACAGTTGCAACATAAGCTCGTCTCAGCTGCAGACAAGCCAGTGTGTCAACACTCGCAACTGAACATCAACTTGATTTTATTTCGTTTCATATTTAATACAATATTTCCTCTATTACTGAGAATCACTGCATTTATTTTATGTTAGACAAGAGTCACAGCATTTGTTGTACGTTATTTAGACAGGAATCACAGCATTTGTTGTACGTTATTTAGACAGGAATCACAGCATTTGTTGTACGTTATTTAGACAGGAATCACAGCATTTGTTGTACGTTATTTAGACAGAAATCACAGCATTTGTTGTACGTTATTTAGACAGGAATCACAGCATTTGTTTTACACTACTTAACCAGGAGTCACAACATTTGCTATAAATTGTCTAGCCAGGAATTACATTTGCTATAAATTGTCTAGCCAGGAGTTACATTTGCTATAAATTGTCTAGCCAGGAGTTACATTTGCTATAAATTGTCTAGCCAGGAGTTATTCATTTGCTAATAAGTATATTGTCTAGCCAGGAGTTACATTTGCAATAAATTATCTAGCCAGGACTTCCAACAATTGTCTGACCAAGAGTCACATTTGCTATAAATACTATCTAGTAAATAATAGCACCGTACCCCAGTTTGTTTTGTTTTACAATTCTGATTATCTCTTGCCCAAAAAAAACTAATTGGTTCTCTTTCTCTTCTCTTTTTTTGATTTATCTCTTAGCTTTTTTTTCTGCTGTTCCTCTTTTTCTTTATTCGTTTCCTCTCCCCTCCTCTACATCTGTTTAATTAGTTTTCTCACTCCGTTTCCTCTTTCCCATCCATCTCTTTCTTGGTTTGCCTCCTTCCATTTATCTTCCTGTTCTCAGTCTTACTCTCAGCCTGTCCTTTCTTTCTTTTTCAGTCCCCCTGTCTTTTACTTATCTTTCTTCCAGTCCCCTGTCTTCCTACTTTCTTCCAGTCCCCTGTCTTTCACTTTCTCTTCCGTCTCCTGTCTTTCACTTTCTTCCAGTCCCCTCCTGTCTTTCACTTTCTTCTTCCAGTCCCTGTCTTTACTTACTTTCTTCCAGTCCCCTGTCTTTCACTTTCTTTCTTCCAGTCCCCTGTCTTCCACTTTCTTCCAGTCCCCTGTCTTTCACTTTCTTCCAGTCTCCTGTCTTTCACTTTATTCCAGTCCCCTGTCTTTCACTTTCTTTCTTCCAGTCCCCTGTCTTTTACTTACTTTCTTCCAGTCCCCTGTCTTTCACTTTCTTTCTTCCAGCCCCCTGTCTTTCACTTTATTCCAGTCCCCTGTCTTTTACTTACTTTCTTCCAGTCCCCTGTCTTTTACCTACTTTCTTCCAGTCCCCTGTCTTTCACTTTCTTTCTTCCAGTCCCCCTGTCTTCACTTTACTTCAGTCCCCGTCTTTTATTACTTTTCCAGTCCCCTGTCTTTCACTTTCTTTCTTCCAGTCCCGTGTCTTTCACTTTCTTTCTTCCAGCCCCCTGTCTTTCACTTTCTTCCAGTCCCCTGTCTTTCATTTTCTTCCAGTCCCCTGTCTTTCACTTTCTTTCTTCCAGTCCCCCGTCCTTCTTCCAGTCCCCTGTCTTTTACTTACTTTCTTCCAGTCCCCCGTCTTTCACTTTCTTCCAGCCCCCTGTCTTTTACTTACTTCCAGTCTCCTGTCTTGTACTTGCTTTCTTCAGTTCCCTGTCTTTCACCTGCCTTTTTTTTTTTGTTCAGAAATGTCTCTTGCAGTCCTTCACTCATCTGCGGATGCCTTTACTCTCTTTTTTTTTTCTCTTTTTTTACCCTTCACTCTCACTCCTGGTCTCTATTTCTCTTCAGTTTCCATTGCCCACTCTCTCCCTTTCGCTTACCTCTCTGCCTACTCTCGCGTAACTCGCTCTCCCTCTCACCTCTTTCGTTAAGCTCTTTAAGTCTCTCTCTCTCTCTCTCTCTCTCTCTCTCTCTCTCTCTCTCTCTCTCTCTCTTCTCTCTCTCTCTCTCTCTCTCTCTCTCTCTCTCTCAACTTGATTTAAATCCTTTGATAATTTTTCCCTCTCTTGGTGACCTTTTCTGAGGTCAGTCTGAGGTCACAGTCTGGAATAACGGTCGGACGAAAGCCTGAGGTTACAGTGTGACGTACGTCAGAATTGACGGTGTAAGGTCACAGTGGGAAGTCAGTGTGAGGTCACAATCTTGGGTTACAATCTGGGGGTCACAATCTGGGTCCACAATCTGGAGTCACAATCTGGGGATCACAGTCTGGAGTCACAATCTGGGGGTCACAGTCTGGGGCCACAATCTGGGATCACAATCTAGGGGGTCACAGTCTTGGGTAACGGTCTGACGTAAGTTAATTTTTTTTTTCAGAAAAAAAACGTTTTTCAGAAACTAAAGTTTTTCTAAAAACAAAAGCTTATCGGAAGCAAAAGTTCATCGGAAACAAAAGTTCATCGGAAACAAAAGTTCATCAGAAACAAAAGTTCATCGGAAACAAAGTTCATCAGAAACAAAAGTTCATCAGAAACAAGTTCATCGGAACAAAAGTCATCGGAACAAAAGTTCAGTCGGAAACAAAGTTCTTCAGGAAACAAAAGTTCATCAGAAACAAAGTTTCTTTCGTAAAAATTTCAAGAAACAAAAAGTTTTCAGAAACAAAGTTTTTCTAAAAACAAAAGTTTTTCATGACACAAAAGTTCATCTGAAACAAAAGTTTATTGGTAACAAAAGTTCATCGGAAACAAAAGTTCATCGGAAACAAAAGTTTCTCAGAAAAAACAAAAAGTTCATCGGAAACAAAAGTTCATCGGAAACAAAAGTTCATCGGAAACAAAAGTTCATCAGAAACAAAAGTTCATCGGAAACAAAAGTTCATCGGAAACAAAAGTTCATCGGAAACAAAAGTTCATCGGAAACAAAAGTTCATCGGAAACAAAAGTTCATCGAACAAGTTCACGAAACAAAAGTTCATCAGAAACAAAAGTTCATCGGAAACAAAAGTTCATCGAAACAAAAGTTCATCGAACAAGTCACGAAACAAAAGTTCATCAGAAACAAAAGTTCATCAGAAACAAAAGTTCATCGGAAACAAAAGTTCATCAGAAACAAAAGTTCATCGGAAACAACAGTTCATCAGAAACAAAAGTTCATCAGTAACAAAAGTTCATCAGAAACAAAAGTTCATCGGAAACAAAAGTTCATCGGAAACAAAAGTTCATCGGAAACAAAAGTTCATCAGAAACAAAAGTTCATTAGAAACAAAAGTTCATCAGAAACAAAAGTTCATCGGAAACAAAAGTTCATCGGAAACAACAGTTCACCGGAAACAAAAGTTCATCAGAAACAAAAGTTCATCAGAAACAAAAGTTCATCGGTAACAAAAACTTTGCCAGAAACAAAAACCTTATTTTTTGAAACAAAACTTTTTTTTTACAAGCAAAAGAAGTTTTTCAGGAAAAAAATTTAAAGACAAAATATTTTTTTTTTAAAAAAAAAAGTATTTTCCGGAATAAAATTTTTTTCCAGAATGTAAAGAAGTGAAATATTATTTTTTTGTTGTTGAATGGAGGCGAATTTTCAAGAAATGTTTTCCGATGGACTCTAGGTGCAGAGTTTCGCTCAGTTTCGCTCAGTTTCGTCAGTAATATTCTAAAGTGAAACGTCGGGTGTAAATATTCTTCTGTACACACAGTACCATTTTTACCAATTAGATTTTTTTTAAAAGGCCTCGAGAAAGGCATCAATAAGGGAAGCCTTTTATATTACAAGAATAATCATTCACAAAATATCCACACTTACGAGAAGAAATAAAAACGATGCTTCGTTCCGTCGTGAAGACGACGTTTCGGTCCAGGGGGACCAAAACGTTTCCTAATATGTCCTAGTGTTTACTCACGTGTCTTCCTAAATCAGTTTGTCGGTATCTTAGTTACCAACAAATAGATACCGTATCTATTACCATAGTTTATACAGTGCTGATACCTGTTGGTGTCTGATCACTTAGGTTGTGATGACTTTACTAGGATAAAAGTACCAACAAATCCCTTTCACCTCGCCAACGAGTTTTGGAGGGATTAACTTTCTTTGGGATTTTATTACGACAGGTCTAAAAGAGATCCTAAAAGGATTTATAAGCAACCTGGCGGGAGTTAACACAGTCGGATTAACGACAGAACTGATCGCGGGTAGCTCAAATGATCGTCCACTTAGGGTTAACAGCATAGAACTGGATGTGATTTGTTGATCGTGAGGTCACAGAAGCCACTCTGAACCCATTCACCCATTACGGGCCATTTTCTTTCATTGGGTAAATATACCGAGAGATGCATGTCTCTGTAGTGTGTCTCTGTAGTGTGTGTCTCTGTAGTGTGTGTCTCTGTAGTGTGTGTCTCTGTAGTGTGTGTCTCTGTCTCTGTAGTGTGTGTCTCTGTAGTGTGTGTCTCTGTAGTGTGTGTCTGTAGTGTGTGTCTGTAGTGTGTCTCTCTGTAGTGTGTGTCTCTGTAGTGCGTGTCTCTTGGTGTGTGTGTCTCTGTAGTGTGTGTTTTGTAGTGGTGTGTCTGTAGTGTGTCTCTGTAGTGTGTGTCTCTCTGTGTGTGTGTCTCTGTAGTGTGTGTTTATGTAGTGTGTGTGTCTGTAGTGTGTCTCTGTAGTGTGTGTCTCTCTGGTGTGTGTGTCTCTGTAGTGTGTGTTTATGTAGTGTGTGTGTCTGTAGTGTGTGTCTCTGTAGTGTGTGTCTCTTGGTGTGTGTGTCTCTGTAGTGTGTGTTGTATGTGTGTGTGTCTCTGTAGTGTGTGTTCTGTAGTGTGTGTCTCTCTGGTGTGTGTGTCTCTGTAGTGTGTGTTTGTAGTGTGTGTCGTCTGTAGTGTGTGTCTCTCTGGTGTGTGTGTCTCTGTAGTGTGTGTCTTGTAGTGTGTGTTTTGTAGTGTGTGTCTGTAGTGTGTGTCTCTTGGTTGTGTGTGTCTCTGTGTGTGTGTTATGTGTGTGTGTGTCTGTAGTGTGTGTCTCTCTGGTGTGTGTCTCTCTGTAGTGTGTTTAGTGTGTGTCTATGTAGTGTGTGTTCTGTAGTGTGTGTTCTGTGTGTGTGTTCTGTAGTGTGTGTCTCTGTAGTGTGTGTTCTGTAGTGTGTGTGTCTGTAGTGTGTGTTCTCTGGTGTGTGTGTCTCTGTAGTGTGTGTTTGTAGTTGTGTTTTGTAGTGTGTGTCTCTGTAGTGTGTGTTTGTAGTGTATGTCTCTGTGTGTAGTCTCTGTGTGTGTGTCTCTGTCGTGTGTGTCTCTGTAGTGTGTCTCTGTAGTGTGTGTCTCTGTAGTGTGTCTCTGTAGTGTGTGTCTCTGTGTGTGTGTGTGTCTCTGTAGTGTGTGTCTCTGTAGTGTTGGTCTCTGTAGTGTTGTCTTGTGGGTCTGTAGGTGTCTCTGTAGTGTGTGTCTCTGTGTGTGTGTCTCTGTAGTGTGGTCTCTGTTGTGTCTGTGTGTGTGTCTCTGTAGTGTGTCTCGGTGTTGTGTGTGCTCTGTGTGTGTCTCTGTCAGTGTGTCTCTGTCGTTGTGTCTGTGTGTGTCCTGTGTTGTCTCTGTCGGTGTGTGTCTCTGTAGTGTGTGTCTCTGTAGTGTGTGTCTCTGTGGGGTGTGTGTCCGTCTGTAGTGTGTGTCTCTGTAGTGTGTGTCTCTGTAGTGTGTCTCTGTAGTGTGTGTCTCTGTCGTGTTGTCTCTGTGTGTGTGTCTCTTGTGTAGTGTGTGTCTCTGTAGTGTGTGTCTCTGTAGTGTGTCTCTGTAGTGTGTGTCTCGGTTGTCAGTGTGTCTCTGTAGTGTGCTCGTGGTGTCTCTGTGTGTGTCTCTGTAGTGTGTCTCTGTGTGTGTGTCTCTGTAGTGTGTGTCTCTGTAGTGTGTCTCGGTGGTCTCTGTCGTGTGTGTCTCTGTAGTGTGTGTCTCGTGTGTGCTGTGTGTGTCTCTGTAGTGTGTGTCTCTGTAGTGTGTGTTCTCTGTAGTGTGTCTCTGTAGTGTGTCTCTGTAGTGTGTCTCTGTAGTGTGTCTCTGTGTGTGTCTCTGTAGTGTTGTCTCTGTGTGTGTGTCTCTGTAGTGATGTCTCTGTGTGTTGTCTCTGTAGTGTATGTCTCTGTCGTGTGTGTCTCTGTAGTGTGTGTCTCTGTAGTGTGTGTCTCTGTAGTGTGTCTCTGTAGTGTGTTCTGTCGTGTGTGTCTCTGTAGTGTTGTCTCTGTAGTGTGTGTCTCTGTAGTGTATGTCTCTGTGTGTGTCTCTGTAGTGTGTCTCTGTAGTGTCTTGTGTGTGTCTCTGTAGTGTGTGTCTCTGTAGTGTGTGTCTCTGTATGTGTGTCTCTGTAGTGTGTCTCGTGTTCGTGTGTGTCTCTGTAGTGTTGTCTCTGTAGTGTGTGTCTCTGTAGTAGTCGTGTGTCTCTGTGTGTGTGTCTCTGTAGTGTGTCTCTGTAGTGTGTCTCTGTAGTGTGTGTCTCTGTCGTTGTGTCTCTTGTCGTGTGTGTCTCTGTAGTGTGTCTCTGTCGTGTGTGTCTCTGTCGTGTGTGTCTCTGTAGTGTATGTCTCTGTGTGTATGTCTCTGTAGTGTGTCTCTGTCGTGTATGTCTCTGTATGTGTGTCTCTGTAGTGTGTCTCTGTAGTGTGTCTCTGTAGTGTGTGTCTCTGTAGTGTGTCTCTGTATGTGTGTCTCATGTAGTGTAGCTTCTCTGTCAGTGTCTCTGTAGTGTATGTCTCTGATCGTGTGTTCTGTAGTGTATGTCTCTGTGTGTATTCTGTAGTGATGTCTCGTGTTGTGTCTCTGTAGTATGTCTCTGTCATAGTGTGTTCTGAATCAGTGGTTACTGTACGGAGTGTCTCTTCGTGTGTCTGTCGATGTGTTCTCAGTATAATACCTTTGTGAGGTTAGTCTAACGTGGAATGGACTATAAAAGTGAGTTATAATGCATCATTTATAAAATTCTGAGGTAAACTGATTTTGAATCTGCATGATTGTTTTTATTTTACGCGTACAATACAACCCCCGATTTAGATCGACAAATAAACACAGAGAGTGTATGTCTTTGTGAACTACTTATCCGAAGGTGTACATATCTCAGTGTATAATCTACCTAGAGGTGTATGTCCTAAATGAATACACCAAGTGAGTTCTGTTAATCCAATTAACTACTGAAGTATTCTGAATGGTTGTGAACACGTAATGGTATAACACTTAGAGAATGCTCAGTATTTAAACCGATTACGCAACGACCTTTTCAGTATGCGGCCAACGCATTATGTCTTCGACAATGATGAAAACAAATAGTAATTAAGCCTATTTTGCAACGTCTCACTCGATTTGTGCGAATAATTCCTGTGGGTTTTATTTTGGCTTGCCAATCCGCCTCACGTAAATTCAGAAATGCTACAGAGCCATTTTTTGCCTTGATTTAAGTAATAATGACGATAAAAGAGTGGAAATAATGAAGATTAGACAACAGTGAGATACACTAGGAGAATCGTATTTGAAACGTTCGCCTGGACCTTTAGAAGTGATCCAGGTCCAGGACGACGGTTTTTTAATAAATATGTCCAAGTGTTTGCTCACGTGTCTCTCTAAATCATTTTGTCTGTACATATTACCAAGGTTTATGCATATTGAATAAATCGTAATGGATAAAACGGCAATAACTGAAATGTGAAAACGAAAAGTAATCGATGCCTTTATTTCTATACAAACAAAATTGCACTCATAAAATATTATCTACGATATAAAATACCGACATGATGGAAAAATAAACACAAATGCAGTATAATACGATTCTTTATTAACAACGTTTCGCCCACACAGTGAGCTTTATCAAGTCACAAACAGATCTACATTAGTAAAGAGCAAACTCGCCAGTCACGAGCAGGTCTTTCTCAAATCCAACCTACCCAACATTCAGGGGACTTGATAAAGTCCACTGTGTGGGCGAAACGTAGTCAATAAAGAATCGCATTATAGTGCATTTGTGTTTATTTACCCGCAAGATGCTTTTCAAGAAATTATAGATATGAAGCCGAATTTTGGTGATTTTATTCCTAAAATATTTGTAGGTAAATCACGTCTGCAATGGCTGAATTGCAAATAAGTTTAAATTAACAGAAGACAATGTTAATACTGTAGCTGTAAAAATAACACCTGTCTGCAATGTCGGCAGCTTTCACATCAGCAGCGGCCGGTGCAGGACAGGCTTACTCCTACACATCCTTCGAGGCATCCACGCTTGATTATTTTCCCGGTAGCTTCATCCATCGAATTGTCCACTCATTCACCATCATCATCATCCAACCCAAGCCATCACGACTGGGTAGGCAGGGGTTCCTAATCCAGGCCTGAAACCAAACATGTGTTGCCTGCTACGTAGCATAAAGGACGTTTTGTTGAAGAGCATCTTGTGCAGGTTTTGATCCTCAAACCAACTAACCAAAATATTTGACCAACTTATTTTCAATGTTGAATAAGCAGCTTTGATAACGCTGTTAACATATATGCAAGTCCTGCTCAAATGCAACCCCTCTCATTCATGTATTTATCTAACATATATCTGAAGCTATCCAATGTTTCAACTTCAGGAACTGAAAAAAGTTCATTCATGTGTATGTTGACTCTAATGAAAGCACTTCAGTTTTGAAACATAATTTTGTTTCAACTCTTCGTACGAGTTCCAGTTCCTCGTTAGCCCAGATCGTGCTTTTATCACGATCTTTATGCACATATCCCCCGGACTGCATGTGCATTGCGGGCCGCTAACTGCAACAGCCTGCAAGAAAAGTAAGACATGTGTAAGATGGAGAATTAGACACATATGGATATCTTTATTTGCAGACGTTTTGCCATCCAGTGGCTTTATCAACACAAATTCATTCCCTCAGCCTTGGAGTTGAAGACTACGGTACTCTTCAACTCCAAGACTGTAAAGTAAAAGGACACAAGTGCAACTAATGTGACCTTTATTGTGGCAACGTTTCGCTCTCCAGGAGCTTTATCAAGCCATTGTAATGGCTTGATAAAGCTCCTGGAGAGCGAAACGTTGCCACAATAAATGTCACATTAGTTTCACTTGTGTCCTTTTACTTTACATATTGTCGGTAATTCTACCAACTTTATTACAACTCCAAGGCTGAGGGTATGATTACCTCGTCGTTTGTATATAGTTCTACAGACTTCCCATTATGTCCTTGAATTTATATTGATAAAACCATTGGATGGCAAAACGTCTACAAAAAAAAGATACCCTGATGTTGCAAGTGACTAATTCTTCATCTTGTCGGTACTGTATAAAATTCATATATAACAAACGTTTCACCTACATTAGCCTTCTTCAGTCGAATACAAAGGTGACTAAATATGGAGACAGCAACGGCAGTGGAAGGTAAAGACGATGTGATCAGTCCATTAATCTTGATAAAATGGTTTTTGAGATGGGCAGTCCCTCAATTTTGAGAAATATTTTGCTCTATGGTGTCGAGCAGTCTAGTACTTGATACTGTACACTGTTATAAAGCAACAGACTGATTGATCAGGTGGCCAGCAAGAAAGCCTGGTCTCATGCCGGGCTGCAGGATATAAGTCTCGCATCTGGTCTCAGGTATATCGCAGGAAAACTCATGCTAATACCAACTTCCACAATATTGCGTATATCGCTGTATATTCATCCAAACTTTCACAATGTTGTGTATATCGTTGTATATTTATCCAAACTTCTACAATGTTGTATATATCGTTGTCTTTTAGAAGCCATTATTCAAACTGCTGTCATAAATTACTCCTTTAATTGCTAATCTTTTAAATTAATATATATATTTCTTAGTTAATTAATACTCTTTGGCTTTCAGCCTTAATTGGGGCCATTATTTTCTTGAGCTAATTGCTTAGCACATTGAAAGTTTAAATAACGAGGTTAATTAGTTTTTATAAACAGTACTCCGGGGTCTTGTGTTATTACTGAAGGTGAGGGATTCCTCAGTCCCTAAGCTGCCAGGTAATGTGTGTACCTGTGTGCCTCAGTCCCTAAACTGCCAGGTAATGTGTGTACCTGTGTACCTCAGTATCACGTATATATACCTTTGTATCACATGTGTGCCACAACTATGACTGTGTGAGTCAGTATCACTTATGTGTTCCTCTACTGTGACTGTAGACACACACACACACACACACACACACACACACACACACACACACACACACACACACACACACAGCTAGATGAGTACACGTTGGTGTTTACACTCACCAGCCAACATGAAAGGTTACGCTTGTAACAACAGTTTTCACAACACACGCATGTGTACACAAAGGATTTAACAATGCGTTTTCATGCCCTTTCTGATGCATGTATAAAGACTTGGACCTGACACCACGTACGTGCACGCACGCCCACGCACGCACGCACACTCACGCACAGTGGCTTGGCTTTATTCTATGTCTTCTACCGTCTATACTAGTTTGTTAAAGCCACTGGCTGGCAAAACGTCCCCACAATTTATTGTGGGGACACCCAAGAACTGCACATGTATCTTATTCATCAACCTACGAGTAAGTAAATCAATTTAATATATGTCTAAAACTTTCCCCAAAGCTACACGAGAATTTCCTTAAATACCTCAGGTACTAATCAAACCCAGCCATTCTCTCCTGTATATTTATCCAGTCTTTTTTTTAAAGCTACCGAAAGCTTTAGCTTCTATCACCCTATTATATTTGTCCCGGGCCATTAGGTGTGAGTGGGAGTTGATAAATGAGACACTGTTGAAACGTTTGGGTATATTCTGGAAACGTTTCGCCAGGTAATAACAACTCAACAAAAAGAGGATGCAGGAAGCGATGTTACTCTGAATCTGTTTTGTTCATCCTGAAGCCTGGGTTTCCAAGGTCATTCCTGATGCCTTCAGTGCGGCTCTGAGAAAATTGTGAAAGTGATTGATAACGCTTTTAAAGAAGTTTATTGAGTTTGAATAAATGGTTTAGAAACCGAGATGATGATAAATTAGATACTTGTGCAACACTTCGGAATCTTTATTCTGGAAACATTTCGCCAAGCAGTGGCTTCTTCAGTCCAGTGCAGAGAAAGGGAGAAGATGAGGAGTAGTTTAAGGTGATCAGTCCCTTAACATATGAAAGTCACTGATAGGCGAAATGTCTTTGAATAAGGATATCTAGATGTTGCATGTGTCTGATTCTTCGTCTTATCGGTTTGTACACCATTATTGCAGTGATACTTGTCTGACACAGTAACATCATGAAATCTTGGTACAGGGGATGTCTCCTACAACCTATTTCCTAAGCCCTGGACCACCTCTTGGGCATAACCTACTTCTACTAGTGAGTCCTGTCCACTTGTGCAGTGACTTCAACTTCTGTACCTCATCTGACTCCAATTTATACGAGTCTATCTTCCTATCTATGCTTCGGATTCATCAAGACCGAGGTAATAAAGTTGGTAGAATTACCGACAATATGTAAAGTAAAAGGACACAAGTGCAGCTAATGTGACATTTATTGTGGCAACGTTTCGCTCTCCAGGAGCTTTATCAAGCCATTACAAACAATACATGGACACAGAGGGTATATAAAGGCTCAGAGTGAGGTGCAATACTTGTGAGGTAACATTTCGATGTTCAATAGTGTCACTATTACTACTACTACCACTATTGAACATCGAAATGTTACCTCACAAGTATGCAACACCTCACTCTGAGGCTTATATACCTCTGTGTCCATGTATTGTTGTAATGGCTTTGATAAAGCTCCTGAGAGCGAAACGTCCATCAATTAAACGTCACATTAGTGCATGCACATTGTGTCCTTTTAACTTTACAAGACCGAGGTACTTAAACCGGTGCACAGGCTGAGGGACTGATTACCTTCTATTTCACAATATCTCCTATGATAACTGATTAAAGTCACGTGTTGCTGAAAAGCCTTCAAAAAAAGATACCCAGGTACTACGCATGTGTCTAATTCCGCATAAGAACGCAAGAGTGGAGAAACAGTGCAACAGGTTTACCGGCTCGTACTTGACAGGGCCTTCTCAAATCCCACCCTTTTCACCTTCATATTTGTCTGGTCTATTTTTACAAGTTGCTGAAGGTTTAACCTTCAGTGACTGTACTCGGCAAATTTCTTCACTCATCGATAACTCTGTTTCCGACCGGTGTTTTCCTACAGCCTTTACTGGGATGGAACAGAGTCAACTTAACCTTCCAGGAGAACAATAACATTAACCACCTCATCAGGGTATCTTAGCCTTGTACATAAATGTTATACAATACCAACGAGATGAAGAATTAGACACATATGCAACATCTTGGTATCTTTATTTGTAGACGTTTCGCCATCCAGTGGCTTTATCAATACATGTCCAGGTATTGTATTGATGAAGCCACTGGATGGCGATAGTTTACAAATAGAGAGACCCAGATGTTACACATTTGTCTAATTCTTTATTCCCACCTTGTTACAGAAGGTGCAATATTATTATTCAGAATTCTCGTTTAAAATATTCAGTTTACAGAGCATCAAACACACCACGTGCAAGATAAATATTGCTGCCGATTTTTCATGCATATGTTAATACAGTCCGTATTGCATACATGCAGTGTAGTCATTTGTCACGCTGACACACAACACATGTAGGTACAGTGTAATGTTGATACCAGCTGTGAGGTCACAGCTTTCACTGAGCCAGTGAACTTCACTGCCAGTGTGTTCATGTGAGAACATGATAATAATAATGTTTATTTCTACAAGTACATGTACAAGGTATACAGTCCTAGCTGACATCAGTGACATACTGGTAAATTAGGTCAATTTTGTCCCCAAGATGCGACCCACACCAGTCAACTAATACCCAGGTACCTATTTTACTGATAGGACATGGGCAGCTGATAGGAAGCACGTCCCAATGCTTCCACCCGTACCGGGGATCGACTCCTGGACGTCAGTGTGTGAGCTGAGTGCGCTAGCAATCGATCTACGGGACACCGTCAATGTAAGAACGATAGACGAATGGACGTCATTGATAAAAGGTACATGAATATTATATTCATGGGAAAACACTAAAACCGGAAGGGTCACTCGGCGGTTAGAAAATGGAAGTAACCAAGTTTGTGAGGAGGAGACTTGTTTACGGTTCAGGACATTTATTAAATGAAACGTTTCGCCACGAGGAGCTTCATTACAACCTAACCAGTTCGTTCCGAGAAAGATCCACTGTAACACAGTGGATCAAGATCCCTTCACCAGCATCAAGGTACCAAACAAGTCTTTCACGAGGTTAGGAGCGGTGAAGGTTTGAATCTGTCTGCCAAGACGAAGGCCTCTAGCCTCTCACCCTCAAGCCTCTCGCCATCTAGCCTCTCGCCGTCTAGCCTCTCGCCCTCTAGCCCCTCGCCCTCACTCTGCTCCAGCGGCAAATCGTCAGTATTCAAGAAGCAGGCGGGAGAATGCAAGTATTTACGATGGTCTGCGGTTTTCCCCTACAGCATAGCATATATCTGGACCTCAGATAAACAGCGCTCGTGGAAGGACCTGCTCGCCTCACAACGCAACTCTATTACTCCCTCACGCAACTCTATTACTCCCTCACGCAACTCTATTACTCCCTTCTACAACTATTACTCCCTCACCTAACTCTTTTAATCCCTCAGCCCGTCGAATGAACACATCGACTCCAGACTGATTACTTCAAACTACTCCTTATCTTGTACCGTTTCTCTGCCCTGGACTGAAGAAGACACTTGCTGGTGAAACGTTTCCAGAATAAAGATTCCCAAATGCTGCACAGATGCCTAATTTATCAGGTTCGCCGAGCACTCGTCTTTCTGAAGTTGTGCTTACAAACCTGACCTTATTGTTGATATTGACAAAAAAAATCATTCTGGATCAGGTTGCTCTCAAGAACTCTTCAGTCTGCATTCTATTATTATTATAATCAAGGGGAAGCGCTAAACCCGGAGCATTTTGCAGTGTCCCTACGATCCACGTCGGAGAGGGAAATTCTTGCTTTCAGCAATCGTCATCTGCGCTCTTCCACGATGTCTTATTCACATCGTGTGAAGATTAAGCCCAGTAGTGAAAGAGTAAATGGCTCGTCCAAATTAGCACTTGCAGCTGGGATTGCAGAGGCAGAGTTGAAACACGGGTTCACTCTCTGAGAGTGGAGATTCATCTTATTCAAATGGAGAAATATCTGGTTTGATAAACCACGAAACGGGTGTTGTCTGAACCCGTAACCAGTGCTTTAAGCACTCGGCCAGCTGGTTAGCGCACTGGCCTCTACGTTTTACAACTCACTCACCATGGGTTCAAACCAAACCCGTTCCGGGGTTTGGTTGCAGTCGTGTTATTACGATTTCATGAGTCAGTGTGGTTTGATATATTTTGCAGTGACAAGTAGATAATAAAGATTTTTGATTTCGTAAGTTTTCTTCTTGTCTAAATGGATTTAATTTAAAGTAACACGGAAAAGAGAATAATTTCTTTCACCATTGTTAAGAAGTCGATGGATTTCAATGCTCCTGAGGTAATTTCCCCGTACTGCTGCTTATTCACAATATTACTGCAATGCATCGAAGAAAGCAACAATAATGAAGAAAATCTGAAGAGTGGAAAGCGTGAAGCAATTACATCTCTCTTCTCTCTTTGCCAATTTTTTCCGAGAAGAGAAGTTTGAAGTTCCGAAGAAAAACATTACTGGGAATAGGATCACTTTTCTTTTGATCGACACCATGCCCAGCTCTTCTAGGGTAGGGTAGGTGCCTGAGCCAGAGCTTGCAGCTCACAAGCCTGTCATTCCCATTAGTCCCCTTGGGGCGGGGATGGCGGACCAGAGAGGCCTAGCTTGTGGTTAGGCC
>NC_069445.1:22556900-22601900 GCF_026875155.1 Cherax quadricarinatus | reverse complement strand
ACACTGAGTGGTGAAGGTGTGTGGTGTTGCTACACTGAGTGGTGAGGGTGTGTGGTGTTGCTACACTGAGTGGTGAGGGTGTGTGGTGTTGCTACACTGAGTGGTGAGGGTGTGTGATACACTGTGGTGAGGGTGTGTGGTGTTGCTACACTGAGTGGTGAGGGTGTGTGGTGTTGCTACACTGAGTGGTGAGGGTGTGTGGTGTTGCTACACTGAGTGGTGAGGGTGTGTGATACACTGTGGTGAGGGTGTGTGGTGTTGCTACACTGGGTGGTGAGAGTGTGTGGTGTTTCTACACTGGGTGGTGAAAGTGTGTGGTGTTGCTACACTGGGTGGTGAAAGTGTGTGGTGTTGCTACACTGGGTGGTGAAAGTGTGTGGTGTTGCTACACTGGGTGGTGAAAGTGTGTGGGTGTTGCTACACTGGGTGGTGAAAGTGTGTGGTGTTGCTACACTGGGTGGTGAGAGTGTGTGGTGTTGCTACACTGGGTGGTGAGAGTGTGTGGTGTTGCTACACTGGGTGGTGAAAGTGTGTGGTGTTGCTACACTGGGTGGTGAAAGTGTGTGGTGTTGCTACACTGGGTGGTGAAAGTGTGTGGTGCTACACTGGGTGGTGAAAGTGTGTGGTGTTGCTACACTGGGTGGTGAAAGTGTGTGGTGCTGCTACACTGGGTGGTGAAAGTGTGTGGTGCTGCTACACTGGGTGGTGATGTGTAATATTGCTAGACTGGATGACCAGAGAAAGCGAGTGAGTTTGTAATGAACCTCATCAGCACCTGGTAACACTTCCACGGACACATGACACTTTAGCAGCACCTGGTAACACTTCCAATGACACATGACACTTCAGCAGCACCTGGTAACACTTCAGCAGCACCTGGTAACACTTCCAATGACATATGGCAATTCAGCAGCATCTGGTAACACTTCCCCTGACACATGACACCAGCAGCACCTGGTAACACTTCCACTGACACATGACACCAGCAGCACCTGGTAACACTTCCACTGACACATGACACCAGTAGCACCTGGTAACACTTCCACTGACACATGACACCAGTAGCACCTGGTGACAACTTCCACTGACACATGACACTTCAGCTGCACCTGGTAACACTTCCACTGACACATGACACTTTAGCACCTGGTAACACTTCCACTGACACATGACACCAGCAGCACCTGGTAACACTTCCACTGACACATGACACTTCAGCACCTGGTAACACTTCCACTGACACATGACACCAGCAGCACCTGGTAACACTTCCACTGACACATGACACCAGTAGCACCTGGTAACACTTCTACTGACACATGACACAAGTAGCACCTGGTAACACTTCCACTGACACATGACACCAGTAGCACCTGGTAACACTTCCACTGACACATGACACCAGTAGCACCTGGTAACACTTCCACTGACACATGACACTTCAGCAGCACATGGTGACGACTTCCACTGACACATGACACTTCAGCACCTGGTGACGACTTCCACTGACACATAACACTTCAGCAGCACCTGGTGACAACTTCCACTGACACATGACACTTCAGCAGCACCTGGTGACGACTTCCACTGACACATGACACTTCAGCACCTGGTTACGACTTCCACTGACACATGACACTTGAGCAGCACCTGGTGACAACTTCCACTGACACATGACACTTCAGCAGCACCTGGTGACGACTCCACTGACACATGACACTTCAGCAGCACCTGGTGACGACTTCCACTGACACATGACACTTCAGCAGCACCTGGTGACAACTTCCACTGACACATGACACTTCAGCAGTACCTGGTGACGACTTCCACTGACACATGACACTTCAGCAGCACCTGGTGACGACTTCCACTGACACATGACACTTCAGCAGCACCTGGTGACGACTTCCACTGACACATGACACTTTAGCAGTACCTGGTGACGACTTCCACTGACACATGACACTTCAGCAGCACATGGTGACAACTTCCACTGACACATGACACTTCAGCACCTGGTGACAACTTCCACTGACACATGACACTTCAGCAGCACCTGGTGACAGCTTCCACTGACACATGACACTTCAGCAGCACATGGTGACAACTTCCACTGACACCTGACACTTTAGCTGCACCTGGTGACGACTTCCACTGACACATGACCCTTCAGCTGCACCTGGTGACAACTTCCACTGACACATGACACTTCAGCAGCACCTGGTGACAATCCACTCACACATGACACTACAGCAGCACCTGGTGACGACTTCCACTGACACATGACACTTCAGCAGCACCTGGTGACGACTTCCACTGACACATGACACTTCAGCAGCACCTCTTGACGACTTCCACTGACACATGACACTTTAGCAGCACATGGTGACAACTTCCACTGACACATGACACTTCAGCAGCACCTGGTGACGACTTCCACTGACACATGACACTTCAGCAGCACCTGGTGACAACTTCCACTGACACATGACACTTCAGCACCCGGTGACGACTTCCACTGACACATGACACTTCAGCAGCACCTGGTGACGACTTCCACTGACACATGACACTTCAGCACCTGGTGACGACTTCCACTGACACATGACACTTCAGCACATGGTGACGACTTCCACTGACACATGACACTTCAGCAGCACCTGGTAACAACTTCCACTGACACATGACACTTCAGCAGCACCTGGTAACAACTTCCACTGACACATGACACTTCAGCAGCACCTGGTGACGACTTCCACTGACACATGACACTTCACCAGCACCTGGTGATGACTTCCACTGACACATGACACTTCAGCAGCACCTGGTGACGACTTATACTGACACATGACACTTCAGCAGCACATGGTGACGACTTCCACATGACACTTCAGCAGCACCTGGTAACTTCCACTGACACATGACACTTCAGCAGCACCTGGTAACAACTTCCACTGACACATGACACTTCAGCAGCACCTGGTGACGACTTCCACTGACACATGACACTTCACCAGCACCTGGTGACGACTTCCACTGAAACATGACACTTCAGCAGCACCTGGTGACGACTTCCACTGACACATGACCCTTCAGCCGCACCTGGTGACGACTTCCACTGACACATGACACTTCAGCAGCACCTGGTGACGACTTCCACTGACACATGACCCTTCAGCAGCACCTGGTGACGACTTCCACTGACACATGACCCTTCAGCAGCACCTGGTGACGACTTCCACTGACACATGGCACTTCAGCAGCACCTGGTGACGACTTCCACTGACACATGACACTTCAGCAGCACCTGGTGACAACTTCCACTGACACATGACACTTCAGCAGCACCTGGTGACAACTTCCACTGACACATGACACTTCAGCACATGGTGACGACTTCCACTGACACATGACACTTCAGCAGCACCTGGTGACGACTTCCACTGACACATGACACTTCTGCAGCACCTGGTGACGACTTCCACTGACACATGACACTTCAGCAGCACCTAAGTGACAACTTCCCACTGACACATGACACTTCAGCAGCACCTGGTGACGACTTCCACTGACACATGACACTTCAGCAGCACCTCTTGACGACTTCCACTGACACATGACACTTCAGCAGCACCTCTTGACGACTTCCACTGACACATGACCCTTCAGCAGCACCTGGTGACGACTTCCACTGACACATGACACTTCAGCAGCACCTGGTGACAACTTCCACTGACACATGACACTTCAGCAGCACCTAGTGACAACTTCCACTGACACATGACACTTCAGCAGCACATGGTGACGACTTCCACTGACACATGACACTTCAGCAGCACCTGGTGACGACTTCCACTGACACATGACACTTCTGCAGCACCTGGTGACGACTTCCACTGACACATGACACTTCAGCAGCACCTGGTGACAACTTCCACTGACACATGACACTTCAGCAGCACCTGGTGACGACTTCCACTGACACATGACACTTCAGCAGCACCTGGTGACGACTTCCACTGACACATGACACTTCAGCAGCACCTCTTGACGACTTCCACTGACACATGACACTTCAGCAGCACCTCTTGACGACTTCCACTGACACATGACACTTCAGCAGCACATGGTGACAACTTCCACTGATACATGACACTTCAGCAGCACCTGGCGACGACTTCCACTGACACATGACACTTCAGCAGCACCTGGTGACGACTTCCACTGACACATGACACTTCAGCAGCACCTGGTGACAACTTCCACTGACACATGACACTTCAGCAGCACCTGGTGACAACTTCCACTGACACATGACACTTCAGCACCTGGTGACGACTTCCACTGACACATGACACTTCAGCAGCACATGGTGACGACTTCCACTGACACATGACACTTCAGCAGCACCTGGTGACAACTTCCACTGACACATGACACTTCAGCAGCACCTGGTGACAACTTCCACTGACACATGACACTTCAGCACATGGTGACGACTTCCACTGACACATGACACTTCAGCAGCACCTGGTGACGACTTCCACTGACACATGACACTTCTGCAGCACCTGGTGACGACTTCCACTGACACATGACACTTCAGCAGCACCTAGTGACAACTTCCACTGACACATGACACTTCAGCAGCACCTGGTGACGACTTCCACTGACACATGACACTTCAGCAGCACCTCTTGACGACTTCCACTGACACATGACACTTCAGCAGCACCTCTTGACGACTTCCACTGACACATGACCCTTCAGCAGCACCTGGTGACGACTTCCACTGACACATGACACTTCAGCAGCACCTGGTGACAACTTCCACTGACACATGACACTTCAGCAGCACCTAGTGACAACTTCCACTGACACATGACACTTCAGCAGCACATGGTGACAATTTCCCACTGACACATGACACTTCAGCAGCACCTGGTGACGACTTCCACTGACACATGACACTTCTGCAGCACCTGGTGACGACTTCCACTGACACATGACACTTCAGCAGCACCTGGTGACAACTTCCACTGACACATGACACTTCAGCAGCACCTGGTGACGACTTCCACTGACCCCATGACACTTCAGCAGCACCTGGTGACGACTTCCACTGACACATGACACTTCAGCAGCACCTCTTGACGACTTCCACTGACACATGACACTTCAGCAGCACCTCTTGACGACTTCCACTGACACATGACACTTCACCCAGCACATGGTGACAACTTCCACTGATACATGACACTTCAGCAGCACCTGGCGACGACTTCCACTGACACATGACACTTCAGCAGCACCTGGTGACGACTTCCACTGACACATGACACTTCAGCAGCACCTGGTGACAACTTCCACTGACACATGACACTTCAGCAGCACCTGGTGACAACTTCCACTGACACATGACACTTCAGCACCTGGTGACGACTTCCACTGACACATGACACTTCAGCAGCACATGGTGACGACTTCCACTGACACATGACACTTTCAGCAGCCCCTGGTGACAACTTCCACTGACGCATGACACTTCAGCAGCACCTGGTGACGACTTCCACTGACACATGACACTTCAGCAGCACATGGTGACGACTTCCACTGACACATGACACTTCAGCACCTGGTGACGACTTCCACTGACACATGACACTTCAGCAGCACCTGGTGACAACTTCCAACCTTAGTCTTCTTCCTGAATAAAAACCTTCAACTTTGCCTGATAAAGTTGGCAGTGAGTCAAGACTCAGGAAGAACAATCAAGCTAAAAGCTTCTCTTAAACTTTTCTGGCGACGAGGAACGATTCACTTAAAGTTTGGTTATTATCTATGTGAAGATGGTGTGTGTGTGTGTGTGTGTGTGTGTGTGTGTGTGTGTGTGTGTGTGTGTGTGTGTGTGTGTGTGTGTGTGTGTGTGTGTGTACTCACCTCACCTATTTACCTATTTGTAGTCCAGGGTTCGAGTCATAGCTCCTGGCCTCCCCTCTTCACAGATCGCTACTAGGTCCTTTCCCTTCTCCATGAGCTTTATCGTACCTCGTCTTAAAACTATGTATGGTTCCAGCCTCCACTACGTCACTTTCCAGACTATTCCTCTTCCTGATAACTGTATGACTGAAGAAATACTTCCTAACGTCCTTTAACTCATTCGAGTCTATAGCTTACTTATTTAGCTTCCAATTGTGACCCCTTGTTTCTGTATTCCATCTCTGGAACATCCTGTCTCTGTCCACCTTGTCAATTCCTCGCAGTAATTTATATGTCGTTATTATGTCTCCCCTAACCCTCCTGTCCTCCGGTGTCGTCAGGCCGATTTTCCTTAACCTTTCTTCGTAGGACTAGTCTTATTGCAAACCTTTGCACTTTCTCTAATTTCTTGATTTGCTTGACCAGGTGTGGGTTCTGAACTGGTGCTGCATACTCCAGTATGGGCCTGTCGTACACGGTGTACAGAGTCTTGAACGATTCCTCGCTGAGGTATCGGAACGCTATTCTCAGGTTTGCAAGGCGCCCATATGATGCAGCAGTGATCCGGTTGATGTGCGCTACATGAGATGTGCTCAGTATTATACTCATCTCAAGATCCTTTTCCATGAATAAGGTTTGCAGTCTTTGGCCACCTAGCCTATACTCCGTTTGCGGTCTTCTTCCCCCTTCCCCGATCTCTGTGACTTTGCATTTGGCAGAGCTAAATTAGAGGAGCCAGTTGCTGGACCATGTGTCCAGCCTGTCCAGGTCTCTTTGTAGTCCTCCTGATTCTCATCCCGTTTAATTCTCCTTATTAACTTCACATCATCTGCAAACAGGGACACTTCTGAGTCTATCCCTTCCGTCATGTCATCCACATACACCAAAAACAGCACAGGTCTTAGGACTGACCCCTGTGAAACCCCGCTTGTCACAGGCGCCCACTCTGACACCCGTCACGTACTATGACTCGTTGTTACCTCCCTGTCAGGTATTCTCTGATCCATTGCAGTGCCTTTCCTGTTATGCGTGCCTGATCCTGTAGCTTTTGCACTAACTTCTTGTGAGGAACTGTGTCAAAGCCTCCTTGCAGTGTGTATGTGTTTATGTGTGTGTGTGTGTGTGTGTGCGGTGTGTGTGTGTGTGCGGTGTGTGTGTGTGTGTGCGGTGTGTGTGTGTGTGTGTGTGTGTGTGTGTGTGTGTGCGGTGTGTGTGTGTGTGTGTGTGTGGTGTGTGTGTGTGTGTGTGTGTGTGTGCGGTGTGTGTGTGTGTGTGTGTGTGTGTGTGTGTGTGTGTGTGTGTGTGTGTGTGTGTGTGTGTGTTTTCTTCCATCCTTTCACTTGATATTTATTTTAACTTACATCAAGTACTTCAATACTTTACTGTTCCTTACACAAATAACCCGCACATAAAAGACAGAAGCTTACGACGACGTTTCGGTCCGACTTGGACCGTTGACAAAGTGTGACTTTGTCAATGGTCCAAGTCGGACCGAAACGTCGTCGTAAGCTTCTGTCTTTTATGTGCGGGTTATTTGTGTATCGTTCCAGTCACGGTATTGTGCCTTTTTGTTATTTATTTACTGTTCCTTATATTAACCTTTGTTTAGATCTTGCATTGTTGCTCCTCCGTTGGTTTAGCGTCGTCTGTAAACATCAGACGTATGAAATGTTCTCAGTGGTGAGGCTGTACGTTTGTATACAAAAAAATTCCTGCCAAGCCACCCTACTTTGTTCCTCTCACGCTGACATTCTGCTTATTATGTTTCGGATTAAATAAGAAAAAGCTGTATCCTGATGTTGGTGAAGGATGTGTCAGGTGGAGACCAACACTGACCTTTAACACAGTATTAAGGTCACTCGCGTCTTCCTGGTGTTGAAGGTTATGGTGAAGTAAGTCAAACTAGGTCTCGCTGATGATGAAAAAAATACAAATAAACGTGCAGGGACGTCTAAATTTTTTCAATGGTGACCGAATAATCTGAAATCCATGTGTGTGTGGGAAGCATGATTTTTTTTATTGATAATGATTTTTTTAGCCAGTAGCAAAATACTGCAGAGAACTGGTTAAGCCATACTGGCCTAGTAGCTAACATGTGTTAGCTAACATGTGTTAGCTAATAGGCTTCAAAATATTGTCACAATAAATCTTGGGCGGGTCGCAGCACACTGCGTGTCGACGCTCACCCGTGCCCTAGGCTGAAAAAAAATTATATTCACAGAGTTAATTTATGTAAAGAGTTGTAAACTGGTGAGTTAGGTTGACAATACTGTGATGATTGTGTGTTTCTATCCATCCTGTGGGTGAGATGGTTGTATGACTCCACCAAACCTGTGCTTGAGAGAGAAAGATATGAATACAGTACATTCTTAGTCATACTTAGTGCTTGAGAATTTATACATTAACCTACCTCTCTTAATGGCCAGAATGATAATTTATGACTAAACTTAAGCATTAATTTAACTGCTGATCCGAGTTCCAGCCAGACTTGTAGGATATTCTCGATCTTGGCAGCGATCAAACATACACCACCACCACCGCCACCATCACCGCCAACACCACCACCATCACCATCACCACAACCACCAACCACCACCACACCACAACCACACCACAACACCACCCCAACCACCCACGAACGCAACCACCGCCACCACCACCACCAATGCCACCACCACCGCCACCACAACCACCACAACCACCACAACCACGAACGCCACCACCACCACCACCACCACCACCACCACCACCACCACCACCACCAACGCCATCACTATCACCACCACCACGTCTTACTTTTGGCAATGCTCGTGATTGGTTAATTTATTAGGTTGATAATTTATCGACCACACTAGGGTCACCAAGTCAGCATATCACCAGCTCATACTGGTCAAGGATACTTTAATTCCTTTCTAAAAAGGGGATCAAAAAACTCTGAGCCAACGAACACATCCCTCGCTATTTATAATAATGCTGAGGCTCACCATCAATCAGCATCACCACCACTTTTACAGTGGTTCTCCGTCATGAGCGCCACCACTTGTCTCCAGTATCATCATCCCCCTTATGTATGATGGGAGGTTGTTGAACAGTCTTGGGCCCCTACTTTTCATTGGGGACACGTTGCACCGTCTGCCCAGTCTTTTGCTTTCACAAGGAGTGATTTATGTGTGCAGATTTTGACCAGTACCTTTATGATTTTCCATATGTAGATAATGATGACTCATTCTCGCTTGTGTTCCAGGGATTGCTGGTCAAGGGACTTCAAACGTTCCAAGTAATTAAGGTGCTTTCCTGAACTAACATATGCAGTAAAGGGTCTCTGTACATTCTCTAGAATTGCGATTTCACCTGCCTAGAATGGGGATGTTATTGTACAGCAGTATTCCAGCCTAGAGAGAACAAGTTACCTAAAGAGGCTCATCAATGGCTTGGCATTTATTGTTTTGAAAATTCTCATTATCAATCCTATCATTTTCTCTTCCAAATCCTTCACATTAGTTTCTCGCTCTATTGTGTGGTTAGAATTTTTTGTACACTCCGTTCTAGCTATTATTTCCTCAAGTTTTCCATAACGGAGTAACTAAAAATTGTCCTCATTAAACATATCCTATTGTTTTCCTCGGCCCTTTATATCCGCTTGGAGATTTACCGTGTCCTCAATGGATGACACTCGTGCAGATTCTAGTATCGTCTGGAGAAGAGGCCACGGTGCTATGGTTCACATCTCTGTCTGTGTCAGATATGAGGATAAGGAACAGGATGGGGACGAGTACTGTACCATGTAAAACAGAGCTTTTCACTGTTGCATCCTCCGACTTAACTTTCTTTACTATTACTCTTTGCTACAACACAGAGTCATAGTAAAGAGAGTTAAGTCTGCCCATTTTTCCAGTTGATCCTTTAGCACGCATTTTGTGCACTATTACACCACGATCTCACTTGTCGAAGGCTTTCGCAAAGTCTGTGTATACAACACCTGCGTTTTGTTTGTCCTCCAGTGCATCCAAGACCATGTTATAGTGGTCCAGTAGTTGCGAGAGGCAGTGCGACCTGCTCTAAACCCATGTTACTCTGAGTTGTGTAATTATTGGGAATCTAAGTGATTGGCGATCATGCTTCTTAGAATTCTTTAGAAGATTTATAATGTAAAACGTTAGAGCTATCGATCAATAATTCTTTGCTATTGCTCTGCTGCCACCTTTATGGAGTGGGGCTGTATCCGTTGTTTTTAGTGTCTATGGGATGACACCGTGTCCAGGCTCGCTCCCCATAGCATACTTAAGGCACGCGAAATAGGTTTCTCGCAGTTATTGATGAACACGGAGTTCCACAAGTCCAGGCCTGGGGCAGAGCGCATGTGCATGTTGTCAATGGCCTTTTCAAAGTCCAGTAGAGTTAGGGTTATGTCAGAAATTTGGCATATATTGACAAGGTTTTCAGATTCGTTCATGAAAAATTAATTTAGATTGTCGATGTTTAGTCTGATTAATGGTTCACTAAACAGTCATACTGAGACTTCAGTATCTCACTCGTATCTTTACTGTCGTCCGTGCAAGTCCCATCTTGATTGTTCTACCATATTGTGTTACTACTACTACTACTACAATTAATATTACTACTAATACTACCTCTAGTATTACACCTCACTCTAAGCCTACACATGCCCTCTGTGTCCATGTATTGTTTGTAAAGGCTTGATAAAGTTCCTGGAGAGCGAAACGTTGCCAGAATAAAGTGTCACATTAGTTGCATTTGTGTCCTTTTACTTAACAAGTCCCTACTTGTTGAGCAAGGGACCGATACTGGATATGGTTTTTACCTTGTGTTTAGCATATAAAGAAAACAGTTAGGATTTGTTTTACTTTCATTAATTGCTTTGAGCTCCTGTCTCCTGTGTGAATCATTTAACTTACGTTCAATATTTTCTACTTCCCTAATCAGCGCTTCCTTCCATATGTCAGATAGTACAACCCCTTTGAGAAGCTCAGTGATTCTTCTCCTTCGTTTAATGACCCAATCTCTCTCTTCCGTTTACATCTCTTCTTTTTTATACTCGGCTGATCTTCCGCCAATGATGGGGTGGCGGAAAAAAAAAATAATTGAAACTGTCACTCTAAACAAGTCTTGTTCTTTAGTAAACTGGCTAATAATGATACGGGTTAACGTAAGTGACAAAAATGGGGGAAGAGGGGGAAGGGAGAAATAATATGAGGATGTAATGGAAAAAGGAAATGAGGAACACGAGCTAATCATGTAATTAAAGTATATCTTTTCATTAAATGAAAAGGAGTAGAAAGGAGAAAGAAAAATGAGGAAAAGAAACAAAGGGAGGGGGCAAGACGCCAGGTGGTGAGACTTGGTTTTCCTAGAATGTTTTGACGTGTTTTTTGTGAGGAAAAAACGTTGAAGCTTAAGATATATGTATCTCAAAACATCTGTAGTGAGAAATTACAAGGAAAGAGAAGAAGGGGAGGAAGACGAAACGGGAAGAAGCAGGACATTGTCGGATATTAAAAGTTTTTCTTCTGTAAGTACTTGCTGACTGTGGATGTTCTGAGATGTGAAGAACAGGTGCCGAGAGAGGATGTAATCCACATTGCAACGTTAATGTCTGAAAAATAACTAGTGTGTCTGTAAGAACAAGTAAAGCTTACAGTTCCTCGAATTTGGACGAATCGTAGTGTTATAGTGCATCCCATATCCATTCGCTGTGACGGTAGCGCAAGAAGAATAGGATAGCACAAAAGCCTTAACAACGAGCCAAAGGGGCTGACAAAGTACCCTGGGAATTATACGACAGTTCACTTATCTGTCGTGCAAGCAGATTTAGGAATCTGCTATTATTCCGGTATCATTATACATTAATAAGTTATCTTGACATATCCCCAAGGTTGAGTTGTACTGTCTGTCTCTATATTCCCTCCTGAATGGTGAATGATTAGAGTACCCCGTCAGGAGAGTGTCGATAAGAGCAGTCCAGATACAGACAGATGGGAAACAGTGGAGAAAATCAGTGAAGTCAGATACAGATCTCAGTGGTCCCACGAGGTCTCTTAGCAAAGAAAAACAACTTCATCCAGCTACATTCAAATCTGTCCTAGATAGTTGAGAAGAGCATAACAGAGCAGTGTCCCCGCACAGAGCAGTGTCGCTGCACAGAGCAGTGTCCCCGCACGGAGCAGTGTCGCTGCACAGAGCAGTGTCCCCGCACGGAGCAGTGTCGCTGCACAGAGCAGTGTCCCCGCACGGAGCAGTGTCGCTGCACAGACCAGTGTCCCCGCACAGTGTCCCCGCACAGTGTCCCCGCACCCTCCAGTCAACCCGACCAACTTGCCGGATGGCAAATCTGAACAGGTGGAATGTTACCGTGACGTATCGACAGACGCGCGTGGACACTTTAAATTAATGGTGGACGCAGAATTTAGTTACTACTGCTACGACTACTACAACCATCACCGCTAACTCTACGTCTACAACTTTCACCGCTAATTCTACAACTACCACAATTATCACCGCTAACTCTACGTCTACCACAACTATCACCGCTAACTCTACGTCTACCGCAACTATCACAGCTAACTCTACGTCTACAAACTATCACAGCTAACTCTACAACTTCCACAACTATCACCGCTAACTCTACGTCTACCACAACTATCACAGTTAAGTCTACGTCTACCACATAATTATACACTGAAGTGATATCAGAAAGCCGTTGACAATAGCCAACCCCTGCATAGTGAGTTGAATCCTATGTTTATACACTGCTTGTCCTGCTGGTTCTTAATCTGCTGTCTACACAGTGCTTGTCCTGCTGGTTCTTAATCTGCTGTCTACACAGTGCTTGTCCTGCTGGTTCTTAATCTGCTGTCTACACAGTGCTTGTCCTGCTGGTTCTTAATCTGTTGTCTACACAGTGCTTGTCCTGCTGGTTCTTAATCTGTTGTCTACACAGTGCTTGTCCTGCTGGTTCTTAAACTGTATACATAATTCTAGTCCTGCTGGTTCTTAATCTATAGTTTACACAGTTCTTGTCCTGCTGGTTCTTAATCTGTTTACACAGTGCTTGTCCTGCTGGTTCTTAATCTGTTGTCTGCACAGTGCTTGTCCTGCTGGTTCTTAATCTGTTGTCTGCACAGTGCTTGTCCTGCTGGTTCTTAATCTGTTTGCACAGTTCTTGTCCTGCTGGTTCTTAATCTGTTGTCTGCACAGTTCTTGTCCTGCTGGTTCTTAATCTGTTGTCTGCACAGTGCTTGTCCTGCTGGTTCTTAATCTGTTGTCTGCACAGTGCTTGTCCTGCTGGTTCTTAATCTGTTGGCTGCACAGTTCTTGTCCTGCTGGTTCTTAATCTGTTGGCTGCACAGTTCTTGTCCTGCTGGTTCTTAATCTGTTGTCTGCACAGTTCTTGTCCTGCTGGTTCTTAAATTATTCTGTTGTTTTTGCATTTACAACTTCAATGGGTAATTTATTCTGTTGAGCTATAATTCTGTTTGCTTTATTATTTTTTTACACAAGTTGAAGAAGCAGGAATGAAAGGATAGAAGGAAGGAAGGAAGGGAGGAATAAGAACAGGGAAAGATAACGCGAGGGAGAGCGAACGAAAGAAATACAGGGGAATGACAAGTGAAGATAAAATCTAAAATAGAGAAGAATGAGAATAAGTAAGTATATTAAAGCGACGGAGAGAGATAATAAGACAGAAAGGGAAAATAAGGTAGGAGGATAGAGGAGATAAGAAAAGGAGAAGTGACAGTGAGTAAAGGCATAGGTGACACCAGCCTCCCAGCAATCTCATATTCCGCTGAAGAATATATTTTAGTTTCTCAGTTTCAGAAAACCCAATCATGGTGAGATGGAACCAAGAACACACTCTGGTGGCAGGTGGGGAGACGAAATATTTAATGTTGAAAAAAAAACTTCGTGAAGTGAAAAAACTTGGGTGTTTATGGGTTAAAACGCAGCTAAATCTGGGAGTGAAAAGGGAGCTAAATATTTAGTGGTAGAATTCTGGGTAACTCCTTAGTGTGTGGGGAGGATTAAGATGGATGTGGCTGGGGGCCTTGCAACACTCCTGATGGTGGTGATCATCCTGTCGATGCTGACTCAACTCTCTCTCTCTCTCTCTCAAGAGAGAGAGAGAGAGAGAGGTAGGCAGGTACTTCATTCTATTCATACCTCTCCCCCTCCCCCCAGCACCACCGTACTAACTTGCAATCTTCAATCGTTGGGTAAAAGGACACAAGTGCAACTAATGTGATATTTCATTTTGGCAACGTGTCGCTCTCCAGGAGCTTTGTTAAGCAGTTACAAGCAATTCCGGGACACAGGTATATAACGGTATGTAACGGCTTGACAAAGCTCCTGGAAAGCCAAACGTTAATACTATAATATTGTCTGTGTTTCTACCAACATTTTTACAATCTTCAACTGATTTAATAAAATTAAAATGTGACAACTTACACAGCCCAGAATCAACTTGAACCTTCGAACAAAGAGAACTATATAGATAAATGGTTCAGTGAACCGACAAGTTGATAAATTAGACACATGTGCAACACTTGGGTATCTTTATTCAGAAAACGTTTCGCCACACAGTGACCTCATCAGTCCTAAACTCCTCCTGATCTTCGCCATTTTTGGTTTAGGACTGATGAAGCCAGTGTGTGGCGAAACGTTTCCTCAGTAAAGATACACAAGTGTTACACATGTGTGTAATTCATCAAAATTCACCATCATTACAGCCCATCAAACGAGGACCTCTCCACTTAATGTTCTAAATACAAATGATTCCAAGTTTATTAATCTATTACGAAACTGGAAAATTTAAATCTGCACTGCCTAAGTAGGTACCATCCTGCTCACACGATGCATTGCCAATTATATATTGATGTCGTTCAGAAGAGCCACACTCAGGTGATATCACAGAAGATAATACTACACTAGTATAACAATCTCTGACAGTCCAGCCTTCTACTAAGTAGGATACACAAGTGCTGAAAGTTTGAAGCCAATCAGAAGAAGCTTTCTCAAGTTATTTCGGAAAGCAAATCTGGAAATCGCCTGCAAAACTAGCCAGAGAGCGCCTGCACATGCCATAAGTTACATAATTTTTTCCGTACTTACAGTGCGTCAGTATTGAAGATTAGAAGCTGACTGGATGAGACGTTCTCAAAATATACATGAAAATCCTCGATGGAAACCAAATTCAGACAACCGCTAAAAGAAATCCTTACTGGGATACCTGAAAGTGATTAAGAATTCCCAAAGGGATACCTTCCGCTGATGTGGACTTGTAAATTCAACGCCAGAAGGTTACGATTGTTATTGGAGAGAATTGGTACCAATTTTTCATCTCATTTTTGAAATTGTGGTATTTTTTTCATTAAATAACATGAGGATCCGTCTTCTGAACGGTTTTATTATTGTTGGCTGATGCAAATTTACCAATTAACTAACATAAGCCTAAATTATTGTAGTTTGGGAAATAACTGGAGAATGCTTCTTCTTATGGACTTGAAACTTTAAGTGATGGTGAAGTCTGCCTCAAGCAAGGTTCTCGCTGATTTTTTTGCTGCGTAAGTTTTAAGTTTCTAATTTTATTAAAATTGGTTTCTGCACAGTTACTGGAGAATGTACACCGAGATCGGCTTCAAACCCCCCTAGATACTGATATATCTGAGAGATATTCTTGGATTGTTCTCGAGCTGTGTAGTGCCACTTGTGTCACTTGTGCCACTTGTGCCACTTGTGCCACTTTGAATAAATGATTTAGAAGACCGACAACTTGATAAATAAGACAGTTGTGCAATATATGGTATCTTTATTATGGAAACGTTTTGCTAGTCAGTGGCTTCTTCAGTCCAATACAGAGAAAGGTATATGAAGAGTTTGAAGTAATCAGTCCCTCAGCCGGGAGTCGATGTGTTCAGTCATTCAAGACTGATGGACTGAACACATCGACTCCAGGCTGAGGGCCTGATTACCTTGAACTCCTCCTCATTTCCACTTTCCTGCATTACACAAAGGGAAGCCATGGTTGACGAAATGTTTCCAGAATAATGATACCCAAATGCTGCACAAGTATCTTATTTATCAAGTGCCACTTACCTAGTTTTACTGAAATATGAAAAAAATGGAATAAATGATTTTTTAAGAGCAAAATTTTTAAATGCCTCTGACTGTCAGCTTTCAGGTGCCTTACGGGCGAGTCTTGGGTTTTTTTTTTTGGCTGTGGCCTCAGTTTGCTCATTTTCACCTCCGTCACTCGGCTGTCATCGGCTATAAGCTGAAAATTCCAGTTTTTGGTTTTAATAATCAAAATTCATTTTTTTTACTGATATGTAGGTAATTTAAAACTGAATATAAATAATTAACGAAAAGTTTCACGAGTTTAGTGACCATTAAATGTTATATTTCCATATTGCTTAATTGCAGAGTCAGTCACATGTGTTCACTGTGTTCACTGTGTTCACTGTGTTCACTGAGTTCACTGTGTTCACTGTGTTCATTGAGTTCATTGTGTTCACTGTGTTCACTGTGTTCACTGTGTTCCCCTGTTTTCATTGAGTCATTGTTTTCACTGGTTCAACTGTGTTCATTGAGTTCTTGTGTTCACTGTGTTCATTGTTTCACTTGAGTTCACTGTGTTACTGTTTCTTTGAGTTCACTGTTTTTCAGTGTTCACTGTGTTCATTGTGTTCATTGTGTTCATTGTGTTCACTGTGTTCACTGTGTTCACTGTGTTCACTGTGTTCACTGAGTTCATTGAGTTCACTGTGTTCACTGTGTTCAACAACTTGAGAACGCCTTATTCGATCGACTTGAAATCTGCAACGCTGTTAAAATGTAACCTAAGAAAGGTTCGTAGAACTATTTTCTTGAGAAAATAGCTCTACGGACTATTGGGCAGATGGTTTGTAAAACTATTTGTCCACGTGAATAATTCGTGGCTTTACCTCCTCTTTCATCAAGTTTATAAATGCAAACCTGGTTTAATTTTCTTTATCATTATTTTCTTACAACTTGAGAAAGCCTCTTGTTATTGCATTTATTCTTTTAAAACTAACCTATCTTACTTAGAGAAAATTGGTATTGTTATTACAGTATGTAAAGGCGAATCTGCTTTTTAATTATTATTATTATTATTATTATTATTATTATTATTATTATTATGGGGAGCGTTAAATTCGTAGGGATTATACAGCGCCTGTGGGGGGGGGGGGTGTAAAGCATTCAGGCTCAGTTCAAGGAACTGGAGCACAGATCCAATTCCCTAAATCAAGAGCCCCTCACCAGCCTGCTTTTTCAAGTGGTGAGCTATTGCTGCATAAAATATTTTGAGTCTGTCTCGTCTGTACAACTTAAGTCTTGAGCAACTGATGCGTCTGAAGAAAAATATATCTTTAGGATTTAGGCTGTGTTGGTGCTTATTAGTCAATTTATTAATATAGTTAATAAATGTGGAATTCGTGGATGCTGTGTGATAACCTGGAGAACGCGTCTTCCGATCGGCATCAAACGTTTTGACCAAATGTGCTTTTCTCAGAGGAAGCTTCTATTTGATTATGGGTAGTATAAATTTTTAAATTGCCTATTTTATATATAAAATTCGTGAGTGAAGTAATTGGAGAATGCCTCTTTTATATCTTATTTCAAGCAAAATTCGGATTGGCTTTATGCTCCGTATAAGTCAATTTCCCAATTATAGGGAAGAAATTGGGTATATAAAAATACTGGTTTTCATGTGATAATTTGTGAATGTCTCATCCTATAAACTTCAAACTCCTGCACCTAGAGAATGTAATATCTTAGCGGTTTTACACTTAAAGTGCCGGTGAACTTTTGGATAATGATCACTGAGGGATAGCTAAGAATGACTCTTCTGGTTGGCTTTAAACTTTGTGGAAGGTTCAACTTTTTCCTTTCTGAAATTTCGTCATTTTAACTGATGATACGATATTAGTTTCCATGTGATAACTTGTGAGTGCTTCTTGTGGATGGCCTCGGATCTTCAATGGTGGAATTTAACTGCATGAGAAATTTATGCCGCACTCTTTACTATTCCTTTCGCGAGGTACAGGAGACTGAGCTTAAGAGATGGGGCGAATACCTTCCTCAGATTACGCAGTAACTGAAACACATACAGTTTACTCCAAAAGCTTCAGGAATTTGGGAAAATCCTACCCCTTCTGCTATGCTCTTACGTGCCAGTAAAACGCCCCTCCCTCCCCGTGTTTACTTTTCTTGCGAAACGCATTCAGAACCTCCATTTGCATTCTAATCCCACGTTCAATGGCTGCAGAATTCTGGAGGAAAAGGAAAGTTGTAGCAAGCCAGAAGGGGATCCCAGAGAAGCCAATGGTTGTGGCAGCAGCACGGCCGCCACAGCTCTCAAGTCTGGACACTACCAGGGCCAAGGTTATAACACAAAGTTTTTTTTATTTCTCGTGAGCTGGTGATATGAGATTGTATCTTTGTCCCACAATTACACCACGACGCGAAGAGCATGAGGAAGGTGGTGTCCGGATTTGGAATAAGATTCTCTCTCCTTAGGGATATATACCTCTTAGTATATATATAATGAGAGATTATATATATACTTCTCTCTATATATACACAGATATTTACTTCTCGGTGTTCATACATCGAGATATACACCTCTTGATGTATAAACCCTTCAGTATATACATATCGTAAATATAGATATATAACACCTCTCGGTGTATACACTATGTGAATTATTATTATTCTGTAGTTAATTTATTAAATTTTATGCCTATCGATTACACGATGGTCAACAATTTTACATTAAACCCGTACAGCACCAGTCATGAATACTTCAATAACTACGAGAGTTAACCTCTCAGTTTATATACAATGAGATATACAAACCTGTCGGTATGTATACCTTTGTATTATAAAGGTTAAGTGGGTTTTAAACTTATCGACTACACGATGGTCATTAAGGATGCACGTAACCTGCTGTCACCAGTCAATAATACCGTAATTCCTAAAACAGAAAATAAACTAAACTCTCAGTTTATATACCCTGAGAAATACAAATCTCTCCGTGTATATACCCTTTTTTTCTATTTTCTTGGTTAATTGGGCATAAAGACTATCGACTACTCAGAGTCATTATAGTTGCACATGACCTGTTTACCACTGCTCAACAATATACTCTTAATCCCCAAAATAGGAATTAATTAACTCTCATTATATACACAGATCCACATACTACTAGGTGAATATATCCTTCATGATAATGTTAATGGTATACAATACTGACAAGTACATGAGTAAAATATACAAAAAGTGCCCTATTTATCTGATTCTAAACCTTTCTGTACACTGACGGAAACACGTACAGAAGTACTACTTCCGTAACCTTCTGTTTAGAAGCGCAGTAGCCGGGGTGGTAGAGCATCAGACTGTCAATTTATGGACCTCGGTTAGCGCCCCCTGTCCATCTTTATGTTTATTCGTTTCTGTACACGTTTATTCACCTGTGGTTTCACATGAAGTCAAGCAGCAGAATCTTATTTAAAAATCCTTATCATATTAATTAACATGAAAGACACGTTCCTTCTTCTTTTCATTTGTCAAACAAAGGAACAACTTAACTCCTTCAGAGCTGTTTACGTCTTAATTTCCGCCCCTCGCGAAGACCCAATTCCTTCACAATGGCTGGCACAAGAACATCAAAGGAGGAACACACTTAAGTAAATTATCTCCTAATCTTGTTTCCTGAAGTTAATTCTTTCCTGGGCGAGTACACAAACGAGGAAGTCCATTGTCTTGGTGTTTGTCCAGCGAAACTTCTATGTAGTTTTTGTTAGTTTATTCGTCAGGGATAAACCCTGACACGCGTCTTAAATGACCAGTTCAGTGGCGCCGGCACTACAGCAGGGACGTGGGAAGACTGTGTGTTTAGCTAAGGACACGTGAAGGTGGGGCAGCCTTAGCACTAAGGCTTGCCATGACAACAGCCACCACTGGTTTGAAAACAAAGACACAACATTTCGCTCTAAAGAGAGCTTAATTGTAAGTCATGATTTCCAAAAGCTCTCCTTGGAGCGAAACGTTACCTTAGTAAAGGTAACTTGACTTCATTCCTTAGAGAAGTACATTCTTCACGGTGCCGGACTCTGCCTGGAGAATATGTACTTATGTGTATATAAAAGTACACATAGACGTTTCTCTTGTACTGTGACAACAGAAATGGAACCCATCTCTGGCAGTCATATCTCTTAATATATGTTATTTTTTTTATCTATGTAACCACCCATTATTGCTACACCGTCTGTCATTGTGTTGTATTTCGTGAAGAGCTAAGCCCGTGAGAACTTAGTGAGTGCCAGGAGTGGCGGAGGCTCGAACCTCCGTCGTCTAGTGATAGCCAGTTCTTTGATCAGTCAGGCTCTTTGTGATCGCACCATGTATCAGTATCCAGAGGTGGAAATGACTTTGCTCTTTAGCAGGATAAGAAAAAGTCGAGTCACAAGTGCCCCCCCGTTCTCTCTCTCTCTCTCTCTCTCTCTCTCTCTCTCTCTCTCTCAGGGATGTTTGTATTCCTGGGTAATGTTTACTGTTCTTGCGTCTCTTTGTCCTTCCTTCCGCCCCTTCATCCACCCTTTCGTCCTTTCCTCCTCCTATCCATCCGTTCGTCCTTCCTCCCCTCCCTCCCCTCCTTCCTCTCCCTCCCTCCCCTGCCTCCTCTCCCTCCCTCCCTCCCTCCCTCCCTCCTTCTCTCCCTCCTTCCCTCCTCCTTCCCTCCCTCCTTCCCTCCCTCCTTCTCTCCCTCCTTCCCTCCCTTCTCACTCCTCTCTCCCTCCACTCTCTATCCAGCTGTTTCTTCTCCCTCCGACCCTCCGCCCATCCATGAGATGGATGTCGCTGCTCAGTCCCATAATATAATTAGTCCCTTGCAGAGTCAATATAATAATCAAATTATCAGTTAATTGCATATTTACATTCTTCAAGTACATGCAGGTAATTAGGTTAGTAATTACTTGTTATTTGATTAATGAATATTTCAATAAATTCTTATTAATAATTATATATAGAGTTAAATTAAGCATTAAAACACGTCCAATAGAATGTTGACTCTCTATTATGGGATGTGTGTATGTCATACACACCGTGTTTGTCAGGATACGTATAGCATACACAGCCAGTATGTCAGGATACATGACATACACAGCCAGTATGTCAGTATACATATGACATACACATTCATTATGTCGGTATACGGCCTGGTCATGGACCGGGCCACGGGGGCGTTGACCTCCAGGCCATCCTCCAGTTGGCAGTGGTCAGTCGTCACGTGAGGTCACAGACCCTGAGCTGCTTTGGGGATTAGCGTGGACGGTTACAAAGCATGGCTTGCTTCTGCAGTGTTTTAAAAACTGAGGTTGGAGAGTTGAAGGAGGAGGTCTTGCTTCTCCAGGAGGAGATTAGGAGGCTGAAGGTCCACCTCAATGGGTCTGGGAGAGAGTGTGAGGTGGCTGGAGTTGTGGGGAATGAGACTTCTAGCAGTGAGGTGCAGTCTGTCTCTCGCTGTGAGGAGGCTGTAGTTGGGGAGGTAGCAACGGCTACCAGCAGTGAGGTGCAGCCCAGCACCTGCTACAAGTGGCGAGTTGTTCACAGTAATGGGAGGCGCATCAGAGTAAGGAAAGTTAAGAGTGAAGATCTGAAGGTAGGAAATCGCTTCTCTGTTCTCCAGGATGAATGTACTTCAGTGGCCAGTGAAGGTAAGGGTACTACTGCCCTGCTAATGAAGGTAAGCGCATTCTTGTGGTTGGTGACTCTCAGGTAAGATATATTGACCGTGCTTTTTGTAATAGGAATAAGAAGATGAGAGATAGAGTGTGCTTCCCTGGAGCTGGTGTTGGGGACATTGTCAACAGGCTGGATAATATCATGTCAGGTAATGGGAACAAGCCCATTATCTGTCTCAGTGCTGGTGGAAATGATATTGGGAAGGGTAGGAGAGAAGAGCTGCTAGATAAGTACAGGTCAGCTATAGATTTCATTAGTCTAAGGGAGGGATCCCAATCATATGTAGCATCTTGCCTAGAAGGGGAGTAGGAAATGAATGGTTGTCTAGGGCAATTGGTGTAAATTGCTGGCTAGACAGATACTGCAAGGAACTTGCAATCCCATTCATTGACAACTGGAACAACTTTTATGGCAAATATGATATGTATGCAAGGGATGGGGTACATCTCTCTGGGGCAGGGGTGGGTAGCACTTGCAGACTCGATTGAGAAGGCCATTGGTGAAATGCCTATGATTTTAAACTGATGGAAGATAGAGGTATGGGTGTGTGTGGGAAACAAGCAGGATGCAACACTAGGGTTGGAAACAGTAAATGTATAAAAGGCATTCAGCATGAAGTTATAAATAAAGACAATAGAACAGGTCAGCAAACAAAGGGGGACAGCAGAGGGCAGCAAGGGACTAGCTCCCTTAAGGTTTACTATACTAATAGCAGGAGTGTTAGAAATAAGATAGATGAGCTAAGATTAATTGCAAGTGCAGGAAACATTAGATATTATTGCTATAACAGAGACCTGGCTCAATCTGAAAGATAGAGAGATGCCCTCTGAATGTCACATACAAGGCTATAAATTATTCCACACTGACAGGGTCAACAGGAAAGGTGGTGGAGTAGCGATGTATGTCAGAGACAATTTAAATTGTTGTGTTAGACAAGATATTAAATTAGAAGCGTCAGCCACTGAATCTGTTTGGTTACAGCTTCTCGAGGGCCGAGAAAAATTAATTTTGGGTGTGATTTACAGGGCCCCAAATCTTGATAGGGAGTGCAGTAAACTTCTGTGGGACGAAATTCGTAAGGCATCTACATACGAAAATGTTGTGCTAATGGGAGATTTCAACTATAGACAGATTGACTGGAGCAATTTGACAGGAAATTTAGAGTCGGGTGACTTTCTTGATACGATCCAGGATTGTTTTTTAAAACAGTTTGTGACAGAGCCAACTAGGGGAAATAACCTCCTTGACTTGATTCTTGCCAGTAGGGAAACACTAATTAATAATCTTGAGGTTAATGATGAGCTTGGGGAGAGTGATCACAAATCACTCAGTTTTAATATATCATGGAATTCCCCTAATAATGGCAATCAAGTCTCCGTCCCTGACTTTCGCTTGGCTGATTTCATAGGACTGAAAAAATTACTTAGGTGGGCTGAACTGGAATGACCTGACTAAGGGTCAGGTAGGTGGTGATGGTTGCCGATATGATGCTTTCCAGGGCATAGTTCTAGCTGCTCAGTCAAATTATGTTCCAAATAGGGAAATCAGATCAAACAAAAATGATCCTAAATGGATGAACAATAGATTAAAATATCTGATTGGTCAAAAGAGAGGCATATATAGGCAAATCAAAAGAGGAGAGGGGCAATTAAGAAATCGATATATTCAGTTAAAGAGAGAAATAAAAAAGGGAATTAGAAAAGCAAAAAGAGATTATGAGGTTAAAGTTGCAAGAGAATCGAAGACTAACCCAAAAGGATTCTTTCAGTTATACAGAAGTAAGATCAGGGACAAGATAGGCCCACTCAAAAGTTCCTCGGGTCAGCTCACTGACAGTGATAAGGAAATGTGTAGAATTTTTAACACATACTTCCTCTCAGTTTTTACACATGAGGATACCAGCGATATTCCAGTAATGATAAATTATGTAGAACAGGACGATAATAAACTGTGCACTATTAGGGTCACAAGTGACATGGTCCTTAGGCAAATAGATAAATTAAAACCTAACAAATCCCCAGGCCCTGATGAACTGTATGCAAGGGTTCTAAAGGAATGTAAAGAGGAGCTTAGCACACCTTTGGCTAATCTTTTCAACATATCACTACAAACTGGCATGGTGCCAGATAAGTGGAAAATGGCAAATGTGATACCTATTTTCAAAACAGGTGACAGGTCCTTAGCTTCGAACTATAGACCAATAAGCCTAACCTCCATAGTGGGAAAATTTATGGAATCAATAATTGCCGAGGCAGTTCGTAGCCACCTTGAAAAGCATAAATTAATCAACGAATCTCAGCATGGTTTTACAAAGGGGCGTTCCTGCCTTACGAATTTATTAACTTTTTTCACTAAGGTATTTGAGGAGGTAGATCATGGTAATGAATATGATATTGTGTATATGGACTTCAGTAAGGCTTTTGACAGGGTCCCACATCAGAGACTATTGAGGAAAATTAAAGCACATGGAATAGGAGGAGAAATTTTTTCCTGGATAGAGGCATGGTTGACAAATAGGCAGCAGAGAGTTTGCATAAATGGGGAGAAATCAGAGTGGGGAAGCGTCACGAGCGGTGTTCCACAGGGGTCAGTGTTGGGCCCCCTGCTGTTCACAATCTACATTAACGATATAGATGAGGGCATAAAGAGCGACATCGGCAAGTTTGCCGATGACACCAAAATAGGCCGTCGAATTCATTCTGACGAGGACATTCGAGCACTCCAGGAAGATTTGAATAGACTGATGCAGTGGTCGGAGAAGTGGCAGATGCAGTTTAATATAGACAAATGCAAAGTTCTAAATGTTGGACAGGACAATAACCATGCCACATATAAACTAAATAATGTAGATCTTAATATTACGGATTGCGATAAAGATTTAGGAGTTCTGGTTAGCAGTAATCTGAAACCAAGACAACAGTGCATAAGTGTTCGCAATAAAGCTAATAGAATCCTTGGCTTCATATCAAGAAGCATTAATAATAGGAGTCCTCAGGTTGTTCTTCAACTCTATACATCCTTGGTTAGGCCTCATTTAGATTATGCTGCACAGTTTTGGTCACCGTATTACAGAATGGATATAAATTCTCTGGAAAATGTACAAAGGAGGATGACAAAGATGATCCCATGTATCAGAAACCTTCCCTATGAGGATAGACTAAGGGCCCTGAAACTGCACTCTCTAGAAAGACGTAGAATTAGGGGGGATATGATTGAGGTGTATAAGTGGAAGACAGGAATAAATAAAGGGGATGTAAATAGTGTGCTGAAAATATCTAGCCTAGACAGGACTCGCAGCAATGGTTTTAAGTTGGAAAAATTCAGATTCAGGAAGGATATAGGAAAGTACTGGTTTGGTAATAGAGTTGTGGATGAGTGGAACAAACTCCCGAGTACAGTTATAGAGGCCAGAACGTTGTGTAGCTTTAAAAATAGGTTGGATAAATACATGAGTAGATGTGGGTGGGTGTGAGTTAGACCTGATAGCTTGTGCTAACAGGTCGGTTGCCGTGTTCCTCCCTTAAGTCAATGTGACCTGACCTGACTAGGTTGGGTGCATTGGCTTAAGCCGGTAGGAGACTTGGACCTGCCTCGCATGGGCCAGTAGGCCTTCTGCAGTGTTCCTTCGTTCTTATGTTCTTATGTTCTTATACGTATGACACAACATAGCCAGTGTGTCGTCAGTCTTCTAGCACTAAACATCAGGAGAAAAAACATGTTTTAAGTAATATATACTGGAAAAGAAAAAGTAATAATAAGTATCTGCGACATTAGACACAGCAGACTCACGCCATTAAGAAAAGGAGGAAGAGGCAGATTTGAAATAGAATGACGTACCCTCTTTAAGCGGGAAAAAAAGGGTCGTTGAACTTCTCAGAGCTTCGAAACTTGTAATACTTGTAACTTCCCTCACGAATAGAGAAAAAGTAACTGTCAGAGTTACTGAATACGTCAGGTTAAAAATACCAGCATCGGTAAATGTTCATGAATGACGGAGCTAAAATACATCAACTAAATTAAAAAAAGAACCGAAAAGGCTTCATCTTCTTCGTAAAACTAACATCAAGGAAGACATCAAGCACCAGGTCCTTGCTTAAAAACAGATGTTTAGTTTAATATGTTTATTATGCACCCCGTACCCATCCTGTGGGCGGTAGTCAAAAGATTACAGAGGTACATAATTGGTCCAGAGACTGAACTCCAAAGTTTTGATAGCTGAACAAGTTACAGAGGTAATGAACTAGATCTGGTCACAATCATGACCAAGTTACAAAGGTAGTGAGCTCCAGGTAGAGCTGGTCACATTCATGGCTAATTACAAAGTTAATGAATCATAAACACGTTAATTTGAGAATTTACGAGGGCAATGAGCTCCAGGTAGAGCTGGTCACAGTCATGACAAGTTTCATAGGTAATGAATCATAAACACGTTAATACATGGTTACATTCATGAGCAAATTACAGAGTAATGATTATTATTATTATTATTATCAAAAAGAAGCGCTAAGCCACAAGGGCTATACAGCGCTGCAGTACAGAGTAATGAGTAATTATAAAACATTCTAGGGAATGCATGCATTGCCCCAACAACAGATGTTGCTAGGTGCCTGTCCCTCCGCGGCAGGACAAAAGACAGCCATTGCAAACAACAGCAGGTTGCGCCAGGAACTGCTGCTTGCAGGAGCACCATCGACCCTCCCCAAGAGGTCCAAGAGGCCAGCGACTCCGCTAGCAGCCCGAGGGAGAGCTGCCCTGAGGACATGTCAACGTCTTGGTGGACGCCAATTTGATTGAAGATCCCAGGCCCTCCGTAAAGGTGAAGTCACGGCAGCTGTCACCTCTGTCTGCTGGGAAGGGCTGTTGGTTGTTTCCACCTAGAGCCCTCCGGGTGCCCAGACACCCACCGTGTGCACGGATGTTGAAGCTTGAGGAAGTGAGTGCACACTGCCTGTGGCACACCTGACAGCTTCTAATTACAACAGACAGAGGACATTAAACTCCATGCGTAAGCTTTATAATAATAATAATAATAATAATAATAATAATAATAATCTTTATTTCTACAAGTACATGTACAAAGTATACAGGGATGACATTAATGATATACTCTATATAGAAAGCCGCTTGTTATGCAGAGCATTTCGGGCAAATGAGGTCAGTTTTGTCCCAGGACACGACCCACACCAGTCGACTAACACCCAGGTACCTACTTACTGCTAGGTAAACAGTGACAGCAGGTGCCTTAAGGACACACACCCCAATGTTTTCACCCTACCGGGGATCGAACCACGGACCTCAGTGTGTGAGCTGAGTGCGCTACTGAGCTACAACTAATAATGAACAAAAAAGCACCATACCGCGGATGTAACAATACATAAATTACTCGCACATAGAAGATTGAAACTTAGGACTACATTTTGGTCAGATTTGGATCATTAACTAGTCACACATAAACGCGAAGGGAAGGGCGCAAGTATTTATACGAGGAGACGAGGCCGAGAGAACGAGAGGCGGTAGAGGAAAGAGTAAAAGTAGTGGTAGTGGTAGAATTAGTGGTGAAAGTAGTAGCAGTACTATGTAGCGCAACAGTGGCAGAGGTGGTGTGGGTCGCATCCTGGGGACAAAATTAACCTCAGATGCTGAAAACGTTCTGCATAACCAGGGGTTTTCAGTATAGTATGTCACTGATGTCAGCTAGATCTGTATAATGAAGATTCTTCTTATTATTACTATTATTATTATTTCCGGCTTGGAGATGTTGAGGGAACTGGTTCTGAACCTGCACACTAAAATAACCCGCAAAAGGACGTAAGATATGGTACAGATAGATGCTATGTATAAACTAACCACAGGAGACACTCTGGGTATCAGTGGGTGGTGAGGATAGATTATCCTACTAACATGTTCTCATCCAACTAATCGTTGCTGGCAACAACAGGAGGAACACTCAGGGTAGCCGAAGGAGGTTGGGGTAGAGTCTACTGCTAACCTGTTCTCATCCAACCTATCCTTGCTGACCTTTCAACCATAAATCTTTCCCTGCTTTTGCTGCAGTTCTGCCACAATCCCACTCTGCCCACATATTTCCTTTCATAGACTCCTAATGCATCTTGCAGCTCAAGATCAAAGTTGAAAGGGAAGCCGTTAAGGGATGGAAGTATAAAGATTTTTTTTGCACGAGTGGAACTCAAGAAAAGTCCTTTACAGTTGAAGATGGTGCACCAGGAGGGCAGAGACGGCATCAAGCTCTTTACCCTCTCGAGGAAGCTGCTCTCCGGGCTGCTGATTAAATAACCTCAGGAAAACCACCCACTTGACGACCTCTGGTAAGTTGGAAGGAAAAAACAGGAGTGTTAGCTACTCCAGAGTGGTGGAGGTTAGGAGAAGGTGTGGTACTGGAGGCGTGGGTTGCCAGGAAGACGATAGATGGATGGTGAGGGTGGAAGGGGTAGAGATTGATGGAGGTGGAGCTGCGGAGACATGTAATGGTGGTAGGTGAATGGGAGAGGAATAGCTAAAAAGAATGGGTGAGGGGGAAAAGAAAGTATTTATATGGAAGAAATAGAAGGGAAGATGGAGGGTGAAGATATCATGGAAGAGATTCGGGGAAGCAGAGAAAAGAAAAAAATGAGGATAAGGTAAGCCAAGAGGAAGAAATGCCAGGAAAAAAAAGAGAAAGATGGATTGAATGTTGGTAAACAGAGAGAGGGTTAATAAACAAGGAGAGAGGGCTGAGAAAGGAAAACTGACCAGTGCCTCTGTCAGTTGAAACGACAAAGCTGTTTTAAGTCGTAATTTCTAAGACAGCCCTAAGTCAATGTTTGCAAGAAATATAGATAATGCTAAATCGGTTTTCTTCAAAATACTTTATAAACTGTATATAGTATGTTTGTGAGTGTTTAATATTGTGCTGATACCAAGTGTTGGTACAAGCTGCATCTCTTACTAATGTTATCACCTTTTGTGTCGCATATCACGGGGGATGTCATTTTCTGTGTTTATACACACACACACACACACACACACACACACACACACACACACACACACACACACACACACACACACACACACACACACACACACATGGTGGGTGCAGACGTGGGTGCACACGTGGGTGCACAAGGCTCAGAGAACCTTCGTGTTTTTGAGGCGTGCAGTAACCGCTAGCAGTAATCAGTGGTAGTGACAAAGTCAGTGAACAATCCTACGAGTGATAACTATAGTTATTAGCTAAAAAAAATTCGAGAGGAAGCCTGAATTCATTATTTTCTTTTTAAAGTGCCAAACCGTTGTGGGTCTACTAGGCACTGTTGCCACACAGATTCAAACATAAAAAGATCAAAGTGAGTCTGGAAACGGGTATTCAAGAATTACCAGCGTTTGGTTAACAAGTGAATTGTGGGGCACCGTAATGTGAGAGTGAAAAAATTAATAAGCAAAAGGAGAAAGAAAAAATAAAATATACAACAAGGGAAGGTGGCAGTAGGCCTGCTGAAGCAGTGACGTCACAACAGTTTGTATCCCATTATACATATAAAGTGTAATACCGAATGTGAAGTGTATTCTGTAATGAGTGAAAAGTGAAATCACTTGAGGAATATGGGATGCATGAGCATATATGGTTATAAACATCATGGGTGAAGGAGTTACAAAATAGTAATAGAAGGCCTATGTACGACGACTACGTCATCAGCATCTGGCAACTTGTCATCACACCGCTGCCAGCACAAGTATTGCTCACCTGTTGAGGTTGCATTTTGCAAGGTTGAGTTCTGGTCCTGCATCACTGTTAGATACTGGTCACTCACTCCTGCAAGCCATTACCAAAATTAGAGTAGAAATAGCATAGACGAGAGTGCAAGGAGTAAAGCGGTAGTGAGGGATAACGTCAGACACTTAAGCTGAGACAAGCTAAATTTTACAACCTAGCTACTTTCTGAATTTTATAAGTAGAATCGATAAGTGTTACAAGTATTGGTAAGCTTAGAATTACTGGTATCTACCGGTATTTATTAGCAGTATGAATACTTAGAAGTGGGGACACACACACATACACACACACATCCACACACACATACACACATACATACATACACACATATACACACATACAACACCACACACACACACACACACATACACACACACAACACACACACATACACACTACATACATACACACATATACACACATACACACACACACACACACATACACACACACACACACACACATACACACAGACACACACATACACAACACCCATACACACACACACACATACATACATACACACATACACACACACACACACAGGAACACGCACTTGTAAGCTGTAGTACACACGCAAACACACACATACACAGGATTTCACACCTTCCTGTGAACTGACCATCTGAACCTCGCTCCTTCTCTCCCCCTCTCTCCCTCTCTACCTATCTCTCTCTACCTATCTCACTCTTTACCTATATCTCTCTACCTATCACTCTCTACCTATCTCTTTCTCTCTCTTCCCTCTCCCATCTCTCCCCTCTAACATCTCTCCCCCTCTAACATCTCTCCCCTCTCATTATCTCTACCCTCTCCCTTTTCCATCTCTCTCCTCTCTTCCCCTCTCTCTCCCCCCTAGCCTCTCTCTCCCCTCTCTCTCTTCCATCTCCCCCTCTTTCCCCCTTCTCCCCCTCTCTCCCTCTCTCTCTCTCTCTCTCTCTCTCTCTCTCTCTCTCTCTCTCTCTCTCTCTCTCTCTCTCTCTCTCTCTTGCTCTTTCTCCCCCATTTTCCCTTCTCACTATATCCCTCTCCTACCCTTCCCTTCTCTCTCTCTCTCCCCCCTCTCTCACTCTCACTCTCTCTTCTCCTTTTTCCTTCTCACTATCCCCCTCTCTCTTTCTACCTTCCCTTCTCTCTCTCTCTCTCCCCCATTTTCCCTTCTCACTCTCCCCCTCTCCTTCCCTTCTCCTCTCTCTCTTTCCCCCCCTCACACTCTCTCTCTCCTTTTCCCTTCTCACTCTCCCCCTCTCTCTCCTACCTTTCCCTTCTCTCTTCTCTCACGAAAAAAAAAAAGATGGTGGGGACTCACAGGAACCAGGGATCAGATGAGAATAGTTCTGGTAGGGAGGAGTGGATGGAGGAGCAGTGGAAAAGGATGGAACAAGAGTGGGAGAGAAAATTAGGAGAGCTTTCTGAAAAAATGGAGAAAGAGCTCTCTGTGAAACTGGAAAAGAGGTTGGAGAAGGAGACAAAGAATTGGGAGGCACAAGTCGAAACTGCAGTAGCCAAGATAAGGGTCCTAGAAGTTGAGATAAATAGGCTGAAGCGAGTTACAGGGGCAGTGACCAGAGAAGACACAGCATATGAAGCTGCGAGGCCGAACAGGAAGGAAGGAGTTATGAATTATGCTAAGGTCATATCAGCCTGCCAAGGAAGGCCAAGGAGCGAAAGGGAAGAACAGCTGGGTGCAGATGGAGAGGGTGATAGGTCGAATGCTGAGGCACAACCATGCTATCAAGAGCCACTGGAAAAATCAAGGGAGAAAATGACCACATACAGGCAGGATCCAGAGTCACAGAGGGTGAGGCAATGGGAGGAGGAAAGGGCAAAATCAGTGTTTATCCATGAGATTCAGGAGAGAGAGGAAAGGACACACACTGAAAGGCAGCAGGAAGAAAGAAAGGAGATTAAGAAAATCATCATGGAAATAGGTGAAGAGATGGACGAGATTGTAAATTTTCAGAGAATAGGGGGGTACTCGAAGGGGAGAAACCGACTGATCAAGCTGATTCTCAGGACGGAAACAGTGCGAAACAGGATCCTCCAAGAGAAACCACGGTTGAAATACTTGGAAGAGTACAAGAGGGTGTTCCTAGACAGAGACAGAACACAATCAGAACGACAGCAGCTGAGGGAGAGGACAAAAAAGCGAAAGGAGCTAGGAAAGGAGACAAGGATGGAACCAGCAGAGGTCAGTCAGAGCAGAACAGAACAGCAAGGGCAAGCACACACACAACTATTCTCAGAACCCCACAACCTATCACACCATCCCAACACACACTACAATCCATACCCACAGCCTCCACCCAACACCGAGCTATAGAATCCCACAGTATGCTACCAGGTCTCCCACCCTCACAGGCCCCCCAAACCACAGTGTTGGAAAGGAAACTGAAGGTATGGTACACAAACGCTGATGGAATAAAAAATAAGTGGGAGGAGTGGCATGAAAGAGTCAAAGAGGCATCACAGGACATCATAACTCTCACAGAAACCAAGCTTACAGGTATGATAACAGATGCCATCTTTCCAATGGGATACCAAATCCTGAGGAAAGACAGAGAGAACAGGGGGGGTGGAGAAGTGGCATTGCTGATCAAAAATCGCTGGAATTTTGATGAGCTGGAGAGAGGAGACAGTGGAGAAAAAAGTGATTACATAGCGGGAACGCTTAACTCTGGAGGTCCCAAGGAGGTAATAGCAGTGATGTATAACCCACCACAGAACAGCAGGAGGCCAAGGCAAGAGTACGACGAGAGCAATAGAGCGATGGTTGACACACTGGCTGCAGTGGCCAGAAGAGCTCATGCATGCAGGGCAAAGCTCCTGATCATGGGTGACTTTAACAACAAGGAGATCGATTGGGAGAACTTGGACCCACATGGGGGCCAAGATACATGGAGGGCTAAGATGATGGAGGTGGTACTGGAAAACTTCATGTACCAACACGTAAGGGACACTACAAGAGAGAGAGGAGAGGATGAACCAGCAAGGCTGGACTTAGTATTCACCTTGAGTAGTGCAGATATGGAGGACATCACAATTGAAAGACTCCTTGGGGCCAGCGACCATGTGGTTTTAAGCTTCGAATACACAGAGCTACAAGTGGAGGGAGAAGCAGGAAGGCCAGGACAAATGAAGCCAAACTACAAGAAAGGGGACTACACAGAAATGAGGAACTTCCTGAACGGGGTTCAGTGGGACAGAGAACTGGCAGGGAAGCCAGTTAATGAGATGATGGAATATGTAGCAACAAAATGCAAGGAGGCTGAGGAGAGGTTTGTACCCAAGGGTAACAGGAATAATGAAAAAGCCAGGATGAGCCCATGGTTCACCTAAAGGTGCAGGGAGGCAAAAACCAAGTGTGCTAGGGAATGGAAGAAATATAGAAGGCAAAGGACCCAGGAGAATAAGGAGAACAGTCATAGAGCCAGAAACGAATATGCACAGATAAGAAGGGAGGCCCAAAGACAATATGAAAATGACATAGCAGCGAAAGCCAAATCTGAACCAAAACTGTTATACAGCCACATCAGGAGGAAAACAACAGTCAAGGACCAGGTAATCAGGCTAAGGAAGGAAGCAGGAGAGACAACAAGAAATGACCGTGAAGTATGTGAGGAACTCAACAAGAGATTCAAAGAAGTGTTCACAGAGGAGACAGAAGGGGCTCCAGAAAGACGGAGAGGTGGGGCACACCACCATGTGCTGGACACAGTGCACACAACCGAGGAAGAAGTGAAGAGGCTTCTGAGTGAGCTAGATACCTCAAAGGCAATGGGGCCAGATAACATCTCCCCATGCGTATTGAGAGAGAGAGCAGAGGCACTATGTGTACCCCTAACAACAATATTCAATACATCTATCGAAACAGGGAGATTGCCTGAGGCATGGAAGACAGCAAATGTAATCCCAATCTTTAAAAAAGGAGACAGACATGAAGCACTCAACTACAGACCAGTGTCACTGACATGTATAGTATGCAAAATCATGGAGAAGATTATCAGGAGAAAAATGGTGGAACACCTAGAAAGGAATGATCTCATCAACAGCAGCCAACATGGTTTCAGGGACAGGAAATCCTGTGTCACAAACCTACTGGAGTTCTATGACATGGTGACAGCAGTAAGACAAGAGAGAGAGGGGTGGGTGGATTGCATATTCTTGGACTGCAAGAAGGCGTTTGACACAGTTCCACACAAGAAATTGGTGCAAAAACTGGAGGACCAAGCAGGGATAACAGGGAAGGCACTACAATGGATCAGGGAATACTTGTCAGGAAGACAGCAACGAGTCATGGTACGTGGCGAGGTGTCAGAGTGGGCACCTGTGACCAGCGGGGTCTCACAGGGGTCAGTCCTAGGACCAGTGCTGTTTCTGGTATTTGTGAGCGACATGACGGAAGGAATAGTCTCTGAGGTGTCCCTGTTTGCAGATGATGTGAAGTTGATGAGAATTCACTCGATTGAAGACCAGGCAGAACTACAAAGGGATCTGGACAGGCTGCAGACCTGGTTCAGCAATTGGCTCCTGGAGTTCAATCCCACCAAGTGCAAAGTCATGAAGATTGGGGAAGGGCAAAGAAGACCGCAGACGGAGTACAGTCTAGGGGGCCAGAGACTACAAACCTCACTCAAGGAAAAAGATCTTGGGGTGAGTATAACACCAGGCACATCTCCTGAAGCGCACATCAACCAAATAATTGCTGCAGCATATGGGCGCCTAGCAAACCTCAGAACAGCATTCCGACATCTTAATAAGGAATCGTCCAGGACCCTGTACACCGTGTACGTTAGGCCCATATTGGAGTATGCGGCACCAGTTTGGAACCCACACCTAGCCAAGCACGTAAAGAAACTAGAGAAAGTGCAAAGGTTTGCAACAAGACTAGTCCCAGAGCTAAGAGGTATGTCCTACGGGGAAAGAGGTTAAGGGAAATCAACCTGACGACACTGGAGGACAGGAGAGATAGGGGGGACATGATAACGACATACAAAATACTGAGAGGAATTGACAAGGTGGACAAAGACAGGATGTTCCAGAGATTGGACACAGTAACAAGGGAACACAGTTGGAAGTTGAAGACACAGATGAATCACAGGGATGTTAGGAAGTATTTCTTCAGCCACAGAGTAGTCAGTAAGTGGAATAGTTTGGGAAGCGATGTAGTGGAGGCAGGATCCATACATAGCTTTAAGCAGAGGTATGATAAAGCTCACGGTTCAGGGAGAGTGACCTAGTAGCGATCAGTGAAGAGGCGGGGCCAGGAGCTCGGACTCGACCCCTGGAACCTCAACTAGGTGAGTACAACTAGGTGAGTACACACACACACACACACACACACACACACACACACACACACACACACACACACACACACACACACACACACACACACACACACGGAAAATAGGTGAAGAGATGGACGAGATTGTAAATTTTCAGATAATAGGGGGTACTCGAAGGGGAGAAACCGACCAATCAAGCTGATTCTCAGGACGGAAACAGTGCGGAACAGGATCCTCCAAGAGAAACCACGATTGAAATACTCGGAAGAGTACAAGAGGGTGTTCCTAGACAGAGACTGAACACATTCAGAACGACAGCAGCTGAGGGAGAGGACAAAAAAGGGAAAGGAGCTAGGAAAAGAGACAAGGATGGCACCAGCAGAGGTCAGTCAGAGCAAAACAGAACAGCAAGGGCAAGCACACACACAACTATTCTCAGAACCATACAACCTATCACACCATCCCAAAACACACTACAATCCATACCCACAGCCTCCACCCAACACCGAGCTATAGAATCCCACAGTATGCCACCAGGTCTCCCACCCTCACAGGCCCCACAAACCACAGTGTTGGAAAGGAAACTGAAGGTATGGTACACAAACGCTGATGGAATAACAAATAAGTGGGAGGAGTGGCATGAAAGAGTCAAAGAGGCATCACCGGACATCATAGCTCTCACAGAAACCAAGCTTACAGGTATGATAACAGATGCCATCTTTCCAATGGGATACCAAATCCTGAGGAAAGACAGAGGGAACAGGGGGGGTGGAGGAGTGGCATTGCTGATCAAAAATCGCTGGAATTTTGATGAGCAGGAGAGATGAGACAGCGGAGAAGAAAGTGATTACATAGCGGGAACGCTTCACTCTGGAGGTCCCAAGGTGGTAATAGCAGTGATGTATAACCCACCACAGAACAGCAGGAGGCCAAGGCAAGAGTACGAAGAGAGCAATAGAGCGATGGTTGACACACTGGCTAGAGTGGCCAGAAGAGCTCATGCATGCAGGGCAAACCTCCTGATCATGGGTGACTTTAAACCACAAGGAGATCGATTGGGAGAAACTTGGACCCGCATGGGGGCCAAGATACATGGAGGGCTAAGATGATGGAGGTGGTACTGGAAAACTTCATGTACCAACACGTAAGGGACACTGCAAGAGAGAGAGGAGAGGATGAACCAGCAAGGCTAGACTTAGTATTCACCTTGAGTAGTGCAGATATCGAGGACATCACATATGAAAGACCCCTTGGGGCCAGTGACCATGTGGTTTTAAGCTTCGAATACACAGTAGAGCTACAAGTGGAGGAAGAAGCAGGAAGGCCAGGACGAATGAAGCCAAACTACAAGAAAGGGGACTACACAGGAATGAGGAACTTCCTGAACGGGGTTTAGTGGGACAGAGAACTGGCAGGGAAGCCAGTTAATGAGATGATGGAATATGTAGCAACAAAATGCAAGGAGGCTGAGGAGAGGTTTGTACCCAAGGCAACAGGAATAATGAAAAAGCCAGGATGAGCCCATGGTTTACCCAAAGGTGCAGGGAGGCAAAAACCAAGTGTGCTAGGGAATGGAAGAAATATAGAAGGCAAAGGACCCAGGAGAATAAGGAGAGCAGTCGTAGAGCCAGAAACGAATATGCACAGATAAGAAGGGAGGCCCAAAGACAATATGAAAATGACAAAGCAGCGAAAGCCAAATCTGACCCGAAACTGTTGTACAGCCACATCAGGAAGGAAAACAACAGTCAAGGACCAGGTAATCAGGCTAAGGAAGGAAGGAGGAGAGACAACAAGAATTGACCGTGAAGTATGTGAATAACTTAACAAGAGATTCAAAGAAGTGTTCACAGAGGAGACAGAAGGGGCTCCAGAAAGACGGAGAGGTGGGGCACACCACCATGTGCTGGACACAGGGGCACACAACCGAGGAAGAAGTGAAGAGGCTTCTGAGTGAGCTAGATACCTAAAAGGCAATGGGGCCAGATAACATCTCCCCATGGGATTGAGAGAGGGGCAGAGGCGCTATGTGTACCCCTAACAACAATATTCAATACATCTATCGAAACAGGGAAAAATTCCTGAGGCATGGAAGACAGCAAATGTAGTCCCAATCTTTAAAAAAGGAGACAGACATGAAGCATTAAACTACAGACCAGTGTCACTGACATGTATAGTATGCAAAATCATGGAGAAGATTATCAGGAGAAAAGTGGTGGAACACCTAGAAAGGAATGATCTCATCAACAGCAGCCAACATGGTTTCAGGGACGGATAATCCTGTGTCACAAACCTACTGGAGTTCTATGACACGGTGACAGCAGTAAGACAAGAGAGAGAGGGGTGGGTAGATTGCATATTCTTGGCCTGCAAGAAGACGTTTGACACAGTTCCACACAAGAGATTGGTGCAAAAACTGGAGGACCAAGCAGGGATAACAGGGAAGGCACTACAATGGATCAGGGAATACTTGTCAGGAAGACAGCAACGAGTCATGGTACGTGGCGAGGTGTCAGAGTGGGCACCTGTGACCAGCGGGGTCCCACAGGGGTCAGTCCTAGGATCAGTGCTGTTTCTGGTATTTGTGAACGACATGACGGAAGGAATAGACTCTGAGGTGTCCCTGTTTGCAGATGACGTGAAGTTGATGAGAAGAATTCACTCGATCGAAGACCAGGCAGAACTACAAAGGGATCTGGACAGGCTGCAGACCTGGTCCAGCAATTGCCTCCTGGAGTTCAATCCCACCAAGTGCAAAGTCATGAAGATTGGGGAAGGGCAAAGAAGACCGCAGACGGAGTACAGTCTAGGGGGCCAGAGACTACAAACTTCACTCAAGGAAAAAGATCTTGGGGTGAGTATAACACCAGGCACATCTCCTGAAGCGCACATCAATCAAATAACTGCTGCAGCATATGGGCGCCTAGCAAACCTCAGAACAGCATTCCGACATCTTAATAAGGAATCGTTCAGGACCCTGTACACCGTGTACGTTAGGCCCATATTGGAGTATGCGGCACCAGTTTGGAACCCACACCTAGCCAAGCACGTAAAGAAACTAGAGAAAGTGCAAAGGTTTGCAACAAGACTAGTCCCAGAGCTAAGAGGTATGTCCTACGAGGAGAGGTTAAGGGAAATCAACCTGACGACACTGGAGAACAGGAGAGATAGGGGGGACATGATAACGACATAAAAATACTGAGAGGAATTGACAAGGTGGACAAAGACAGGATGTTCCAGAGATTGGACACAGTAACAAGGGGACACAGTTGGAAGTTGAAGACACAGATGAATCACAGGGATGTTAGGAAGTATTTCTTCAGCCACAGAGTAGTCAGTAAGTGGAATAGTTTGGGAAGCGATGTAGTGGAGGCAGGATCCATACATAGCTTTAAGCAGAGGTATGATAAAGCTCACGGTTCAGGGAGAGTGACCTAGTAGCGACCAGTGAAGAGGTGGGGCCAGGAGCTTTGTGAGTACATCTAGGTGAGTACACACCACACACACACACACACACACACACACACACACACACACTCGAACAGTGACCTGGTAGCAGCATTCTGCAAACACAAAACATCTCCAGTTGCAAATTGGTGCACAGTGGTCTTGTTTACTTCTGTCTAGCGTTATTGGTCCCAGGTGAGCAGCCAGCCACCTGGTCCCTCACATAACCCCTCTCCACCACCTGCACACTCACTCATAATATATATATATATATATATATATATATATATATATATATATATATATATATATATATATATATATATATATATATATATATATAATAATGCAATAAGATCACAGTAAACAGGTGATTTCAGAATATGTAAAACAAGCACTCTGAAAGAATAGAGAAATTCCAAGCGCTTTCGTGACTACTCACATTATCAAGGAACTATGAGTGGTTGTTTTGCATATATATATATATATATATATATATATATAATATATATATATATATATATATATATATATATATCATAGGCCATATTAATCTTATTTAATATACTTAAAATCAATTATATATGTTTTTTCCGTTATGTTCATATTGATTTTAGGAGGGTTACGGAAAAAATAAATTCACTATGCTTATTCGACAGAAAACACTCTTAATATTGAAGCCAAACTCTCTGTTTTGGCTTATTCAATACGACATATATATTATTTAAACACCCTTGCCGTTTGAAAAAAGAAACATCATTAATTCAGTAGCTGTCTTGCCAGAAATTCACAGATATTGCAATACTGATGACCCTCGAACCTGCAACATTCCCGCCCCTCCCTCAGAGTGTAGGCACTCTTATTTCCCACCTCCAGGAATCAAGTCCGACTAACCTGTTTCTCCGAATCCCATAAATGTTACCTTTCTTATACTTTGACAGCGCATCAGGTCATAAAATCTCTCTCTTCACTCCTAACACGCTCACACAAGACTGTTGGCTGCTCAAGCCCCTTTCACTCAAAAATCATTTATCCTCTCCTTCTAACCCTTCCTAGGACTACCCTTACCTCTCTTCAAACATAAGTATATACACCCTCTCTGTTATCCATTCTGCTACATCCTCTCTGAACGCCCACAACCACTTCAACAATCCCACCTAAACCCTTTGAACCCGCGTCTACACTCCGAATTCTCTACGTAAATTTCACGCCACACATTGCTCTCAGGCATAACAATTTCACTGCCTCTAGTCTCTTCTCTGCAATGTATAAAGCCCATGCCTCACCCCCTTATGAAAGTGTTAATGCTACTATAATTTAGAATTTTATTCTTTTTTTCTCCAGAGATAATCGTCTTTCCACAAAATGCCTCAAGACACCACTTACCTTTTTCCTATTTGCAGTGTTGTCGAGAGACTTGAACAAGGCAAGTCAAAACAAGCCAGCTGCTCTGCCAGTGTACCAAGAGCTATACTCAGCAACTACCTGTGAGGCGAGACGAAATCCGTGTAAAGTCTTACCTTGAGTTGCAGTAGGTGACCCATTATAAGGTGGTCAAACTGTTGAGTGGCTGTCTCGTACTTCTAAGTTCCCAAGTTCGAGCCCCCGATACCTCTCGAAAAATTTACGACTGTTTATTACGGTTACTTCAGCACTATAATCATTCAGCAACGAGGGTTCTAAATATAAGGAGCGTACAATAAGTGCTTCAGTGACATGGGTGATAGAGTCGCCACCAACTGTGACTCTCCTGTCTCATCCCACATCCTCCACTGATTTCACGACATATTCTCATACCCCCTCAAAGTTAAATGCTCTACAAGCCCAAGATAAGTTGTAATTAATGACTGTCAGTGAGTAAACAGAATGGACGAGAAGGTGAAGAGTTGTCAGAGCGGGTAGCAGACCCCTCGTGGCTAAATGGTTACAGTGCTATAATATTTTAACATTTGGAAGGGCGTTCCAAGCCCACTAAAACATTATAACTTATAGTAGGTCGTTGCACGCCCACTATATCATTATAACTTGTGGTAGAGCGCTGCACGCCCACTTACAAACCTTCCAAATTACACTGCACGGGCCTCACGAAGCACGCTCACCACTAACGAACGAGTCGGATCCTGTAGAGCTTGCCTGGCCCAGTAGAGCTTGCCTGGCCCAGTGGAGCTTGCCTGGCCCTGTAGAGCGTGTCTGGAGAAGGAGAGTGGAAATTTGCTCTGACTTCTCAGACAGGGGATGGGCACTCCGCCCCTGCCCTAGCAAGGCTTCCCTGCATACAGATGCCCACCTCACCCCGGCTTGGATTTACCCGAGGGAAACAGAAGGTTTAGGAGTGCTAGTTTTTAAAAGCTTAAGCTAGCGTCTAGTGGTCAACAAGACTAGCCGTAGGCGAAGGCATTGTGTTCAGTAAGTCTAACAGGTCAACAAGTCTACTTAGTAAGTCTACTTAGGTGATATAATGGTACTTATAGAAATGACTCAAGAAATCGTAATAATACTATTGTATTATTATTATTATTATTATTATAATCAAAAAGAAGCGTTAAACCTACAAGGGTCATACAGCGCAGAACACAATTGCAGGCAAATCAGGGAACGGGTGGGATTTGAACCCATGGCGAGTTTGAGGGGACTCACTAGCCGTGGGTTCAATCCCCACTCCTTCCGTGGTGTCTGCATATAGAAAAGATGAACCTTTCTTTGTAGAACGTTTCACCCTCTGGGGAAGTGGTTCTTTACGTGAGGGTTGAACAACCCCTTCCCCCGTCTCCCCGAGGGATGATGTATAGATAATGAGCTGTTACCCTCTTTGGCTTCAATATTAACGTTTTTATCCATCTCTATTAACGTTTTTATCCATCTCTATTAACGTTTTTATCCATCTCTATTAATGTTTCTATCCATCTCTATTAACGTTTTTATCCATCTCTATTAACGTTTTTATCCATCTCTATTAATGTTTCTATCCATCTCTATAACGTTTTATCCATCTCTATTAATGTTTCTATCCATCTCTATTAACGTTTTTATCCATCTCTATTAACGTTTTTATCCATCTCTATTAACGTTTTTATCCATCTCTATTAACGTTTTTATCCATCTCTATTAATGTTTCTATCCCTCTCTATTAACGTTTATCCATCTCTATTAACGTTTTTATCCATCTCTATTAACGTTTTTATCCATCTCTATTAACGTTTTTATCCATGTCTGTACCTCTTTACAAACCTGTTCTATATAATGTGTTGTTGTTGTTGTTGTTGTTGTTGTTGTTGTTGTTGTTGTTGTTCTTGTAAATACGACTGAAAAAGTTCCTCTACAGATGAGTACTGTGAAGGTCTTTACGTGTGATAATTAATTTTGGATGTAGTTTCCCTTTCCCATTTACAAAAAAAAAAAAAATCACATTGTATAGAGGAGCTCCAAAAGAGAGCTTAATGTATTCCAGATTGATTTACGAGTAGAAAAAAACAAACGTAATAAAAGTGTGAGCGCTTTCGCGATTTCTCACATTATTAAGCAACTATAAGAATAAAAGATTAACAGGAAGGCATATAAGGAGGAGACTACACCTCGGGGTCACCTCAACAACAACACTTGACTTTTATAATGATGTAGGTACGTAGTCAAGGATCCCTGAAACACGGCTTATATTCTACCCAAAAATTTAAATTTGTCTAATGTATCTTAAATTCTTCCCAAATTTTATTAATTATAAATGAATCCAATTTGTATAACCCAAAAGGAATATTCACATTATTTTTAAAAGTATTTTTTATAAAACAAGATTCTATTATATTCCTGTCGACCATGGAATTGCTAGATACAATTTTCTCAGTCTTTTGAAAATCAATTGGATGGTTAAAATTTCTCACATGAATATACAGAGCATTAGAATCTTGTTCACTTCTAATGCTATATTTATATTGCTTTAATCTTAGTTCAAGACTTTAACCAGTTTGACCGTAATAAACTTTAGCACATATTTCACACGGAATCTTGTAGACACAACCGTCATTATTTCTGGGGAAATTTATCAAAAGTTTTTTTAACTGAATGAAGAATTTTAAATGCAACTTTGATATTAAAATTCTAAATCAGAGAAGGCATATCATCCAAGTTTTCATGGTAAGGGAGAACCAACATATTTTTAGTAGAATAAGGTTGGTTGCCCCTTTCTGAATTATAGAAAGTATTTCTAGCAATTTTAAAAGATTGTCAGTTAAGTTTTTTGGGTATTTAAATCATTAGCTATTTTATAAATTTTCGAGATTTCTTCATCTATTAATTCTGGGCTGCAAATACGTGAAGCTCTCAAAAACATTAATGGGAATATAGACAGCTTTGATGTGAAGAATAATAGTGTACATGGGAACAGTTATTTGTTGATTTCCTGTAAATTTAAATTTAAAATCATGGTTCCCCTTAATAATTAAAACATATAGAAAAGGCAATAAGTTATTATGTTTAAATTCAACAGTAAATTGTATGGAATGAGCTAGATTATTTAATTTACCAAGGAAATAGTTGATATCTATATTCTTAGACAAAAGACAAAATATCAACAACTCTATACCACTTAGCTCTACTGGAAAGGATTTTTTTAAGCAATCTTATCTCAAAATATTCCATATACAAATTACTAAGGCTAGGTGAGAGAGGATTTCCCATTGCCATACCAAACTTCCGACTGTAAAACTCGTCATTAAACACAAACTTTACATCAGCAATAGAAAGTTTAATAAGTTTAATAATAGAACGTACTGACGATGGTAAATCGTAATGAAAAAGTTCTTCACATAGAAAACTTAATAAATCATCAACTGGAACTTATGTAAAGAAAGTGACATCAAAACTAACAATATTGAAATCATCAGTCAAGTTGCTTAACTTATCCACTAAATCTATATTGTTTTAAACATTAAAATTTGAATTTTTTCCAACAATTGGGCTCAAAATTTCTACTGGGCCTTTAGATAATTTATAGGAAACGGAACCTATGGAGATAATAATAAGTCGGGCTGGACTATCTGGTTTGTGTATTCCACTCTCGTTCCCACGGATGTATGAAATGTTTGTATCAGCTTTGAAATGTTTGTATCAGCTTTGAAATGCTTGTATCAGCTTTGAAATGTTTGTATCAGCTTTGAAATGTTTGTATCCGCTTTGAAATGCTTGTATCAGCTTTGAAATGTTTGTATCAGCTTTGAAATGTTTGTATCAGCTTTGAAATGTTTGTATCAGCTTTGAAATGTTTGTATCAGCTTTGAAATGTTTGTATCAGCTTTGAAACGTTTGTATCAGCTTTGAAATGTTTGTATCAGCTTTGAGATGTTTGTATCAGCTTTGAAATGTTTGTATCAGCTTTGAGATGTTTGTATCAGCTTTGAAATGTTTGTATCAGCTTTGAGATGTTTGTATCAGCTTTGAGATGTTTGTATCAGCTTTGAATTGTTTGTATCAGCTTTGAGATGTTTGTATCAGCTTTGAAATGTTTGTATCAGCTTTGAGATGTTTGTATCAGCTTTGAAATGTTTGTATCAGCTTTGAGATGTTTGTATCAGCTTTGAAATGTTTGTATCAGCTTTGAGAATTTTTATCCAGCTTTGAAATGTTTGTGTCAGCTTTGAATGTTTGTATCAGCTTTGAAATGTTTGTATCAGCTTTGAGATGTTTGTATCAGCTTTGAAATGTTTGTATCAGCTTTGAGATGTTTGTATCAGCTTTGAAATGTTTGTATCAGCTTGAGATGTTTGTATCAGCTTTGAAATGTTTGTATCACTTGAGATGTTTGTATCAGCTTTGAAATGTTTGTATCAGCTTTGAAATGTTTGTATCAGCTTTGAAATGTTTGTATCAGCTAACGTTGTTTCCGCGTTCATTAGGAATACTTTTTTGTTCAATTTTTTTATCCATCGGGAATTCATATGAGGAATTAGATTAGTCTCTCCACTAAACCATCGGCCAATTAATGCTTATACCATCCTTTCATCAACATTTATGCCCCACCAACCATATGCCAGCATCAACACTCCAGTTCTCTACCACCATCAACACACTACCAACCCTCTACTAACATCAACACTTCACCAACCTTCTACAAGCATCAACACACCAACACTAATAGTATCAACACTCCACTAACCCTCTAATAGTATCAACACTCCACCAACACACTCCTAACATCAATGCACCACCAACCCTCCACCAACATCAACATACCAACATTCCTCTATCAGCATCAACACTCCACCAACCCCCACGAACATCAACACTCCACCATCCCTCCACCAGTATCAACATTCCACCAACCCTCCACCAGCATCAACACCCCACCAACCCTCCACCAGCATCAACACTCCACCAACCTATTTCCACCAACTCTGCTGCACCACAATGTGTCCTATTCTACGGTCGTTCAGGTCAAGTTGTCACATCAGTATTCAGTGTGACTCGCTCCTTGGCCCAAGTCTCCCTTCAACATAACGACAAAACTAAGAAAACATCTCTTGTTTTCTTACCAGCAGGTGTGATGATCTCTGAAGGAGTCGATAAAGGAGTCGATAAAGGAGTCGATAAAGGAGTCGATAAAGGAGTCGGTAAAGGAGTCGGTAAAGGAGTCGGTAAAGGAGTCGGTAAAGGAGTCGGTAAAGGAGTCGATAAACTAGTCAATAAACTAGTCGATAAACTAGTCGATAAAGGAGTCGATAAAGGAGCCGTTAAATGAAT